>CM053030.1:59373363-59771369 GCA_028564925.1 Lithobates sylvaticus
TAACAGCTAATTTATTAAAAATACCAAAATACCAAATAAGAACTCCAATTTTCTTATTAAAATAAATAAAAAACATAAATAACATAAATAACACCAATAACATTAACCCTTTCAGACCCCTGCTGAAAATAAAACAAAACAGGTTAAAACCCCCATATTTATTGGTCAGTGACGGAGCAAACAGTGCTTAAAGCACAAACCAGATATCACTGATATCAACAACAGGGGGCACTGCGGGAGATAAAGAAACCCTTGGGTCTCAACCGTACCACCCTGATAACCAACATTCCCGCAGTGCACGATAACCATAAACATCAACACCGTTTGATGTAACAAGGAGGGGCCATCTATTGATGAGCCCCCCACACACTTACCACCTCTATAACAGCTGCCGTCACTGACCAACAAAATAAACAACGCCACAGCCTGAAAAGGGAGACCCCTCACCCTTGATGGCACCTCCACACCCGCAGGGCCGCCTGGATTCCCTCCTGCAATCCCAATGACCATAGGTCTATCCCCACATCTGTCAGATGTACACCATCCCGTCTCAGATACATCCCCACGTTAACCTCCAACTCCCGGTGGCGAATTACCAGGCCACCTTGCCATGCTAGAAACCGTCCCACCACTTTATTAATCCTGATCCGGGCTTTGTTCAGCCTGTACACGGATCTGGCCATGCGCCACGACGTCCTTGCCACCATATCGGACCATATCAACATGGTCCCAGGGAAAGTGGCGCGGAGAAACATAATGTCTGCCTTAATATCCGCTATTAAGTCCCTCACCGTCCTCACCCCCAAATCATTGCCGCCGGCATGAATGACCAGCACATCCGGTGGTCGATCCAACCAGGCGTATCTCTCCACCTCCGGCACCACCCTGCCCCACATCATGCCAGGCCTACCTAACCACCGGATAACTGCCTCCCTCCTGGAGATACCCAGCTGTCTCCCACCTGGTCTCACGTCCCCCCTCCTGGCACCCCAGCACACGTACGAATGCCCGAGGATCCATACGAGGAGCTGTCGCCCCGCATCTGTAATAACAAGCACAGCATTACCAACACAACCCACACAATAATTCAACTTTATGCTGCACCCCCCGAACTGCCCCCCGCCTCACCCCAAACTTAAACATTTTTTTTTTTTTTTTTTTTTTTTTTTATTCATACACCAACTGTGGCCGAATATAACTGCGGAACCGCTGCGATTCCCATCTCCCCAACTTTTGCACATCCACCTCATCCAACCCGTACCTGGCAGCTTCTGTAGCTGCCCCAATACGGAAGGAGTGTGAGGCGTAGGCGTGACTGTCCAAACCCAACCCCCCCAAACACTTTCGCAGCACTGCTACGAATTGAAATCTGGATAAGTACTGTCCATCCTCATGTAATAACAATGGCCCTTCCCCCCCCGGTCTTTTTGTCATAAACTTTGTCACTGTCAGCACCGGGCAAACTCCACAACCTTGTATTGCGTACAAACTCACCTGCGTCCCTTTTCCACCTTGGTCCGTTTTTGATCTTCTCAACCTGACATTGATCCTATCGTCCCTCAATTCCACATCCTGAACCAACAAACCACCCGCCACCTTTTTTGAGGGACTGACCAACTCCCCAATCCTAAATGCCCCAAAGAATGCTAAAGCAAACGCTGCTAAAAACAAGCACACCTCGTATCCCGATTGGCACACCCCCATAAGCTGCCCCCTTATGTCCACCAAGTTATTAAATGTGATAGGGCGCCGCTTATCCTTACTCTTATGCGATTTCCTATACCCCTTAATGGCCTGCTTCACCCAGAAGTCCTTTGTCACGTCTTCCTTTCTCCTCAATTTGAACCAAAACGCGAGCCCCGCCATTCTCTTTTCAATCGCAGATACTGACTTTCCACCTTCCATGTCCCTTGCCACCAGATCAAGTAATAATAACCTGTCCCCCGGATCCTCCCCCCCGGACTTTGCTACGGACTGCAGGTCAGTCCATTCCCTCCACACCTTGGAGTATGCAGACCATGTTGACTCACTTACAGACCTCCGGATCCAATCCGCCGTGGTTCCAATGCTAACTCCCACATCCAGCCCGGGCATGGAACACCCTCCGCTCGTGCTGCCGGTGCCAGCTCCCTGAACTTGTCCCACTGAAAGCGAGACAAGGCATCAGCCAACGTGTTCTCTCTACCCGGAATATGAACAGCATACAGAAAGATGTTCAACCGCATGCACCGCAGCACCAGCTGCCGCATCAACCGTATGACCGGCGGTGAAGCTGCCGACATGTTGTTGATCACCTGTACCACCCCCATATTGTCGCAATTCAACCTCAACTTGAGGTTCCTGCAAGATTCGCCCCACAACTCTAACGCCAGAACCACCGGGAACAGTTCCAGGAGTACCAGGTTTTTCTGAAAACCTAGCTCCACCCACGACTGCGGCCATGGTTCCGCGCTCCATTTTCCCTGAAAGAAAGCCCCATAGCCTGTAGATCCCGCGGCGTCTGTCACCAACTCCACATCGAAGTTACTTACCGGTCCTGACATCCAAACAGCCCTACCGTTGTACCCTTCTAGGAACTGATCCCATATCCGTAGATCCTCTTTATGCTCCTTGTTCAACCTAATGAAATGCGTGGGCGCCCTCACACCCCTAGTCGCTGCCGACAACCGTCTACAAAATATCCTCCCCATAGGAATAATTCTACACGCGAAATTTAACTTCCCCAACAAGGATTGTAGCGTGCGCAACTGAACCTTTTTACACCCATAGGTTTTTTCCACCAAATTCCTCAGATCCACTACCTTTTCTTCCGGCAACCTACATTCCATGGCCATGGAATCTATCACTATGCCTAAAAAACTCAACTCTGTACGCGGGCCCTCCGTTTTATCGGCTGCCAACGGCACCCGAAATTTGTCCGCAATGTGCTGCAACGTGGACAACAATATCGCACACACATTGGAAGCCGGAGGACCCACGCACAAAAAATCATCCAAGTAGTGGATGACGGAATCAATCCCTGTAACATCCCTCACTACCCATTCCAAAAAGGAACTAAACGCCTCGAACATGGCGCAAGAAATGGAACACCCCATCGGTAAACACCGATCTACGTAAAACTTTCCCTCCCAACAACATCCCAACAACCGAAAACTCTCCGGATGCACTGGTAAGAGCCGAAATGCTGCCTCCACGTCAGATTTCGCCATAAGCGCCCCCCTTCCATACCTCCTCACCCAACGTACCGCGGCATCAAATGACGTGTACGATACCGTGCACGCTTCCGGGTCTATAAAATCATTGACCGAACCCCCTTTGGGAAACGATAAATGATGAATGAGCCTAAACTTATTCAGCTCTTTCTTGGGTACCACCCCTAACGGGGACACTACCAAATCTTCCAACGGCTTGACCTCAAATGGTCCCGCCATCCTGCCCAACCCCACTTCTTTGGCCAGTTTCTCAGCCACTACTTCAGGGTGTTGCAAGGCAGATTTCAAGTTTCTGGCCAGCGGTGGAACCGCTGACAATGAGCATGGTATCTTGAAACCTTCCTTGAACCCCTTGCTCAACAATAACGCCGCCGCTCTATCCGGGTACCTATTTAGGAAAGGCTGCATCCTTTCCCAAATCACCGGCGTCGTCCCTCTTATGCCCAAAGTCTCCAGCCCGCTTGCCCTTTTTAAAACATCTGGCGAGTGTGTGGCCCCCCCCGCAACCTGAGCATTCATGTTTAAATTTACATGTTCCCCCAAATTTACAGGCCCCCTCATTGTACGGCCAACACACTCCCCACTTCTTTCCGGCCGGAGATCCCGAGGAATGGCTACCTCCGGCCCCCCCTTGAAATGTCTGTACCGGCGTCTTGGCAGACGCCATCAGCCTCATCCAAAGGCTGATATCTTTGTGGTCCCACCGTAATGCCGGCCGGACCGCCCTGCGCTGTCGGAACTGCTCATCGTACCTTAACCACGCCGTTCCCCCCGTAAACCCGATATGCTTCCCCGATGGCGTCCATGTAACAGAACAACGCCGAACAATGTTCGGGGTTCTTCTCACCAATCACCCCCGCCAATATAGCAAACGCCTGTAGCCAATTGGCGAAAGTCCGGGGAATCAGCCTATACCTCCTCTTTTCTTCATCGTCTTTTTTACTGCTATCCGGTTTGACCCTATCAAGGTTGAATTTTTCCAGGGGCAGCAAGGAGAAAATCTCCACGTACTCCCCTTTCCAAATCTTCTCCCTGACCTCCTGTTTTAAGTGAGCCCCCAGGGGGCCCTCGAAACAGACGTATACCTCGCATTTTGCTGCATCCGCCATGCGCACAATATCGTCCCTCGCCGTCAGTTCTTTCGTCCCCTTTTCCGTCTCACTTACCTTGTCCGTTCCCCCTTCCACCGAGGCAGTCTGACCGTCTGACGTAGCGTCAACTACCACCCCACACACGGCGGCCGCCCCCGCCTCTGTTCCACCAGCTCTCGAATTTACCCCACCTTCTGGTGCCTCACCCCTATTACCAAAACGGCCTATCAACACCCGCAAACCTTCTAGCAATTCCTGTATTTGCCCCGACCCACTCTCTGCCCTCCCACTCACCGCTCGCGGTTGGTCCGTTACTGCCAACGACGGCGCGGGAGATGGCCCTGAGCTCTCCCCACTAGTACCTGCACCCATCAATGACTGTAAAACTTTAACAAAAGCACTGTTGTCAGTGGACTTACCGGGCTGACCGGGCGGGGGTCCCACAGCCGCTGCACGAGCCTCCACCGGCGGGATAGGGCGACCGAGCTCCTCCTCCTCCTCTTCGGACAATTCTCCTTCCGACCGAGATTCTTCCTCCTGCGCACAAGACAAGGAACGCGCCCTCGGAGAGGGGCTCCGGTAAGTAGCATGTCTCCTTCCACCCGCACCACTGTCTCGCTGTACTCCGCTTCCCCTCTGAGCCGCATTCCCCCGTGCAGGTGGGCCGGTACGGGCTCCGCTCCTGCTGCCTTGATTCGCTGCTCCGCTGGCTGATGGTGCCCCGCCATCCCTCCCGCCCGCTGCCATGTGAGACCCCCTCCCCCCTCCCGCCGGTGCTCCTCTTGCCCTTCTGTCCTCTCCCCCCGACTCGTGCAGAGCCGCCGGGGGATTCGCTGTAAAGGCACGTCTGGGGGCCGATGCCCCCCTCCTGGCCGTTGCCCGAGTGGCCTGTAAATCCACACCCCCCTGCTCGTGCAGAGCAGCTGGGGGGGACGCGTTCCTTGAAGAGCCTGTCGCCTCGGCCATCTTCTTTCCTTTTCCAGCCCTCCCCCCCCCCCCCCCCCTCCCCCCAGTGTTCCTACTTCCCCCCATCTTGTGTGGCGATGCTGGGGCAGTTGAGGCTGTTTCAGCACTGCTTCCTGGGGATCCTCTCCTTGGTGGGCCCCCCCCCCCCCCCCCCCCCGCCCCAGGCCTGCTGCCTGTCTGTCTGCTGGCCTGTCCTGCATCCTCCCTCTGTACCCGTTTTGCTGGAGGGGTGGATCGGTCCCCCCTGGGGCTCCTTACCATGCTTGAAGGTCCTGCTGTGGCCCCAGGGGAGTACCGCTTCGGCGGCCTGGACACGCGGCCGCGTGGCGCCGCGCCGCCATCTTGGATTTCTTCAGCTGCATTCCTGTCTTCTGTGGAGCTCCCTGCTCCGTCCAGCAGCGCTTCAATCTGTTTCCTGACCCACTCGGGTCCTTGTTCCGCCGCCGCCGCCCGCACAAGTGACGCAAACCCGTCGGCCATGATAGCTGTGAAGTGAGGAGCAGAGTAAAAACCTGCCTCCTCGTGTCTCGACGCTCCCGCACTGCCTAGCTAGCTCCGCCCCTCCCTTTTATAAGGCCGCTCCCCCCTTGTACATTACAGGGCCCTCCCCTGCCCTGTTAACTGTTTACTGTCCGGAGTGTGTCTTACTTGACACACTGTCATGGACGGCCCTCCATTAAGTTCCCTTTCTGTCCACTGCACTACGGTCCTTTCTTTTCAGAGACAGATGGAAAAAAAACACCGATTTTTACATACTGTCCCTGGTTTTACTGAGGCTGGCAACCCTGTCCTCAGGGCCCACTAACAGGCCAGGTTTTATGTATTACCTTGGGGAGATTAGACTAGAATACTGCAATCACTGAGCAGCAAATGATATCACCTGTGATTTATTTCAGTTATCTTGCAAACCTGGCCTGTTAGTGGGCCCTGAGGACAGGGTTGATGACCACTGGCCTAACAGGTCTGCCTGGTTATAAGCAATTTTAAATTGCCAATGGCTATCATGAGCCGTACTAAGAGGACCTTTAATTAACCTGTCACAAAACTATCCATTAACACATTCCAGTTCACAGCATCATGACCAAGGCCAAGGTAAATAAACCTATTAGCAAAATACAGTATCTCTTGACTGACAACTCATGGGGCCCCCGGGCAATAGAAGATTATGGGGCCTCCGGGCAATAGAAAATTATGGGGCCTCCGGGCTTACAGATGGCCGTCACGTCAGGAGTAAGTAACAAACAAAACAACATATCGAGTACAGCAGTCAGGATGAGCGCCACGCTCACATCAGGGTCCTCCCTTACATCAGAGTCCCAACATTCTCCCTATAAATCACATTCCACAGAGTGCCACCTTACGGCAGAGCCCCCCAGTGTGCCACCCTATGACAGAGCCTCCAGAGTGTCACCTTCCATCAGTGTCCCCTTACGCACACCTCTGCACGTTAGTGCTTGGTGTGGCAGGCAGCTGTCGGGAAAAAACTTTTAATTATAAAAAATCCACTTGTTGCAGCCTCTGAACTACCCAAGTGAGTCGTAGAGCCAGCTGAACAGTGAACTGCTGTGGCTGGCCTCAGATCGGGCAGTGGGGCATAAAGGCCATGCTTGATGTGTGCCATGATATCACTGCACGGGTGTGTACCCAGACCTGTTGCCTGATCCGAGGCCGAGCTATGCAGTGCACCAGTCAGATGGCTAAAAATGGCAACAAATGCATTTTTCACGGGTATTGGATTGTTAGATTGACTTCTATTGAGCAGCAGTGGGCACACCTGGTTCATACAGTATACACACACACGCACCCACAGTATACCTACATATAGGCACACATGTACAGTATACATACACACATACAGTATACATACAGTATATAGGCACACATGCAGTATACATACAGTATACATACATACAGTATACATACACATACAGTATACATACACAGTATACATACACATGAAGTATACATACACACATACAGTATACATACAGTATACATACACACACAGTATACATACACATACAGTATACATACAGTATACATACACACACAGTATACATACACACAAACAGTATACAAACAGTATACATACACACACACTATACATACAGTATACATACACACATACAGTATACATACACACATAAAGTATACATACAGTATACACACACATACAGTATACATACAGTATACATACAAACATACAGTATACATACAGTATACACACATATACAGTACACATACACAGTATACATACAGTATACACACACATACAGTAATGCCCCGTACACACGATTGGACATCCCAACCACAAAATCCATCGGATTTTGGCCGAAACTTGTCTTACATACACACGGTCGCACAAAGTTGTCGGAAAATTTGATCATTCGGAACGAGGTGACGAATAAAACGTATGACGGAACTACGTAGAGGCCAGTACCCAATAGCTTTCGTCTCCAAATTTTTTCTGAGCATGCGTGGCACTTTGTGCATCGGAATTCTCGACACATGATCATAAAAAGTCAGATCAGATTTTGTTGTCGGAAAATTTTAGATCCAGCTCTCAAACTTTTTCCATCAGAAATTCCAACGGAAAAAGTCCGATAGAGCCCACACGCGATCGGATTTTCCGACAACATAATCCGATCTGACTTTTTTCCTCAGAAATTCTGACCCTGCGCCGCCTCCCTCTCTCCTATCACCATAGATGGATTCATGCATTGCATGAATCTATCTATGGTCGCTGCTGACACCCCCTATTCAGGTGTCCGGCCCCTTTTCGGGCACCTGAATTACAGTGACGGGGTATTTTTTGTAAGCACCTGATGCTGGGCGTCCAAAAAGATGATGTCATTCAAACAGTGACAGCTCTGAAAGCTGGAAATTGGCTGGGGCATGAAGGGGGTATAAGTGGCCAGTAAGCAAGTGGTTAAAGGATTTGTTTTTCCAATGTTGCTCTCCAAGCCACATGAAAATACTTCCTCTGCATTGTATGGTATTTGTTTTCCTTTTTTTGTGCATTGGTACACATTCCAGTGCCCAGTACCCCATGCCTTTTTGTCAATAGTCTGCCTATTAGCCCAAAAAATGGCTAAAATTGACTATCGGGATCCACCCCTTAATATACTTCAATAGGATTCACTGTTGGATGGTGAATGGGTGGGAGGGCAATGAGTTGTATTTTATTTTTGCCCAGTGACGGGCTTTAAATGAAACTAGGCATGATTTAATAAGATAAAGCAAAGCAAACGGAACCCGCATTAACTTCAATGAACCAATCATGCATATTGAAATTTGAAAAAAGAGCTTCTGTCTCACATGAATGGATGTTTTAATTGAGCACAGCTTCAATTCACACATAAATAAATCAGGTCTGTAGACTAGTTAAATCTGAACGCCAGGCAGCTATAAAAGACACATATTAATGCAGCTCTATAATCATTAATGCACCATAAATGTATTTTTTAGGCTGCATGAAACCTTCAGTGTAATTGAGGTTTTGCCTTTAGCTCTTGGTAACTAACTGTTCAACAGATATTTTTCCCTTCAATCTCCTACCAAAAAACATATTTGCATTTTGAATCTCTAGGTTGTGTTCCCTGTCTGCTGCACTTTATCCAAACTGGTTGGGGAGCATGTGAGCCCTTAGCATAGCTCGTGAGCACACATAGAATGAGAAAAAGCTGTCAGAAATCAGAAAATGTCAGGGTGGCACCAGGGAGACCCTATAGGGCAACAGAGCCACCCTACTAGGCAGAGTTAGGTGGCCATACATGGATCCAAATTCAGCAGGTTATAAAATCTGCTGAACCAGATTAATTTTTTATCCATGTACGGGCAGGCTGGTTGTACACACTTGTGTACACTCCAAAGAAAATACCAGTGTTTGGCACCCTTAAAATATAGATAGATGTGGCTGCCCCTTTATAAGTGAAAATCAACATCTCTAAATATGTATAATAATTTCAAGGATGGCCCTCACATGTATGCAACATAAACTAGTGAATAGCATAAATACAAAAGTTAAAGAGATTATGCAATGATAAATATGATAAAGAATTGGATAAAGTCCGGTGTGACAGTTCCCAACACCAATAATTGCTTCAGTGATTGGATTCTCTTAATCTTGACTGCTAGTGCTCAAATGGTGGATGTACACTCACCAGAGGTGTTTGACCCCTTGTTATGGGTAGGTCAAAATACACTTATTATTCCAAAAGGCTGGGATCCCACTGATGAGAAGATCCACATCCCTCCATTTGAGTAAATAACTCATAGAGAAAGTGACTCTGCAGGAGACAAGGTGGTTTTGACAGGTGGTGTCATTGGGGTGAACAGTGCCCCATCATTGGTGTCAGTGGGAAGAATAGTGCCCCATCATTGGTGTCAGTGGGCGGAATAGTGCCCCACGATTGGTGTCAGTGGGAGAAATAATGCCCCATCATTGATGTCAGTGGGCCGCATCATTGGTGCCATTGGGAGAAATTGTGCCTCTTCATTGGTGTCAGTGGGGGGAATTATGCCCCACTGTTGGTATCAGTGGATGAAATGGTGCCCCGGGGGCTGGATAAAAGCAAGCAAAAGGCTGCATCTGGCCCCCGAGACACAGTTTGGAGACCACTGTAGTACATCCTTCCTGAGGACTGGTGAAAGAAGTTATTGTGAAAGGGCAGAAAGCAAACACTTATTAACCACTTAAGCCCCAGACCAATTTGCAGCCAAAGGACCAAGCCCCTTTTTGCGATTCGGCACTGCGCCGCTTTAACTTACAATTGTGCGGTCGTGCGACGTGGCTCCCAAACAAAATTGGTGTCCTTTTTTTCCCACAAATAGAGCTTTCTTTTGGTGGTATTTGATCGCCCCTGCGGTTTTTATTTTTTGCGCTATAAACAAAAATAGAGCGACAATTTTGAAAAAAATGCAATATTTTTTTACTTTTTGCTATAATAAATATCCCCAGAAAATATATAAAAAAAAAAATATTTTTCCTCCGTTTAGGCCGATACGTATTCTCCTACATATTTTTGGTAAAAAAAAAAATCGCAATTAGCGATTATTGATTGGTTTGCACAAAAGTTATAGCGTTTACAAAATTGGGGATAGTTTAATAGCATTTTTATTAACATTTTTTTTTTACTAGTAATGGCGGCGATCAGCGATTTTTATTGTAACTGCGACATTATGGCGGACACATCGGACATTTTTGACACATTTTTGGGACCATTATCATTTATACAGAAATCAATGCTATTTAACTTCTTGCCGACCACCCTCTGTCAATTGACGGCGGAACGGTTCGGCTCTTGTGGCGGGCCGCCGTCATATGACGGCACTAACATTTTGGCCACTAGGGGGCATGCGCGCGCCGTGGGGGGCATGCGCGGGCCACGGGAGGCGTGCGCGTGCCCGCCGCGTCGCTGGGGACCCGATGCCCGTGCCCGGCGGCCGCGATGTCCGCCGAGCACCCGCGATTGTCCAGTACTGTCAAAGGAGAGGAGACCGATGGTGTGTCCCTTGTACATAGGGACACCGATCGGTCCCCTCCCCCAGTCAGTCCCCTCCCCCCACAGTTGGAATCACTAACATAGGGAACATATTAACCCCTGCAGCGCCCCCTAGTGTTAACCCCTTCCCTGCCAGTCACATTTATACAGTAATCAATGCATTTTTATAGCACTGATCGCTGTGTAAATGTGAATGGTCCCAAAAATGTGTCTAAAGTTTCCGATATGTCCGCAGCAATGTCGCAGTCACGATAAAAATCGCAGATCGCCGCCATTACTAGTAAAAAAAAAAAATAATGATAAAAATGTCATAAATCTATCACCTATTTTGTAGACGCTATAACTTTTACCAAAAATATGTAGAAGAATACGTATCGGCCTAAACTGAGGAAAAAATTTGTTTAAAAAAAAAAATTGGATATTTATTATAATAAAAAGTAAAAAATATTATGTTTTTTCAAACTTGTCCCTCTTCTTTTGTTTATAGCGCAAGAAATAAAAACAGCAGAGGTGATCAAATACCACCAACATAAAGCTCTATCTGTGGGGAAAAAATGATAAAAATTTTATTTGGGTACAGCGTTGCATGACCGCGCAATTGTCATTCAAAATGCGACAGCGCTGAAAGCTGAAAAATGGCTTGGTCAGGAAGGAGGTGTGCGTGCCTGGTAGGCAAGTGGTTAAAAGCACTGATTCCTGTGTAAATGACACTGGCAGTGAAGGAGTTAACCACTAGGGGGCGGGGAGGGGTTAAGTCTGTGTGTGTGTAATTTTTTTTTACTGTAGGTGGGGGTGGCTTTGCGTCTGACGTCACTGTTCGGCTTTCCCGATGACAGGGAACAGCCGATCAGTGACAGGCTGAGTAGGAAGCACGGGGAGAGGTTTGTTTACACAGACCTCTCCCCGTTCTTCAGCTCTGTGACCCGATCGCGGGACACCAGCAGCGATTGGGTCCGCTGGTCCCCGCGCGCGCGACCCATGGCTGGGCTCCTAAAGGGCCACGTACAGGTACGTGGTTGTGCCCAGCCGTGCCATTCTGCCGACGTATATCGGCGTGAGGCGGTCCTTAAGCGGTTAAATGAATATGTATGTGTACCTATGAATAAAGAGAGGGCTGGTTTTGTTGTAGTTTACAGAAATAAGAAATTAGCAGAAGAAATATGTTAAAAATTGTAAATCTGGTTTGTTGGATTTTTTTCAGTAGACTCTTGCAATTATTTGTGAATGCTTGGTATCTAATTTATTGGGCCTGCCTTTTCTGCTTTATCAATGTTCTTCTTTTGCGTAAACAAGAAAAGCAAAACTCCATTTCTCCAAAAGATATCTAAGGGGGTTAGTTACGAAAGGCAAATCCACTTTGCACTACAAGTGCAAACTACAAGTGCAAGGTGCACATGAAATTGCAGTGAAAGTGCACTTGGAAGTGCAGTCGCTGTAGATCCGAGGGGGACATGCAAGGAAAATAAAAAACAGCATTTTAGCTTGCACATGATTGGATTGCATTTCAGATCTACCCCTCAGATTTACAGCGACTGCACTTCCAAGTGCACTTTAAGTGCAATTTCAAGTGCACTTTGCACTTGTAGTTTGCACTTGTAGTGCAAAGTGGATTTGCCTTTCGTAAATAACCCCCATAGTGTCTTAACAGGCATTTGAGTGAATATCCACAAAGCAAAAGTCCACATGTATGCAGACTTCTGCTATGTTGATATAGTATCAACTTCCATGACTTTGAGCATCACGATGCTGGAAAAAAAAAAACCTTCAAAAAACAGTCCCTCTCAAACCACCAAGCAGGGCCCAACACATGACTCATGTGCGTGTTAATAACTGGTAGTGATAAGCCCGACGTAAGTTTGAGTCGAACATCCGGTGTTCGCCTGTTCACCGAATAGCAAACAAGTTGGGATGTTCGCGGCAAATTCGAAAGCTGCGGAACACCCTTTAAAAGTCTATGGGAGAAATCAAAAGTGCTAATTTTAAAGGCTTATATGTAGGGATGAGCCGAACACCCCCCCGTTCGGCTCGCACCAGAACCCACGAACGGACCTAAAAAACCCTATTAGTTATAATGGATGCGAACGTTCGAAATTAAAAGTGCTCATTTTAAAGGCTAATATGCATGTTAATGTCATAAAAAGTGTTTGGGGACCTGGGTCCTGCCCCAGGGGACATGTATCAATGCAAAAAAATTTTTTAAAAACGGCCGTTTTTTCAGGAGCAGTGATTTTAATAATGCTTAAATTGAAACAATAAAAGTGTAATATTCCTTTAAATTTCGTACCTGGGGGGTGTCTATAGTATGCCTGTAAAGGGGCGCATGTTTCCCGTGTTTAGAACTGTCTCTGCGCAAAGTGTCATTTTTGAAAGTAAAAAAGCTATTTAAAATCACTCGCGGCTAATGTTAATTCACGGCTCCCGTAACACAGAGAACAGTGATTCATTGAAACTCATTCATAAAAAAAAGTCATTGATAAAAAATAAAAAAAATGAAAAAAAAAAAGCGTAGGGGTCCCCCCAAATTCAATAACCAGGCCCTTCAGGTCTGGGATGGATATTAAGGGGGATCCCAGCCAAAAAAAAAAAAAAAAAAAAAATGGCGTAGGGTCCCCCTCAAAATCCATACCAGACCCTTATCCGAGCACGCAACCTGGCAGGCCGCAGGAAAAGAGGGGGGGACGAGAGCGGCCCCCCCTCTCGCCTGAACCGTACCAGGCCACATGCCCTCAACATTGGGAGGATGCTTTGGGGGTCTAAGACCCCTAAAGCACCTTGTCCCCATGTTGATGAGGACAAGGGCCTCTTCCCCACAACCCTGGCCGGTGGTTGTGGGGGTCTGCGGGCGGGGGGCTTATCGGAATCTGGAAGCCCCCTTTAACAAGGGGACCCCCAGATCCCGCCCCCCCCCTGTGTGAAATGGTAAGGGGGTACAAAAGTACCCCTACCATTTCACCAAAAAAGTGGCAAAAATGGTAAAAATGACAGGAGACAGTCTTTGACAATTCCTTTATTAAAATCTTCTTTCTTCTTTCTTCATCCTTCGGATTCTTCATCTTCTCCTTCCTTCATCTTCTTCCATCTTCTTCTTCCATTTTCTTCTTCCTCCGATCCGCTTCTTCTTGCGCTGGTCTTCTCGTCCTTCTCGTCCGGCATCTTCTTCCGTCGGCGTCGGTGTCGGTGTCGGTGTCTTCTTGGGCCGCTCCGCGCAATGGGAGGCTCCCGCTGTGTGAGGCTCCGCTCCATCTGACAGGTCTTTTAAAACGGAGGGCACCTGGTGACCCCGCCCCCCTCTGACGTCATGGGGAAAGCCATCATGGAATTCCCCATGACGTCCCTGTGCGTCAGAGGGGGCGGGGTCACCAGGTGCCCTCCATTATAAAAGACCTGTCAGACGGAGCGGAGCCTCACACAGCGGGAGCCTCCCATTGCGCGGAGCGGCCCAAGAAGAGACAGAGACACCGACACCGACGCCGACGCCGACGGAAGAAGATGCCGGACGAGAAGGACGAGAAGACCAGCGCAAGAAGAAGCGGATCGGAGGAAGAAGAAAATGGAAGAAGAAGATGGAAGAAGATGAAGGAAGGAGAAGATGAAGAAACCGAAGGATGAAGAAAGAAGAAAGAAGATTTTAATAAAGGAATTGTCAAAGACTGTCTCCTGTCATTTTTACCATTTTTGCCACTTTTTTGGTGAAATGGTAGGGGTACTTTTGTACCCCCTTACCATTTCACACAGGGGGGGGGCGGGATCTGGGGGTCCCCTTGTTAAAGGGGGCTTCCAGATTCCGATAAGCCCCCCGCCCGCAGACCCCCACAACCACCGGCCAGGGTTGTGGGGAAGAGGCCCTTGTCCTCATCAACATGGGGACAAGGTGCTTTAGGGGTCTTAGACCCCCAAAGCATCCTCTCAATGTTGAGGGCATGTGGCCTGGTACGGTTCAGGCGAGAGGGGGGGCCGCTCTCGTCCCCCCCTCTTTTCCTGCGGCCTGCCAGGTTGCGTGCTCGGATAAGGGTCTGGTATGGATTTTGAGGGGGACCCCACGCCATTTTTTTTGGCTAGGGTTCCCCTTAAAATCCATACCAGACCTCAAGGGTCTGGTATGGATTTTGAGGGGGACCCTACGCCATTTTTTTTTTTTTTTTTTTTGGCTGGGATCCCCCTTAATATCCATCCCAGACCTGAAGGGCCTGGTTATTGAATTTGGGGGGACCCCTACGCTTTTTTTTTTTTTTTTTTATTAATGAATGACAGCTCTCTGTGTTACAGGAGCCATCAATTCATTAGCCGCGAGTGATTTAAATAGCTTTCTTCCTGCAAAAATGACACTTTTTTGCAGGGAAAGTTCTAAGCACAGGAAACCTGCCCCCCTTCACAGGCCACCTATAGACACCCCCCAGATGTGATACTGCAATGCTGTTCTAACAGCATGCACACACATATCCCCAGAAATAAAGCACATATTGTTGTCAGCAGTCAGCGGCACACTGACACGCTGACACTGTCTGAAACATAATATGCGAGGCCGCCGGCGCGGCGGCCTCTTATACCGTGGGGCGTGTACTAAAGCCCCTGAGCTATAATTGGCTACAGGCATCCTGCCTGTAGCCAATTATGGCTCTCCTCGCTGCCGGCGCTGTGATTGGCCAAGCATGCGGGGTCACAGTGCATGCTTGGCCAATCATCAGCCAGCATTGCACTGCGCGGGCCGCAATGCATTGCGGGGCCGCTCGCATCACACGAATTTGATGCGAGCGGCCCCAATAGTTCTGGGCTCGCCGAGCGAGCGAACACCCGGTGCTCGATTCGAACATGGGTTCGAATCGAACACCGGGCTCATCCTTACTTATATGCAAGTTATTGTCATAAAAAGTGTTTGGGGACCTGGGTCCTGCCCCAGGGGACATGTATCAATGCAAAAAAAAAAAAAGTTTTAAAAACTTCAGTTTTTTCGGGAGCAGTGATTTTAATAATGCTTAAAGTGAAACAATAGAAGTGAAATATTCCTTTAAATTTCGTACCTGTGGGGTGTCTATAGCATGCCTGTAAAGTGGCGCATGTTTCCCGTGTTTAGAACAGTCCGAGAGCAAAATGACATTTCTAAAGGGAAAAAAGTCATTTAAAACTACTCGCGGCTATAATGAATTGTAAGGTCCCGGCAATACACATAAAATAAGTCATTGAGAAAAACAGCATGGGGATCCTCCCAGTCCATTTCCTAAGGGGAACCCAGAACCAAAATTAAAAAAAAATTGCTTGGGGTCCCCCCAAATTCCATACCAGGCCCTTCAGGTCTGGTACGGATATTAAGGGGAACACCTTGCCAGAATTAAAAAAAAAAAAAATTGTGTGGGTGTGCCCCTTTAAAATCCATAGCAGACCCTTCAGGTCTGGTGTGGATTTTAAGGAGAACCCCGCGCCAAAATTAAAAAAACAATGGCGTGAGGGTCCCCCCAAAAATCCATACCAGACCCTTATCCGAGCACGCAACCTGGCAGGCCGCAGGAAAAGAGAGGGGAGGAGAGAGCGCCCCACCCTCCTGAACTGTACCAGGCCACATGCTCTCAATATGGGGAGGGTGCTTTGGCAACTACATGGCAAATGAGGTTCAATGTAGAAAATTTTTAAATAATGCATTTGGGTGGCAAAAATATGAATGCAATCTATACACTGGGGGGAGAACCTGGGGGAATATAGGATGGAAAAGGACCTGGGGGTCCTAGTAGATGATAGGCTCAGTAATGGCATGCAATGCCAAGCTGCTGCTAACAAAGCAAACAGAATATTGGCATGCATTAAAACGGGGATCAACTCCAGAGATAAAACGATAATTCTCCCGCTCTACAAGACTCTGGTCCGGCTGCACCTGGAGTATGCTGTCCAGTTCTGGGCACCAGTCCTCAGGAAGGATGTACTGGAAATGGAGCGAGTACAAAGAAGGGCAACAAAGCTAAAAAAGGGTCTGGAGGATATTAGTTATGAGGAAAGGTTGCGAGCACAGAACTTATTCTCTCTGGAGAAGAGACGCTTGAGAGGGGATATGATTTCAATATACAAATACCATACTGGTGACCCTACAATAGGGATAAAACTTTTTTTCAAAAGGGAGTTTAACAAGAGAGGGGGGAGAAAAGAGACAAGTCTCTTTAAAGAATAATGGGATTTTAATTGAGACAAGGTCTATTGATAGGGTAGGCACATAAGACACCAATTTTTTAAAAATATATAAATTTATTAATCGTATCAAAATCATATAAAAATACATATTCATAGCGTATTTGATGGACCATGAGACAATACTTGATAATTGTAATCTAATGCGTTGATAAGCAGAACCAACATATTTTGCATGATTGCTTCGTCATGATTGCTTTCTCTTTCTGCTTATATTGTAATGTTATTAATTATTTTAAGGACCAGGTACGCACAATAACTAAATGTATAAAAAACAACTGATCATGTTAATACCCAATGTGACCACAATGAAGTTTAATCATTTTCCTGATGATGTATCAACCAATGTATTTTATTATACTAATGATATGTTTATTCTATGTAATATAGATGAAATCTGTGATATATGCAAAACCTTGACGAAGCAATAATGCGAAACATGTTGGTTCTGCTTATCAACGCATCAGATTACGATTATCAAGTATTGTCTCATGGTCCATCAAATACGCTATGAATATGTATTTTTATATGATTTTGATACAATTAATAAATTTATATCTTTTTAAAAAAAATTGGTGTCTTATGAGCCTACCCTATCAATAGACCTTGTCTCAATTAAAATCCCATTATTCTTTAAAGAGACTTGTCTCTTTTCTTCCCCCTCTCTTTTAGCATTACCAGGGATTTGAGACAGTGTCTATTCTGGAAATGTTAAATCATCAATATTTGGAGTTTAACAAGACTCGTGGCCAATTAGAAGAAAAGAGGTTTAACCTTAAACTACGTAGAGGGTTCTTTACTGTAAGAGCGGCAACGATGTGGAATTCCCTTCCACAGGCGGTGGTCTCAGCGGGGGGCATTGATAGTTTCAAGAAACTATCAAATAAGCACCTGAACGACGGCAACATATAGGGATATACAATGTAATACTGACATATAATCACACACATAGGTTGGACTTGATGGACCTGTGTCTTTTTTCAACCTCACCTACTATGTAACTATGTAACAAGGTGCTTTGGAGGGCTATCACAAAGCACCCTCCCCATGTTAAGGGCATGTGGCCTGGTATGGTTCAGGAGGGGGGCGCGCTCTCGTCATCCCTCTTTTCCTGCGGTCTGCCAGGTTGCGTGCTCGGATAAGGGTCTGGTATGGATTTTTGGGGGGACCCCCACGCCATTTTTTTTTTAAATTTTGGAGCAGGGTTTCCCTTAATATTCATACCAGACCCAAAGGGACTGGTAATGGACTGGGGGGATCCGCCATTTTTTTCAATGACTTCTTTTATCTGTATTGCCGGGACCGACAATTCATTATAGCCACGAGTAGTTTTAAATTACTTTTTTTCCTTTAGAAATTTCATTTTGCTCTTGGACTGTTCTAAACACGGGAAACATGCGCCACTTTAAAGGCATAATATAGACACCCCCCCCCAGGTATGAAATTTAAAGGAATATTTCACTTTTATTGCTCCACTTTAAGCATTATTAAAATCACTGCTCCCGAAAAAAAAAACGGCCATTTTTAAAACTTTTTTTGCATTGATACATGTCCCCTGGGGCAGGACCCAGGTCCCCAAACACTTTTTATGACAATAACTTGCATATAAGCCTTTAAAATTAGCACTTTTGATTATTCATGTTCGTATCCCATAGACTTTGATGGTGTTTGCCTGTTCGAACTAATTTTTTGCCTGTTCGCATGTTCTGCTGCGAACCGAAACGGGGGGGGGGGGGGGTGTTCGGCTCATCCCTAATAACTGGCATAGGTAAGGAGATAGCAGGAGGTAAGGCTGGTTCACACCTATGTGAATTGGATGTGGGTTTCTCTGCATCCAATTTGCATAGCAGGAGATTGTGACCTGCTCTTTATGGAGCCTGTTCACACATCTCTGCAGCGGCTCCGGTGTGAATTGCACAGGAGCCCTGTTTGTCTTTTGGTCTGTTTCAGGTCTGAATTCAGCCCAAAAAAAAAAGAAATGGTGAATGGAGATGCACCAGACTCCTGCTGTGAGCCGCCGCGTGTTCTAGTGTGAACCCAGCCATAAGAGGGAACAGAAGCATGGGAATCCACCACAATCCTATACACCAGCACTAGAATTAATAACTATGTGACTGATTTGCTTTGTGGCTAAAACCTTTACATTAAAAGAGGAAGTAAACCCTGATGGGTTTTACTTCCTCTTTATTCCCCTGCAAAGTAAAAGCATAATGGGCCAGTATGCATTGCATACTAGCCCATTATGTGGCTTTTACCTGAAAGCGAAGCCCATGATGTCCGCGATGTCCCTGCTGGTGGAAGCATCCATCTTCACTTCTCTTCCTTCCGGGGGCCGCGGACTCCGGCTCTGTGACTGGCCTGTGCGTGGGAGCACATGCTAGGAAAGAAACGGCTTGGAGCTTACATCATTGGCGCACTACAAGGCAAATATCCCCTAAACGACGCACGTTTAGCACCTTCCGCAGAAAGAATACACTATGATAAGGGGGGAGTCATACAATTGTACCTTCTTACCATACAAGAGAGGAATGTTCTACAACGCTCCATTACTAGAGAGCATTACTTAGAACTCACAAAAACTCCCTTTGTTATCCTAGCTCGGGGCCCACAGAAATGCATACACCAAGAGCACATACTGTGGATTTATTATTTGTTGAATATCATTTGCAGAAAATACCCAGAGGTCACAATTCGGACTTTTTTTTTTTTTTTTAAACAGACTATTTCCAATCTTTAAAGGTACACATACGGGGTGAATGTAGTAATACATTTGCTTTTAGCATAGAACTATATGATGCTTATTCAAAAATAGCCATTATGTGAGATCTGCAGGGAGTACAGAAACCAACAGTGAACATATATCTTCCAAGTTGTTGCAAGATGGAGTGAGTAATAGGATGGACAGCTACTGTATATTATTTACAGGTATTGGTTTATAACCTGTGCTGATCCTAAATACAATTCCTATGCATTTCTGTAACATGCATGATACTGCAACATACAGCAATACATCATACACATGTTAGTGCGTTGTAGCGCAATTGTTTATCTAGGTAATGTATCTGCATTGAAACCAAAGAATGGTTATGGAAGACGCATAATGGATGTGGTGTGTTGTGTAACAAGAAAACCTGTAACATCAGTGCATGTCTAATTTTCTGTCCATAGTGGTTTGTTAACACAATACAAGTTAGCATGCAACATAATGCACTTCACCACACCACAACAAATTGGTAAGGTGTCACTGGAAGTCATGAAATAAACAAATGGGCATCTCAAAAATGCAGTCCGACCACTAATGGGGACAACCCTGTAACTATATGGAATTAAAATGTCTTATTAAACTTTGTAAATTAATGTGGATTCCACAAGATTACTAAATTTAAATACTGCCTGGGCACATCCCTGACATCTCCTGCTAGGTGCCCCAGGTGTAAAGGCTGCTGCCCCCCATTTTGCCAGTTAACATTGCCACTGTGCTGCGCTGCCTGTGCACCACACCACCAGCTGCTATATTTGTTGTGGGTAACGTTTCTCAGCCGGTCTCAATGGTATATGCATTTACCTGGACAGTGACTTGCAATCACCAATCAACCATACGTTCTTGTGGGTGAATTTACAGAGATCATGTTGGTGCCACCACATCTATTGCTTCTGCCCCCAGCACTGACCACAGTCATTGATACCTCCATCGACAGGAGAAGAATTCCTGCCCTTAAGTGACTTACATTACTGTGCCCCTGAGAAAGTGTTTGCTTTAATATGACTCTGGTTGGAGTTTTTTTCACAGCTCCTGTTTAAGCCGGCAATACATGGATCAAAATTCACCCGCATTAGCAGGGACGCAGACTTAATATGTTATAGATTGCCAATAAAGCTTAATAACCTATGGATCCTAGAGATGATGTTGTTGAACCAAGTGGCCTATACTGCCCAAGGTTGTAGTTTGGTATAGTTTTTTATCCTATGGTGCTGTGATTCTTACTACTAGCCTCTCATGGTCCTACTATAAAACACAATTAGACACCAGAGTGTAATTGCTTCTTGACAAACACAACACTGCTTTAATAATAGCAAATTAACAAATAATCACAAATAAATACAATGTTGTGGCTGCCTACATTTCAACTACATGAACCAGGTATTTTGGAGAAGGGGCTACCACCCCAGAAACATGTTAATCCTGTCCAAAAGCTGTGGGTATTGTGTTATGCCGAGTACACACGATCAGACTTTCCGGCAGACTTAGTCCGGCGGACAATCCAACGGACTTTGCAGCTGAGGTCCGCCGGACTTTCAAGCGAACGGACTTGGCCACACACGATCACTCCAAAAGTCTGCCGGATTCGAACGTGATGGCGTAGAATAAGGAAGTTCATAGCCAGTAGCCGATTGCTGCCCTAGCGTTGGTTTCAGTCCGTCGGACTACCACACAGACGACCGGACTTTTTTCGATCAGACTCAATTTTGAAGCCAGTCTTATTTCTAGGTCCGCCGGACTTTTGGGAAGAAAAAGTCTGTTTGAGCCAACACACGATCGAATTGTCCAATCGTGTGTATGCAGCATTAGTCACACGGTTAAAATGTAAGAAGTTATTACACTGCATGGGTGGCTGTTTTTTTTTTGGACAGTCCTGATTTGGGCAAAGGTGGGAGTCTATGATTGTAAGATTCTTTACTTCATTTTTTTTTTTTGCTGTTTGCCATTCCCCGGTTGTAGGATTTCCCTACTCTGTGTGCTTCTTCCTACCCTTTCCCCTGCATTTTGAAAAAGACGAGTTGCCTATAGCCATAGTTTTTTTTTCCTACAGCTATGCCTCCAGTGCCCTGATCACCTAGGCCAGGACCTGTTCGCTAGATTATATGGAAGGGGTTGCAGCAAGCACAAAGAGTTTGGACAAATTATAAAAATTGTATTAAAAATAGAAAATAAATATGAAAAAAAAAAAGAAACTAACGAGTAGTAAATAAGAAAAAAAATGGACACCCAGGCTAGGAAACTTTCTACTACGTTATATGAGAAGGTTAATTGTAGTTTAGCTATTTTTTATAGCTTCAAACGGGCTCTCTCTGACAACACAATGCCTACAGGGCAGGCTAGAAACGTCAGCACATACTATGCAAGCTTCAGCCAGTTGTCTAGCCTGAACAGTTCATAGGTATCTAACTTCAGAAAGTGTCCCCATCAGCCCTGGACTTAATGTAGTCAGCAATTATGTGGTTCGGGAGCTGCCTATGAGTGCTGTCTGCAGTGGGCCTGAGTCCTGTGGCTTAAAAATCCCTTTCAGGGATCAGAGGATGGAAGGCATATTGCTCATCAGAGGGGATCCTATTGTCAGGTTCGTATGCAGCACCTATTCAAACTGATGCATTTTGAACTCCCTCTGGGTTGTTGGCAGTAGATTGGACATTTTACCCTTTTATCAGGGGTCTAATAGGGTGAGCACACAATAGTGATCTTTGATATCCCAAATCCAGAAGCCCTTGCATAGGCATTTCAGCTTAAAATAACTCATCTGCCATAGACTGCCTGCAGCAAAGGACCCCGAGTCTAAATTGGAAGGCAAGTCAAAACTAAATTTAAATATACTACCCCTATTCTAATCCTCTTTTACCTACCCTGTAGAAGGAAAGATGGCTATACTTACCTATTCTGAAGTTTCTCCGGTCACATGATTGGGTCGCAGGACCAACTTCAGTGTAGATGAAGCACAGTGGACAATGGATGTCCCACAGTAAACCTTTGGGTGACGTCATCGTAGAGGCAATGACACTTTATCAAAATCTGTCTCGGTGCACCAAAAGAAGGCTGGTCTTAATCATCTCCGCTTTCATAAGCTACAAACTGTTGGTATTTCATTTTGAATTTGGCGCAGCTGTTGCGCCGAAATGTAGAAGTGGAGCAAATGAGAAGTGAAGCAAAAAAGAACAATCTGAATTTGGCACACGAGTCACTGACAGAACCAAAACTGCAGATGCAAGATATTAACAAGAGCAATTAATGGCAGAAAGTGTCAGAGCAGCTTTATTGAATCCCCTCCAACATCTCTTCTTTCCCCCACTCTCCACAGATAATATTGGTGCACAATCATGACATGTACATATCTAGTCACCCTAAAGGTCCGTTCACAGGGTCAGAAAAATGTACAAAAAAATACCCTTTTTTTCGAAGCGATCATTCGATAATCTAATCATTAGTACAGAGCTTTGGTCCCAAATTATCCAAAGGGACAAACGCGAAAAATTTTCTCGCATGATACAAGATCGTACGATTTTCATTTATTCAGTACAGTTTTTGTCCAAAAATACAATACAAGTGCAATACAACACATTGGGGGTTATTTACGAAAGGCAACTCCACTTTGAACTGAAAGTGCACTTGGAAGCGCAGTCGCTCTAAATATAAGGGGTAGATCTGAAATGAGGGGAAGCTCTGCTGATTTTATCATCCAATCATGTGCAAGCTAAAATGCTGTTTTTTATTTTCCTTGCATGTCCCCCTCGGAACTACAGCGACTGCACTTCCAAGTGGACTTGCAGTGCAAAGTGGATCTTCCTTTAGTAAATAACCCCCATTAGATCACTTCCAATTTATATTCTGTCATACGAGAATTTACGTACTTTAGTAACCTCTTAATTTTCAATATGGAAACTAGCATGCGATCGCTCGTCCGATAATCTTTTAAACCAAACGCAATGAAAATCTATATACTTCAAATTGTTTTAAGAAATACTTTTTGTTCTACGTTTTCCCTTTTTTTTTTATTTATTTTTTTACATTTTCTACTATTTAAGTTCTTTTCTACAATCATTTTTCAAAGTATGCATGTAGCAAACTTTAAAATGGACATTAATAATTATTTAATTTAGTCTGCAATATATAAACTAAAAAAAACACACTTTCTGGCTAACAAATCCATTGCACTATCTGCACCCAAACAGATAATAATATCTTACTTTGTTTGCAACAAGCTTTGCTATGAATTTATTTAAAATCAACCAAAAGTGCCAAATATACAACACATCAGTTGTAGCTCAAAAAAAAGAATTTGTAAAACCAAAATAAAATCTTTCTTATAGATAGATAGATAGATAAACAGAACAACTGGCTACAAACGAATAAATATATATATATATATATATATATATATATATATATATATATATATATATATATATATATATATACTTTAAAACTACATAGCTAAAAATATATACACTAGAGAGAGGGAAATAGAAAGCAAAAATTAAAAACAATTTAGTAAATATCTGAAAACGATTGACTATACCAAAACTACAAAACATTCATTTTTAGAACTTTTTTTTATTTCATAAACACAAAATCAAAAAAATACAAACAACTAACAAAAATAGCAGAAATAGAAAGTACGGTTTTGTTACCTGTGGCTAGTCAGCGAGTACATTTTGGTGGCTTTGTCGCTCACCAGGCAGGTTTTCTCCAAACCATTCATCTTTATTGGGAAATCGGTGAATCTTGGCTCCGGTATTATTCAGGATAAAAATGGCAAATTGATGAAATGCACCATGTTTGGTAAATGTGTTCCTTGCTCTTGTGCACTTCTTCTCAAACCATAGAGAGGAGTGTAAGTAAGATCAGACCTGCCTACTACATACATTCTTCTCATACACAAGGAGCAGGTTTTTTTCAGATTCCGTTCAGAACAGGAATGATGGGATGTGAGGATCAGGCTCAGAGCCCGGGAAGGGAGCACAATTAGAGCAGGCTTTGTTTGACCAGTGCAGTAGATTATTAGAAGTTCTTCTGCCTCATTGCACAAAAAAAAACCCTTAGCCATGGAAAAATTAGCTTAATCTTAGGTCAATTTGTTAGCTAATGTGTAACATGATTTAGTGGAGTGGGATTAGAACACCTGTCAGTTTTTCTTGCTGTCTGTTCCCCCGTTAAGGTGATTTTGTCTTGTTTACCTATTTCATTGAAAGTAAAGAAAATCACAAATTTTGGGTTGTCCACAGAAAAGTAATAGAGGGGAAATCTTCGAATGGTGACCCTAGCTCTGGTGACCTAAGAGTCCCCAAGAGATTCCCTTAACCTCCCTGGCGGTATGATTATGTCTGGAATTTTATACCAAAAGCGGTACAATTATTTTGCATGGAAATTTGGCGTTTTATATTGTAGGCATGCAATTCTTATGAATAACTCACTTAAATCTGTCCAAACCAGAGTCTAGTAGACATCCCGGGTATGATAAAGTTTGAAACACAAAATAATAAATTATAATATAATAAATAACTATAAAAATTATTCAATACTGTAATCAAATCAAAAACACAGAAATTTACTCAGTTGCAGAATTGTCGCTGTCATTAAATTTAGTGTTTGATGATGAATTGGGATTCTAATTTATTATCGCTGTTTTCTAGCTGGTCTAAAACCACTTTTGACATAAAGTTGGTTGCTATGGACAATCTCCAGTTTCCAGGCAGAATTTTTTTTTTTATTATATAAAATGACATGCAGGGCACTGGGCAGACCACTAGGGACAAAGGGGATGTATATTTTTTTTATACAGTACTGTAATCTGTAAGATTACAGTACTGTATGTGTATTGCGTGTTTTAACATTTTTAAATTTGGCGCCGATCTCCGCTCCCGTGCGTCGTAACGTAGCAGGGAATGGAGATCAGCGGCACTCGGGCACTGTGTGAATCAAGCGAGGAGACAGCTCGCACACACAGCGGGAAGACATCGCAGGATCCAGGGGATAAGGTAAGTAAGTCTCCCTGTATCCTGCAATGCAAGCCCGAGTCTGGCTCAGGGTTACCGCTTATGGTACTAAAGTTCCACCCCGAGCCAGACTCGGGATTACCGCCAGGGGGTTTAATGTGCAGGGATTTCTTCTCACTTACCATTTAGCTATGGGACAGGAAGTGAAGGGAAATCTCCGAAATGGGACACAAATTAAAAAAAAAAAATCTGACAGCAGTTATAACCCTCCCTTACTCTATCCAAAATGAAGAAAAAAAGTTTTGACTATAGTTTTTTCCACCAACTTTTCCTGAATTAATGTTACAATGTTAGGTCCCTTTTACATGGGCCAGATCCCTTTTTTCTCAGCAGGGGATCTACTCTATTCTCCATAGAGAAAATAACGGTGGGTTCTAAACAAAAAATGGCTTCTAAAAAAAATGTAAAGAAGATAATAAAAAAAAAATTGTAAAAAATTATTAAAAAATTAAACAATAAAAACTACTGACACCATCCACTGCCCTACTGACACCATTTACTGCCCTAATGACACCCTCAATATATATACACATGCATGTGTTTGAGCTTTAAGGTGCACTTCCTAATGCAATAGGCTGTGCACACCTATAGTGAGAAGTGGTCTAGTTTATCTATGCAGAACACAGCAACAGGTTTGCTTTCAAAGCTGGTCCCCCAGTAGTGCATTCTCACTTGTGCTTTGCTCCTCGCCTCTCTGTTCAGCCATAATGGATCAATGAAATTAGCCGGTACTTCCAGGTTGGAGGAGCAGGTAACTCACGCAACATGATGGTGCAGGTGCTTGGTGATTGGTTCAGCGCTATTACATAGGGACAGGGAGACAGTCAGCCATGTGTACATACAAGTGGCAGAACTACCAGGGTCACAAAGGTCGCACTTGTGACAGAGCACTAGCATTCCGCCACCGTGGGGGTGCCCCAAGATGTCAGAAAGGGAGCCCGCCGCAGGACATGTGAAAAGGTTCATACTGCTGCAACCGCAAAGTTGTGCTACTTGCTTGTGATTTCCTTGCAGCTTGCTTGCGACTTTTGTGATGTAACATTGCAGTCTGACACGTAGTTACATAGTTACATAGTTACATAGTTAAATAACTAAAGTCACAGAAAAGTAGTGCAGAAACCTTTTTTTTTTTTTTGTCGCCGCCACTTGATTAGGGTGTTTTCACGTGTCATGCAACTTCATGGGGTTAATTTACTAAAACTGGAGAGTGCAAAATATGGTGCAGCTCTGCATAGAAATCAATCAGCTTCCAGGTTTTTTTTTTTTGTCAAAGCTTAATTGAACAAGCTGGAGTTAGAAGCTGATGTCTACCATGCACAGCTTTACTATATAGCATCTATCTATCTATCTATATATATATCTATATATATCTATATATATCTATATATATATATATATATATATATATATATATATATATATATATATATATATATATATATATATATATATACTGTATTGTAACATTGGGGGTTGTTTAGCTCAAGTGTAGCGCTTACCAGTGAGCAGAGTCTAGTTGTGCAATTTAAGGGCTTTTTGGCCCACTTTTATAAATCAAAAGAAATGAACATTCCACGCAGGGGTCTCAATAAACACAAACAGAAAATACCGCTGCTCAGGCTTATGCTTCGGCCCTCTTGGCTCTATAACAGAGTTCCTGTACCTCAGCACTCTTTTCCAGCTTCCTTGCTGTTCCAGCCCACAGGCTTGGACCCTCTGTCTGCTCTGACAGACGGAACTGTGCAGACATGCATACTTCTCCCTTGCTTGCCTGGACTCCTCAGGAGGATGGAGCCCAGAACCCTGGTCCTGGCTCTGCTATTAGCCCAGGACCCACCTGCACAATCAACAAGCCAGACTCCTGGCTGTTCCCAAAACCGGTCCCAGGATTGGAGATTCCATCCCACCCAGATCGCTATGAAATCTCTAGGCTCCAGGTCCCCAACTGGATTTAACCTACCACAGAGGAAACTGATAAAACAGAGTCCCAGAAACTAAATAATCCTCCTGGAGCCTCAACCTGCCTATTTGAGAATCCTGGGTGACAATCACTAGGACAGGGACCCGTACTGTCACATATACCCCCCCCCCCCCCTTTGTTTCAAACTGGAGGGAGAAACACACAAATTTATTTTGGCACATCTGTGCCAGCTACCATTTACAAGGGTCCAATCCTGTCTGACCATACTTTTTTTTCTAAAGGGGAACTTCACACAACGTCTCCTTTGGGGTCTCCTTCTAAGTCTCACTGTCACTCTGCTACAGGCTCTAAAGAGTCCTTCCCAACCTTTTTTCCGGGCCCTCTTCCAAAAGCCCTTTCTCTCCTGAATTTTTAATGGTGTCCCCCTGGCCTTTTGATCAACCCTTCTACCTCTAAGCTTCAGGTTCCCAGGTTTCCCAATACCTCTCTCAGCATTACTTTCCTGAGGCTGCAGGGGGCCCATTTATATAGTGTCTAACGGGACCACTCCTCTTATTTCTGGTACCTGACTCAGTCACTAATTGTTTCCCAGATTTACCTGTACCTTTGGACACCACATCGTGTATCATTAACACATTACTCGGTTCATCATGAACAGACATATTCACACCGACATTACACCATTCCATGTTGCAAATGTCATCAACTATTTTCCCAGGGTTTGTTAAGGCAGTGTCTGCCACACCCACCAGAGGGCGACCATCACTCATGGGAACCTCACCAGATTGCACCTCTCCAGATGTCACCCACACTGCAGGCAGCTGTCCTACCACCTGACCTTTTCCAACACAACCTGAGTTTCTATCCACATCTTGAACAGACAAGCTCTCGCCTGATCCACATACAACTTTTACCGTACTTATTCACATGAACCTATTATGGGACTGGGGAGCCCAGTCTCATTAACCACCTCTGTCTGAGTCCCGGTCAGGATTTCTGCTGTTTCCTGGTCCATGCTCGGCCCTTTCATCTCATGTGGTTTGTCCACTGGTGCTGTATACGCGCCCTTCACCGTCACCGACAACTGACCAGCACCACCCTGAACCATAGCAGCAGAAATGCTTTCCACCTGGCTGTTAAGAGGTAAAACCAGAGACATTTTGGGCTCATTTTCCATTTCTCCAAAGTCTCTCTCATATATTATATCTTTCGGACGTAATCCAGAAGACATACGCAGTGGCAACTTTTAACAAAAGTAATAAATTCAGGAGTAAACCATCCCTGTCTTGTTCTCCTTTGTTCTGTACAGCCTGCCATGCAGTGCTCCACCTAGTGGTACTCTGCAGTACCAGACCGTCAGACTGTGGAGGAGACACACTAATATAGATTGACTGTACATCCCAAAGTTCAAACATCTCTTTTAATACTTTGGTTACAACCCAGACCCTTAATCCCAGACCCAAGTCCATCCTGGGGACTGTAGCTCCTCCTTTCAGGCACAACTTTCACTCCTGTCGCCATGGGAGAACGCACTCTTCCAGCAGAACTTTGCTGTCTCTCTCCAACATGCTGTATCAGCTCCTCCTGAAACCACTTGCCACGATCCTTGTTAGACATATCCCATGGTACACAGACAGCCCGACTGGCTCCCTCTGTGATGCAATGGGCAACCACTCTCAGTCTCAGCCTTTGGTCAATATCTCTCCTTGCACATAACACAGGCATCCCTCCGCTGGACCCTGTCTCAGGCTGTGGCACTTTCCCACTTTTCACAACAGCTACTGTTTTAACTGCAGCAGCGTTGCCAGGGGCAACAACACCCCTCTTCCAGTTATGGACATCCAGCCGCTCTCTCCTTGTACTGCAGATTGGCTTGCCTTTCTTTTTAGCTTGGTCCACTCATGCCAGGTGCCGCTTGCACCAGTCTACTGTAGATTCAAACACTGGTGAACTCTCCATATTTTCAGTGACTCCACTGCACAGAGCAACAACAGGAGCGCTGTCTCTTTAAGGGGCCTCTCCCTTCCAGGTACACCACCTGCTGCAGAGCACAGGCAGTTCCTGGCAATAGCTCACTGGTATATGTGGGGATCTTCAGTTATTCCCGCATTCTCCACCACTTGTAACATTGGGGGTTGTTTAGCTCAAGTGTAGCAGCACTTATCAGTGAGCGGAGTCCACGTCAGTTTAGCCATTAAAGGGCTTTTTTGCCCACTTTTATTAAACAAAAGAAATGAACAGTCCATCCAGAATTCCCACGCAGGGGTTTCAATAATCACAAACGGAAAATACCAAGCCACCTGGCTCGCGAGCAGCACCACTGCTCAGGCCTATGCTTCGGCCCTCTTGGCTCTATAACGGAGTTCCTGTACCTCTGTCAGCACTCTTTTCCAGCTTCCTTGCTGTTCCAGCCCACAGGCTTGGACCATCTGTCTGCTCTGACAGACAGAACTGTGCAGACATGCACACTCAGGAGGGTGGAGCCTAGAACCCTGGTCCTGGCTCTGCTATAAGCCCAGGACCCACCTGCACAATCAACAAGCCAGACACCTGGCTGTTCCAAAAACCTGGTCCCAGGATTGGAGATTCCACCCACCCAGATCGCTATGAAATCTCCAGGATCCAGATCCCCAACTGGATTTTACCAACCACAGAGGAAACTGATAAAACAGTTTCCCCCAAAATAAATAATCCTCCTGGAGCCTCTCAACCTGCCTATTTGAGAATCCTGTGCGACAGTCACTAGGACAGGGATCTGTACTGTCATATATATATATATATATATATAATCAGTGGCGGAATTATAGGGGTCGCTGCGATCGCCATGGCGACCGGGCCCCTTGCTGCAGGGGGGCCTTGGGGCCCCCCTGTACTCTTCGCTAGGAGGGGCGGCTGAGAGGAGCTCCCCGATCGCCGATTCCAAACTGTAATCGGCGCTGTGCAGGGAGCAGTGTGTGCTGTGCTCTTTGTCTCCCCCTACAGTTCAGTACCCGGCAGGAAGAGACAAGGTAAAAGGACTGCCGTTTTTTTATTTTTTTTAATATAAGACTATCTATCTACATGTGTGTGCATGCATGTGTGTGTGCCTGATGTATGTGTGTGTGTGCATGATGTGTGTGTGTGTGCATGATGTATGTGTGTGTGTGTGTGCATGATGTATGCGTGTGCATGATGCATGTATGTGTGTATGCATGATGCATGTATGTATGTGTGTGTGCATGATGTATGTGTGTATGTGTGTGTGCATGATGTATGTGTGTGTGCATGATGTATGTGTGTGTGTGTGTGCATGTATGTGTGTGCAATGCATGATGCATGTATGTCTGTGTGTGCATGATGCATGTATGTGTGTGTGCATGATGTATGTGTGTGTGCATGCATGTATGTGTGTGTGTGTGTGCATGTATGTGTGTGCAATGCATGATGCATGTATGTCTGTGTGTGCATGATGCATGTATGTGTGTGTGCATGATGTATGTGTGTGTGCATGCATGTATGTGTGTGTGTGTGTGCATGTATGTGTGTGCAATGCATGATGCATGTATGTCTGTGTGTGCATGATGCATGTATGTGTGTGTGCATGATGTATGTGTGTGTGCATGCATGTATGTGTGTGTGTGCGTGCATAATGCATGTGTGTGTGCGCGTGTGTGCATGATGCATGTTTGTGTGCATTATGCATGTGTGTGTGCATGATGCGTGTGTGTGTGTGTGTGTGCGTGCATGTATGTCTGTGTGTGTGCATGATGCATATATGTCTGTCTGTGTGTGTGCATGCACATGTGTGTGTGCATATATGTGTGCATGTATGTGAATGTGCATGTGTTTATCATTGGCGGTGCATCCAAAAGGGCGCACAGGTGCCACCCCCTCTCTCCAGCCACTCCCTCTATGACAAATGGATAGATTCATGCATAGCATGATTCTATCCATGGCCCCTGCTGCCACCCCCATATTTAGGTGTCCGGGCCCTTTTGGGGCGCTGGGCGCCTGAATTACAGTGGCAGGGGGTGTTTTTGAAGCACCTGATTAGAACCATAGGCTCTAATAGGCTTCATACTTGGTGAACTGCGAGCGCCATGCTTGACGCTCACAGTCCACCCAGGTGTGTTAGAAAAGCGAAATAATAACACTGAACCCGCATCTCCACCAATCAGGTGTGCGGGTCTGTTACCCGTCACCTAATTGGCTGAAACGATAGGTGCAGCTATTGGACACCTATCAGGAGGCGAGGACAGGAGATGAGGATGGCAGGAGACGCAAGGAGGACCCCACTCGTGGCCGTCACCCGCTGCCCCACCAAGACAGGGTAAGTGCCGGGCAGACAGAGAGCAGGCTGGGGGGATTCACAGTGGCAGCATTTGATGGCACACTGCCAGCATTTAATGGGCACAGTGGCAGCAATTTATTGGCACAGTGGTGGCATTTGATGGTACACTGGCAGAGCTTGATGGGCACAGTGGCAGCATTTGATGGGCACAGTGGCGGCATTTGATGGGCACAGTGGCAGAGCTTGATGGGCATAGTGGCAGGATTTGATATGCATTTTATATGCAACCACCCACTTGTGACCGGGCCCTGGTGTTCTGCCATCGGGCTTGGAGAAAAGAGCATTGTCCGGAGGTTGGGGGGGGGGGGGCCCTCTATGGTTTCTTGCATCAGGGCCCTGAGTGTTCTAGTTACGCCACTGTATATAATGTCAAGGGTCATTCTGCACATACAGTATTGAAGGGTATTCTGCAATTGTTTTAATTATTATGCATGGTGTAGCTTCTTTAGTAACTTGTTTTACCTTGTTTTTATCATGTCTGCTGACCAACTATGTATAGTTATACTTTAAATGCTTAACTTAATATGTAAATGATTGCCAATGCTTCTATAATGTGCATGTTCCTGGTATTGCTCATACTTGGAATGTGGTTTTAGCTGTTTTGGGTGTTTTTTTTCCCCAGCCTTTGGCTATTCTGAAAATTATACAATATTTGACACTCATTTATCACATTTACCTTCTCAAAAAGACATTCTCAGCACAAATTAACTAGAGCAGCTCTCTTTCTGCTCTTAAAGTGGCATTTTGCCCTGAGCAACCTAAAGTACATATGATTGTTACAAACTAATTTTGAACTGTAATTTCCACATCAGTGGCGGCTGGTACTCCAATTTTTTTTGGGCAGGGGGGCAACAAATGATCCACCCACCACCCCCCCCTCCCCTAGTTTGGTCATTCAAACACCCCACCCCCGTTCGGTCAGTCGATCAGAAAATCCTGCACTTAACCCATCTAGGCCTGCGTCTCCTCCTCTGTGTCTCCTGACTGCCGTCTCCTCGGCGGCCAATACAATCGCTTCTCCTCTCAGCCAATCGGGTCTCAGGACCTGCTTCCTGATTGGTCGGGAGGAGAATCAGGAAGACAATAGTGAATATTAATTTGCTATTGTCACACAACTGCATAGTTTCCAACTGTCCCTCTTTCCTCCTCATTTGTCCCTCATCTTGGTCTGATCTATATAGTTGTATATAAAATGCACTTTTATCTTTCAAGAAGTATATCCCAGTGCTAAACCTTTCATCCAAATTCTAAATAGCTGCATTTGTACATTTCAAAAGCCAATATAAAGGAATAGTAGTGGTAAAAAAAGCACTTGTGGGTTTAACTTATTTTTTTTTTATTCTCCTCTAAAGGGGTGTCATGGCAGAGGGTGTATCTTACGCCTATATACTTTTGCTAATATGTGTCCCTCGATCCCATCTGAAAAAGTTGGTAGGTATGCCCAACCGGGTGGGCTCAGGGCGCAGTGCCCTGCGCCACGAGCAAACCCCTTTTTTAAGTCAATTAGAGCCTCAGGCTCTAATCATGTGATTTAAAAAAAAACACCATTAAAATGTATGTTTCCGGCGCCCTGCAGGTAGATCAGGGGCCGGGCGCATGGATTAGGGGGGCAGCGCCCCTGCGCCCGTATGGACGGGCCACCACTGTTCCACAAACTTGTGACAATATTGAGAGCTGGTTTACACCGGAATCGTACAGGAAAGCACCCCATGTTCCAGTGCAAGCACAGTGCACACAGTCATTAGGAATCTATTGATACCTGCAGCAGGTCACACACCTGTAGTTCGGGAAAAGCGTTTCCGGCACCGCATTCTGGTGTGAATGAGCACTGAATATTATGTTTCAACTGTCATGAAAGAAAAGGTTTACTATGTTTGTACAAATAGGATACTTCGTGTTCATGACTTTATGAGAATTCAGTGTATTAGAGAGGGCATCACAATTATTTGGTGCTTAAATATACATCCATCCTTGAGTTCTCAGTTTCCCATCTCTATGCTATAAATATCGCCTGTGCAGTGACCTGCTGCTCTCTACTGTCTGAATTTGTAAATAGCTGTCGATTGTTAATTACCACAGAGTTAATCAGTTATAGGCAGGCACTTCCTGTCCCTTCTAGTTGGGCCAGAAATCTCAAATGGAGGACTGTGATCATAAATAAAGCGGAGTTTCCAGGAAGTAGCCAAATTACTTTATACTCACAGGAGCTGCTGTATCTCACCCAGACCAGAAGCAGAGACTATTATGTTCTACCTGCAGCTGCCCATAGCTTCTTGAGTGTATATCTGAATGCTTGTGACAGAAGTATCTCTGTCCAAATTTAAAATATATGTTTAATAGAATTAACCCTTTAAAAGGAGTGGTTAGAGGAAAGTGAGGGTTGAAAACAAATGAAGTATTAAAGCATTAAAGTGTTACTAAATCCACAACAGTAAAATCAGCTTTCTATATGCAGTAAAGCATGCTTGTTTTACTCACTGTGAAACCTAAGGGGTTAATCCTGCGCATTGTGTAAAAAGGCTGTTTGATCCTGTCTTCTCTGATCCTCCCCTTTATTTACTGTCCCCCAATCCATCTGCTGATAGAACAAAGCCTTGGGGGCACTCTGCACATGCTCAGTTTAGTGTGTATTGCTAGAGAGTGTATTTTTTTTGGGAGGGTGCATGTAATCCACACATCAGCGCTATCAGACATTAATTACACAGGTTCTGTGGCTGATTAAGGTGCTAATTAAACTTACTCGGTGACTTACCTGCATTTAATTAGCCTCAGCCTCAGCTTTAACCAGACACTGATAGAAGTCACAAGACTGCTATATACTGCTGATGAGAAAAGGTTTTTAGCAGTTTAGATTTACTAAAATAATTGCATTTCCATGTTCTGTGTAATGTGGGAGACCAGATATAGTGAATGCAGGGTCCTGGGTTTAGTAACACTTTAAGCACTTCAGCCCCGGAAGAATTTACCCCCTTCCTGACCAGGCCATTTTTTGCGATACGGCACTGTGTCGCTTTAACTGACAATTGCGCAATCATGCGACGTTGTACATAAACAAAATTTCTGTCATATTTTTCCCACAAATAGAGCTTTTTTTTGGTGGTATTTGATCACTTCTGCGTTTTTTTACTTCTTGCACTATAAACAAAAAATTTTAATTAAAAAAAAATATATATATATTTTTTTTACTTTTTGCTATAATAAGTATACAAAACAAATAAAAAAAATAAACAAATTTCTTCATCAGTTTAGGCCAATATATCTTCTACATACTTTGATAAAAAATATTGCAATAGGCGTATATTGATTGGTTTTGCACAAAAGTTCTAGTGTCTACAAAATAGGGGAAAAAAAATATTTCTTCATCAGTTGTGGCTTTGTTTTTTTATATTGATTGGTTTGCACAAAAGTTCTAGTGTCTACAAAATAGGGGATATATTTGTGGCGTTTTTATTATGAATTCTTTTTTTTACTAGTAATGGCGATGATCAGCGATTTTTAGCGGGACATCGAAATTGCGACACTTTGAATACTTTTTTGGGACTAATGACATTTATACAGCGATCAGAGCTATAAATAGCCACGGATTACTGTATAAATGTCACTAGGGGGCGATCAAGGGGTTAATTGTGTTCCCTAGGGAGGTGTTTCTAACTGTGGAGGGAGTGTAGTGACTGGAGTAGAGAGAGATCTCTGTTCCTGATCAGACGTGACATCATCATCGTGACAGAACAGGGTTCTGTCTGTTTACATTGACAGATCCCCATTCTGGCTCTCTGAGGAGCGATCGCAGGTCGCCGGCGGACATTGCAGTTGCCGGCCACGAGTATCGGCTCCGGCTGCGCAGGCACGAACGCACCCTTATAGCTCTTAAAGCGTCTGACCTACACCTACGGCGATTTGCGCAGCCCTGCCAACCTGCCACAGTATAATGACGGTGGCTGGTTGGCAAGCAGTTAAAGTGGAAGTCCACCCTAACACTAAAATCTCTAAATCTACAGGCATCCATGAAGAAGAAGCAGTTGGGAAATGCCTGAGAAGTGACATCACCCATAGACTTACTATGGGGCTTCCGTTGTCAACTGCCTCCTCTGCACCTGCCTCCACAGCGAACCTGCCGCTGACAGCTCAGCGTAGGACCAGACCAGAGAGCCTTCAAAAAAGGTATGTATTGCGACTTCTTCTTTACTGGGCTAGATAGGTTAGTCTTAGATCGTGGATGCCTGTAGATGTAAAGATTTTAGTGTTAGGGTGGACTTCTACTTTAAGGCTGGTGTCAGTTCGGCAAATGCAGCTTGCTTTCAGCTAATTTGTGTTTGCATTTGACATCTGTTTTACATTTCTGAGATAATTCATAGTTCAAACAGGTGCATTTGGCCTGCTGTTGACATCTAAGCTGCTTCAACCTGCTGCAAGCTTGCTTTTATATTCCCATTAGCAGTGGCGTCCCATCCATAGGGGACGCACGGGCGCTGTGTCCCCCCCCCCCCCCCCCTCCAGGCAGTCACAAAAAGAAAGAACATTTTCAAAAAAATATATTTTTTTAAACTGGCCCTTTAAAAAAATAAAAATAAAGAAAAGTTCCTTAAGTGCACTGTGTTCTGACGCCGGACCCAGTGCACTATGGGAAGCGCCACGTCTATGCAATCACGAGATTTCAGACGCGGCGCTTCATTTGCAGGTTTTTGTCCCGCCTTGCTGTGCTTTCCGAAGCGACGAGTAGCTTCCGCCCCAGCGCTCGTAGTATCTATTACTACGGCCAGGCGGTTTGATTGACATCTGAGTTAGATGTCACTTCCTGTTTTCTCTCTCCCATTGCGCCCGGGAGAGAGAAAACTGGAAGTATGAGGAGCGGACTCCTCCATCGCCGCTGCCAGTGGAAGGAGACACCACAGGAGAGGACAACACAGCAAGGTAAGTACTGCTGTGCTCCCGTGGAGAACGGGGGTAGGGGGGTTTGATGTGACACAGGCTGCATTTGGTGGGACACAGGCAGGCTGCATTTGGTGGGACACAGGCAGGCTGCATTTGGTGGGACACAGGCAGGCTGCATTTGGTGAGACACAGGCAGGCTGAATTTAGTGGGACACAGGCTGCATTTGGTGAGACACAGGCTACATTTGGTGGGACGCAGGCTGCATTTGGTGGAACACAGGCTGAATTTGGTGGGACACAGGCAGGCTGCATTTGGGGGACACAGGCTGAATTTGGTGGGACACAGGCAGGCTGCATTTGGTGGGACACATGTAGGCTGCATTTGGTGGGACACAGGCTGCCTTTGGTGGGACACAGGCTGCATTTGGTGGGACACAGGCTGCAGGCTGCATTTGGTGGGACATAGGCATGCTGCATTTGGTGGGACACAGGCTGCATTTGATGTGACACAGGCTGCATTTGGTGGGACATAGGCATGCTGCATTTGGTGGGACAGGCTGCATTTGATGTGACACAGGCTGCATTTGATGGGACACAGGCTGCATGTAAGAAAGGACTCCGCTGGGGGCACCTGACGTAAGGACGGACTCCGCTGGGGACACCTGACTGCATCAGGTGGCAAGTGACCTGTCTAGTGACACACTCAGGGCTCCCACTGATTCTGCATTATGGTGAGTTGAATGATTTCATTTTATATTACAATGCAATAATAGAAATAATGCGCTTCAATCATCCTGACACCACAACAACCATGGTGCCAGGATGATTGAAGTGCTAACACCAGGTGTTTGGAATATCTTTATCTGCTGATTGTTAAACTTTCTAGAATACACATATGTCTATTGTTGTGTAGGATCTGGGCCTACTGTCCCTCTCTCTCTCTCTCTCTCCCTCCTCTCCCTCCCTCTCCCTCCATCCCTCGTTCATCTCAGACGCTAACCACACCACCTTAGAGCCACGCCCACTATTTTGCTGAAACCACGCCGTTTTCATCAAGTGGGAGGGGTCAAAAAGGAAGGGCAGGTCTGGCGCCCCCCATCCCAAAACTTCACCAGCCGCCACTGCCCATTAGTGTGGGGGGGAGACTTAGTGCAAACCCAATGCAGTCCTATCTTAGACAAAAAACAGTCCAGACAGGTCCTTATATTATACATATAGAGAAGTAATACAGTTGTGAAAAAACCCAGAAACCATTTTATCCTATACATGCACCCGTGAGGAACCAGGCCTTTGGAAAATACAATTATATCTCCTGGAACTGGTTTGTAGTTCCTGCTTGCACACGTCAAATCCATTTGGCTATAGGGCTGTTTTAGAGGAAAACTGCCAAGCAATCTGGGTCCTAACAGTGATTAGGAATTATTATAGGTCTGCCATGTAGACTTCTTTATCTGAACGTCATGTAGCATAGGCGCTGAAAGCTAGGTAATTACTGCTGACTACAGAGGGAGATCCTGTCCTTTGAAGAAACATATCATATAATCATGTACCTGTGCCAGGTTAGACCCAAGACTGAGGCCCTTTGTTATATAGTACATGCTTAACTATCTGCTAATCAACATTGGGTACTCAAACAAGAGGATCAGTGCTTTTTTCTTTCTCTTTCTTTTTTTTCTTTCTTTCGTGAAGATCATAAAAAAATAAAATAAAGTAAAAATTTACAGTGACATAAAGATAGGATAACTACAAATAAATATATGGGCCAGGGTGGGACCAGCCCAACCCCAGATCACATAAATATACATAAGCCTATAAGAGTTATAGAAAACTTTAAATACACACCAGGGGTAAATAACAACAATAGTCAAATAGTGTAAAGAAAAGCCAATAGGAAAAGATGAGTTGACAAAATTATCCAGAGAACAGTGGGAGAAAATGGAAACCAAACTTGGATCGGCCCCATGCGCCCCAAATTTTATGAAATTGTGTCAATGTGTCGCTAGTTACAGCTGTGGGATACTCCATTCTCCTAATATCTGCAATCATATTTAGTTATTTGATTGAGCAGACAGGTCCATGGATAACCAGCACATAGGAATGGTTCTCCTGGTCATAGATAAAGCAGATATTCACTGTATCTGAGCACCACAAATCAAAAACACTTTTTAATTCATTTTTAATATTCAAAACAAACTCCCCCATCTATCCATGTCCCCATGCTCTACTTTCTTGAGAAATCACTTTAAAAGACATTTCTAGCAGTTGTCACCTTGAGTAAGGATCGACATCTGCTGTGCTTAATCACAGCGCGCCCGGGTCTCCGGTGGCGCGCACACATGCCCCTACCTGGAAGTGTCAGATTACATACTAGGTACGTGATCTTGCCACCATATATTTGTGTTATATGGTCGGCAAATGGTTAATGTGGAGATAAGCGAACCAAAGGTTTTTGGGAATGTGACTTTTAAGCCTAGTACACACTGAGTTTTTTTATTTGTTCAACCCAGCAGGCTGAACGAAAATAAACTAAGCCCAGAAGGAGCCGCTGTACTAACTATCAGATGTTAGTACAATGATCTCCCATGCTATTGTGTTCTGACAGGTGAAAGGTCCCCCTCAGCTATTGGCTGTAAGTGCTGATCAGCAAACCTTTTTCGTCCGGCTTCTGTCGGACCAGCTGCCATACTCTGCCACCCAACATTTGGCCCTTGTGTACTAGGCTTTAGAATGGAGTTCTTGCTTTCTTTCTTTTGTAGCACCCTGGTCCTAAACAGGGGTGCTAACAAATTTAGTTGTGCTAACAAATTTTGTTGTGCTAGGTAGTAACTAGCCTTGCTAATTGGTAAGGGATCCACTGATTTTACCCTAAGCCTGAGTCTAGTATAGTTCCTCTCTTCTGTCACAAGGTGCCATTGCTGCCTCTGACATTAGAATGATGGATTACAGTTAACACAGGTTATGAATAGGTATGTTGTCTCAGCCAATCTGGAGGAGTTTTCTTCAGCCCCAGGGCAAGCTGGGAGAGTTTATTTATTCGGGAGGAGTGTTCTTTCTGCCCCAGGCTTTGGCCTGGGGGATGTATTTGGAGCAGCAGCAGAGAGTTAGGCCTGAAGCTTCAAGCCTAATCATGTGTGAGGATGTTCTGCCTGAGGGAGAGCCGGATCAGTGCCAGCGGTAAAGGGGAAGCAGTTGCCACAATGGGACGACCACTCCTGTTACCAGAGGCAGGTGTAGAGAGAATGTAGAGAGGTCTCAAGAAGTACCAGAGCGGCCCTTTCACTAGCCGGGGATGGTGAAGAGGGGGGAAAGCTTCAGTAGTCTCATGCAGGAACCCAGCACGAGGCGTGGGTACACCTTGAAGATAAGTACAGCGGGTAGCTGTGAGTAAAACCAGGGGCTCAGCGGGACAGCGTGGGTGAAGCTTGAGTGATCTACAGTGGGATACTGTGAGATGTGAGTGAAGATCTACAGCGAGTTACTGTGAGTTACATGTACAGGTATACAGTGAAGCATTGAAAGTGAAGTGTTGCTATAAGAAACAGCAGTTGCTGCGAAAATACAGATTGCTGCATTCAGCTTAAAGGCCCTTTTTCTGTATTACTGTCAGCCTATTTCTATTTTTGTCTGCGGAGTCTGCCTGTTTGCATATTGCATTTGCCTAAGGGTGTCCTGGCCCTAACCCTCTCTCCCCCACTTTTTGTTAAGAGACAATAGATCTCTTTTTGTTCGTTTCAAAAATGACTGGCGGCCAATCATTCCACCTTGCCCTACACCCATCATGCCTAGTAACCAGCACCCTGAGTAGGATTGTCAGCTGCCCCTGACTACTGAGGTCACCATCTCGAGGGTGGGGGCATTGCTACACTTTCTTTCTTTCTTTCTTACTTTTTCTCTCTCTCTCTCTCTCTTAATATTACTGACTCTCTCTTAATATTACTGAACCAGACTTGTTTCATGCAGTTCTCTAGCAAAAAGTGTTTTGGAATATTCTGAGTGACACCAGATCAGCAGTTGGCTGTCAAAATAAAAAATATGGAATAGTTGCTGACTAATGCCTTCTGCACACTTCTAATTGAATGACAAGGGAAGCACTTGTGCGTACAGGCGCATAGCTCACAGGCTGGGAGACTTCCAGCTCTCACAATCTGTCTCTGGGGCGATGAGCTTTATTCTGCTGGAACTGGTAACCCCATCACATCTGCACACTAGAAAGAAAGCATTTTATATCCATGCAATGCCAGGAGATTTGACATTAAAGAATCTTTTATTTTCTGTGAATAAAAGGGCAAACATCTAAGGGAAAATTAAATTTTTGTTGATTGGCAAGCCATTTTTAAATGTCATTATTTAAAATGAACCATTAGCCAGGCTATGGACATTCAAGTATTTGTATATTCTTAACAAGCATTGAATCAGATTTAAAACAAGTGCCCACTGATCTTTGTAACTGCAGGGATTATGGAACAACTCATCCTCAAACTTCACAGCAGAAGGATGTCTGTTTATTAATTAAGCTGCACTAAATCACTGCTGATAAGATTACCGGCATTCTCAGAGTAAACAGTTCTCTGAGCAAGGCTGCTGTTAGAAATCACGAGGCCCCGTACAGCCTACCCGACAGCGCCCCCCTAAAAAATATCAAAACAATATTTTTGCTAAAAATATACAAAAATCATTATTTGCGGACACAAACACAACTTACAAACTTACGAGGGAACAGGAGGGTACAGTAGGGGGGGGGGGGCAGAATTCACAGTACGGAGGGGGGCAGGAGGGTACGGTATGGGGGCAGGGGGGCACAGTATGGGGGAGGGCAAGAGGGCACAGTACAGTGACTAGGAGGGCTCAGAGGGGAGCAGGAGGGCACAGTACAGGGGGAGGGTATGTGTACACAGTACAGGCGGTAAAAAGGTACAGTATAGGGGCAGTAATGTAAAATACAGATATGGTCTCCTCAAGAAGAGCTGTGCAGGGAAGCTGATGTCACAGATCTTACCTATTCTGGCAGGCTGTCACTGGGCTAAATCTACAAATGGAATACAGGGAAAAGGAGAACAAGCCTGTTTCAAGGGCCCCCCTTTTCATATGGGATCGTGACAGGAGCAGTTTCAAGGCTCCCCCCCCCTTCCCCGCTGATTTGAAGGCAGAGAGCAGAAAAGGTCTATTAAGGGCTAATTAGGCCAAGAAAATTCTGGAATTAGCCCCTGTTTCATGATAGGTCAGAATAGATCATATGACCTCATGGAAGGTTCCAGAATGTTGGGGGGTCAGTATATAAATGACCCCCGTACTAGGTCCGTGGCCAATCGTCAGAGGCAAACCATCCAGCGGAGCTCTGAGCTTTAAAGTGGTGTTGCCACCAAAAAAAAAAATTTGCCTTAAAAATCATACATAAAAAAAAAAATTATTGGAAAAAAAACATTGTTTTACTCACCTTTAAATGCCTGTTGCTAGGGGGTCCCTCGTAGTCTGCCACCTTCATTGCCCGGGCAATGACGTCACTTCCCCTAGGCGCCGCACAGTCATCTGTGACCTGTCATGTGTCCCAGATGAGTGAGCGTCGAATCACGGCGCACGGCGCTGCTCGCACATGCGCAGTGGGTGACCGGCTGTGAAGCCACAGCCGGGGGCCCACATTAAGAATGCCGGCGCCGCGAGCGAGGGGTCTCGTTCCCCCGCATCGCTGGACCCCAGGACAGGTAAGTGTCCGATTATTAAAAGTCAGCAGCTGCAGTATTTGTAGCTGCTGACTTTTAATTTTTATTTTTTTTGTGGGCCCTCCACTTTAATACTGAGCTTTAGAGCTATAATACTACATCCGCCGGAAATCCCTTTGGCGACATGAAGATCCTCTTGAGGCAGCTCCTAGAATGGGTGGAGAAAGGAGACGACTGGCTTCGGCAGTGCCTCGCCTTACCTTCGGATCAGGAACTTGCCGCGGAAGACCCAGCAGCCGCCGCCGAAGTACTGGGAGACTTGTCGGAGGAAGCGGACATCATGTATGAAGATGCCGGCTCAGGAGAAGAAGTTCTGGTTCCAGGTCAAGGAAGCCGAGTAATTGAGGAAGGCGGGACCTATGTTCGGATGACGGGAAAAAGGCAACATGTCTGAAACCAAATAATCTCTCCATCCCCACCCAGGAGCGTGTCACCAAGAGGAGCGGAGCCGGCTCATTGCAACAAGCATTGGCTAGGGAAAGAAGGAGCGGTGGGTGGAGCATACAGGAGCGGAGCGTCATCCCGGCTGCCTATCAACAAGGAGCCGTCTCTTAGGCAACAAGCGACGCTTCCTGTGCCAAGCTTGTCAGGACAGAAATCTGTGGAGCCAGCGATCACTAGCTGCTCAACGCTCTCTACACAGCAAAGAAACAGAGCAACAGGACAAAATATTCCCGTGCTGGGTTCTCCACAGCAGCCGGATACAGCCAAGATTTTGTCATCTGCAATTACTGGTGAGTCTCAGCAATTGAAGCTATTAGTTGATATATCTACATCTCTTGCAAAATTAGTTAATGAGTTATATTTTAAGCAAGCTAATTTGTCTCTCAGCCACATCGGGTTCTAATATGGGATCCTTGTCACAGCCCATTCATTTATCTAATATAGTTAAAAACCCGGTGGTGACTGTTACTACGAATACTGTACATGAATCTGAAGATGAGAAGCGGAAATCAATTTGCTAACTGGTTAACAGTTTTTTGTATATACGCTAGCGTATTGTGCGAAAGATATCCAGAAAAAAGTTCTGGTATCTTTCAGCATATTGATATTATCCAAGAAGCGTATATAAATTTTTGAGGCATATGATGGTATTCCTATGATGAAGAATTCCACCAGAAATTATCAGTTTCTAGTTTACAGTGGGGTTCAAAAGACAGGCACTAGCTGAATCTTTTCTTACCACAAAGACAGAATTTTACAAGAGCTCCTAGTACTAATTCTAATATTGGTTCTTCAGTTCCTTACAAAAAAGGCATTTGTTTTGCCTTCCACGACGGTCAGTGTAGATGGAATGCTAATTGCAAATATAAACATGAATGTGCTTTGTGTACTGGCTCTCATCCAGTATCTAAGTGCTTTCGGAAAATGGCTATCAATAACCAACAGCAACCACAAAGGGAGCTTTTTCTCAAAAGCAACCACCCTGGTGAATTTAACAAACTTTCTTCCATGGCTCCAGCGCTATCCAAACCGCATGATGGCAATGCTATTAATTAAAGGCTTTTCAGAAGGTTTTTTACTTCCTCCTTTTGTTAAAACAGGTTGTACTATGGTTAACAACATTAAATCGGTGGCTGAACATGCGCATGTGGTTTTACAAAAGTTGGATAAAGAATTAAGGGAAGGCAGAATTTAAGGTCCTTTAGATTTTCTGCCATTTCAGAATTATTGTTTATCTCCCTTAGGTTTAGTTCCTAAAAAGGAACCACATTCCTGTCATTTATTACATCACTTATCTTTCCTTCTGGGTTCGTCTTTAAATGATCAAATAGATAATAATCTTTCTGCAGTTAATTATACATCTTTTGATTGTGCGATACAAAAAATCAGATTGTTAGGCAGCAATGCTTTGTTAGCGAAAGCTAACATTAGGGCAGCTTTTAGATTGCTCCCTATACATCTGTACATTTTAACTTGTTGGGTTTTCAATTTAATAACACATTTTATTTTGATAGATATCTCCCTATGGGATGTTCCCTTTCTTGATTCTATTTCAAATCTTTTTCCACTTTTTTGGAATGGATAGTGACAGTGGAGTCAGGCTTGTTTTTTTTTGATACACTACCTCGATGATTTCCTTTTTATGGGTTCAACAAGTTTTCATTTCGGTTTGTAAAGAATTTGGAGTACCTTTGGCCAAAGAAAAAACGATTTGGCCTACTACCTGTATGGAATTTTTAGGCATTACAATTGACACTGTGGAAAATTAATTTAGACCTCCTGTAGAAAAGGTTGATAGGATTACCCTATTATTGGTCTCCTTAATTAAAAAATAAAATATTGTTAAAAGAAATGCAAACGTTATTAGGTCTTTTAGCGTTTGCTACGCGTGTATTGCCAATTGGTAGAATTTTTTCTAGAAGACTTTATTTATCCATTTGAGGTTTCCAAAAAAAGTTTTCACATCGAAGTGTGACGACTAGTTTGAAGGACGATATGTTAGTATGGTTGAATTTCTTGATTAATTTCAAAGGAAAAGATTTCTGGCAAGAATTTATATTAGATAGTGAATTCTGCTTATTCACTGCTTCTGCAGGATCAGTTGGTTTTGGAGCTATTTGGAATACACATTGGTGTTTTGCTCCATGGCCAGATGACTGGGTAAGTAGAGGTTTTTGCGCAAATATTGTGTTGCTTGAACTGTTTCCATTGGTAGTAGCTATTGAAATTTGGGGTGAGCAATTTACAAATAGTTAGTACAGATAACAAGGGTGTCTTATTTGTGGTAAATTGCCTTTCATCTAAATCACAACCAGTTATTTCTCTGCTGCGTTACATGGTATATAAATGTCTTTGTTTAAATATCTGGGTCAAAGCAAAATATTATCCAGGTAAGGAGAATACTGTGGCCGATGCACTCTCGTTCACAGATGGAATGATTATTATTCTTGATGCCCATGGCAGACCCCAATTAAAAATCATCTAGTTTATGAATATATTAAAAATTCCTTAGCTCCTGCATCATGGGTGGGTTATAGATCTTCTTGGATGATATGGTTACAATTTTTGAATGCTCATCAGTTGTCCTGCTGGGGGTAAAGTTCTTTTCATTCATGAAGACAGGTCACAGTTAACAAAAATCCAATTTAATAGTGTTTTAACCAAATGTTGCAGGAATTTGAGTTTGAGAAGTATCCGAATTCCGTCACATTCTTTTAGAATAGGGGCGGCTGCAGAAGCTGCTAGAATTGGTTTTGATCATTAGGGTGTAAAAGCTGTGGGCAGATGGAAGTCCTGTTCTTACAAGCTTTATGTAAGGCCTAACTTTGTTTTTTGATTGTTATAGGTCGTCCGAGACTGGTCTGGTTGCTGGGACACTCGTTTGTTTACTGGGAGCACAAGAGAGCTGCTTCTCGTACACCTCCAATTTAGGATTGGACTCTTCGTTTAAAACTTTTTTGATTCGGGAGACAGGATATTAAGGGAAGAATTATTGATTGAATTTGGTAGACTTTTATTTAGGCCTGCTCCTGATATTTTAATTATACATTTAGGTGGGAACAATGTGGGCCAACACAAAACTTTAGATTTAATTTCCTACATCAAACAGGATATTCAATATATTAAACTTTCTTGCCCAAATGCGGTAATAGTTTTCTCTGAAATTATTCCACGTTTAAGTTGGCTTGAGTCGATTGTTTTAAAGCCATTTGAGAAGGTTCGGAAAAGAATCAATATAGCTATTGAAAAGTTCATGCATCCACTGCCTCACGATCCAACAGGCTCTAAAAGAATACTTAACACATAACACTAGTACTGACATTTCTTCTCTTACACTATGGGAGGCCCACAAACCTGTCTAAAGAGGAGTTATCCAGCGACAGTCAGGAATACTTAAACGTGAAGGAATATTGCTTATGCGACAACTAGAAGCAGAGTTCAACTCATCATTTAGCTTTTCAAAACAATCCTACCCCTAAGGCAAAAACTCGTTTAGAAAAAGCACGATTGGAATTCGACCTTTTTCTAACCGAATCAGCAGATAAATCACTACGGAGAACCAAACATGCATTCTATAAGAATTCTAACAAACCAAGTACATATTTATCAAGGGCATTAAATTCTATGAATAAATCCTTTAAACCTATTAGTCTTAAAATAGCAGACAATACGTACACCAACAATCCCCTTAAAATTGTACAAAAACTCAGCTCTTATCTGAAAACCCTATATATAAAATCTAATACATTTAATATTGATACAGCTGATTTCTTTTTCTCAAATATTAACTTGCCCCAAATGATGTCACTAGAAAACCCCATCACTGGAAACGAGGTAGCAGAAGCTATTAAATCACTAAAAATTTACAAAAGACCTGGTCCAGATGGTTTCTCAGCCCTCTATTATCGTACTTTTTCGGATTGTTTCTCCCCCTTACTCGCAGAAGCTTTCAATGACTTATTAAAAAACAAATCTTTTAGACCTGAATCTCTATTAGCTATCATTTGTATGATACCTAAACCCCAATCAGATGATACTTTATGCTCAAATTTTCGCCCCATTTCAATGTTAAATATAGACATTAAAATATTAGCAAAACTTCTAGCATCTCGTCTGAATAAAATCATTGGTACCCTTGTGCATAGAGACCAAGTAGGCTTCATACCCTCCCGATAGGCTAGTGATAACGTACGTAAAGCGACCCTTCTAGCACATATAGCCAAAAAACGCTGTATTCCTGCTTGCTTTCTCTCACTTGACATCAAAAAAGCGTTTGACTCGATATCATGGCCATACTTGAATTATACACTACAGAAATGGGGGTTTGGCCCAAACTTTACAAATTGGATTATGGCATTATATAATGAACCAAAAGCTTACGTAAAATATGCTGGGTACAAATCCAATTTTTTCAACATAGAAAGAGGCACGAGACAAGGCTGTCCTTTATTATTTGCCCTACTAATAGAGCCGCTTGCACAAGCAATTAGAACAAATTCCAACATAACTGGAATTGAAATAGGAGGTTATCAACACAAACTTTTGCTTTTCGCAGATGATATCCTCCTATTTCTTTCCTCTCCACAGGTATCAGGCCCAAACCTCATTCCTACTCTTGATGTATTTGCCAAAATCTCAGGATTATATATAATCCCCAAAAATGCCAAGCACTAATTGTATCTCTTTCCAACATGGAACTGAACTCAGCAAAAATTTGCCTCCCTTTTACTTGGTCAGACAGATCAATCCAATATTTAGGAGTTCATCTAACAGCATCTTTAGAGGACCTATTTAAAATTAACTATCCCCCACTGTTAAAAAAGCTCTTTAACTTAATGAATTCATGGTCTTATCTTCCATTGTCATGGTTTGGAAGAATCAACTCTGTAAAAATTACGATATTACCGAAACTACTTTTATTTATATAGAGTACTACCAATACCGATCCCAGCTTATCATTTAAGAATAATACAAAGTAAAGTGTCGTCATTTATATGGGGAGCATCCAAACCAAGAATACAATTGCACACATTATATCTCCCCAAGCTTAACGGAGGCCTAGGCTGTCCCAATTTTGCATATTACTATAGAGCCACACATATAGCGAGTCTTGCTAAATACCATGCATATCAAGAAACCCCATTATGGGTATCAATTGAAGCCACAGAATGTGATCCTATTCCAATATCCAATTTATTATGGATCTCATCTAAAGACCGAAAAGACCTAAAAAATCCTATTACCAAACACTATATATCCCTTTGGGATAGATTCAAAAAGAGCAATCAATTACAATCTTTACACAATCCATTATTATCATTTTATAGAAACCCTGCCTTCTATCCAGCATGGGTGTCCCCTAAATCTTTTAAAGAATGGACATCCCGAAATGTTCTAAATTTGTATAAATTTATACACTCATCGTCATTTATCCCTTTTACCACCCTTTGTGAAAAATATGGTTTACCACAATCAGAATTATTCAGATATTTCCAATTAAAAAAAAAATTCACACCCTTAGTCAACACATCACCCCAATTAGCACATATGTCCAGTTTTGAAAACATTTGTAAAAAGGATCCCCACGCTAGAGGAACAATTTCTACCTTATACTGTATTCTCACTTACTGGTCTATTCCAATAAAAATAGCCCGTCTTATATCCAGAAAATGGAAGAAGACTTAGAGCGTACACTAGATATTTCTGATTGGAACCAAATATGGTCCACAGTTAAAACAGCTTCTCCTAATGTTTTAGCGGTTGAAGCTAATTATAAAGTGATGACAAGGTGGTATTTGGTTCCATCTAGAGTGGCTAAATATGTACAAAACTATCCGGCACACTGCTTCCGAGGATGCTCAGATTTGGGCACATTTTTTCATATCTGGTGGACGTGTCCATTAGCACAAACATTTTGGAAGGAAATATTCATAATTGCAACTAAACTGCTTTGTAAAACAGTTCCTGTTGATCCAACAACGGCATTACTCAATTTGAAGCCTGAATTCATAACATATTCCCAATTTAAGTTGTTAGTGCAACTCGTCACAGCAGCTAAACAAACTTTAGCAAAAGCTTGGAAAACGCCAACATTAGTTCTAAATGAAACAAAAGCCAAAATGAATTATTATATGACCCATGCCAAAATGATAGCTATCGAAATGGACACGATCACCAGTTTTGAAAAGATTTGGCAACCTTGGATTACATATACCACGCCAACCCTTGACAAACATGTGCTGCTGTCATGGTAACTCAAATGATAACTAATAATCATTAACCTGGATTAATTCTGATTGTAGTGGTGACTCTCGACCTAGCCTCGCGGACTCCCCTCTTCTTCTCTTCTAGCTTCTATACTCTTCTTCCCCCCTTTTCCTACTCACCTTCTTTCTCACTCTTTATAACTATTTCTTTGTACTACCCTCCCTTATGATTTTGAAGCTCTATATTTTATCTAAATGACAATCTCTTTGCTTGTCTAAGAAACGAAATGAGACAACAGTCTATATAAATACATAATAATTAAAAAAAAATTATTTTTGAACAAATATACTATTATATTCTTCCCTTTTTTCTCTCATCATTTCACATGCTTTATTGCTTATAGTTATTTATATTGTCCCATTTCACTGTATATGATTGTATATTTGAACACTAGCAAACAAGCTTCCCTATGCTGAATGTGTTGTAATCTTTCTATGTTACTTGTATATATTCCTTGTACTTAAATAAAATACTTTTGACAAGAAAAGTTCATGCATCCTGCATAAGGGTTTTCGTTCAGACATTTTTACCTGGAAGGTGGCCTTCTGGGTCTATATCGGAATGACGGGGTGCATTTTCTTAATTTAGAATTTCAAAATTGTATTGAGATGGCCATCAGTGATGGGCATGGGGGAATACTGTCGGCTGGTGAGGAATAGCCACAGTATAATAAAAGCAAACAGGCTGTCTGGCAGGGAGGGGGAGAAGGAGAGATCTCCATTAACAAGTAAAGAGAAAGTGTTGGGGGGGGGGTGCAGGATGGGGGATTCCAGCCATTTGCAGTGTTTGTGTATGGGGGGGCACACCTGTGTGTAGGTGGTCTGCAGAGTGTCTGCAGAGAAGAAGACTGGGAGATGGGAGGGGAAGGGAGAGGGGAACTAGTGAGGGACTATTGTTGGAAAAGTGTCAGGAAGAAAATTCGAGATGGCTGGAGAAGAGGCCGTAAATTACCAGAGCTCCTAGATGTCGGCAAACCGGCTAGGAGAAGGGAACGAAAGATAACAAAGATCTGGGAGAGGAGCAGTGTGACAGGCACAGATAGATCTGTGTTAGGATGAAAGGAAGCAAGATGGGATAGTGGCTGAGGCAGGGAGGAAGATGCAGGGAAGGGCGAGAGGCATTAAGACAGCTGGACATGAGATAGATAATGGAACTGACCTGTAGAAAAAGAGCCGGCTAAAGCGAGAGGAACTGTTGCTAGAATACTGCTGGGAGGAAACTTCTAGGGCCCCCATGCACCGTGAAGACATCTCTAGGCTTTGTGAGGCCTTAGGCAAAATTTAGACATGAGGCCCCACTCACACCCTTTGCAGGGGTTAAGGAAGAACCCTGAGGCTGAGCATCCTATTACTGCTGCTGCTTGTGTGGGTGGGATGTGTACTGTGCCAATCACATGGGATGAATAGGAGAGGAGGGTCAGCAAGGATTGGTGCAGTAAACATCCCACCCATACAAGCAGAAGCAGTAGTTAGATGCTCCACCTCAAGGAGAATAGGGGTGGGTGGTATGTGCAGAAGGGGGGCACGGAATGAATAGGGGTGGGTGGTATGTGCAGGAGGGGGATTTCCGATCTTTGGCAATAAGCACTCAGCGTCACTCCATGAGCATTCACTCCCATCTCAGCAAGCTGCAGCTCCACCTCCTCCCTTGCAAGATTTTTGCAGACAGCGTTGAAGCACACTGAGCGGAAGCGCCAGAAAGTGCTGAGAGAGAGGGAGGATAATCCATGCCCGCATGCGTCTGTGTCTTTACAAATGTGACAGGAGCCAGAGAGTGACAGGCGCGGCTTTATCTCATCCATGGATGCCCTGTAGGACAGTGTCAGGGATGGCTCTTAGGCAAATTAGGCAGTTGCGAGGCCCCTGTGAGTGCGAGGCCCTAGGTGACCACCTCACCTAATTTGCCTAATTAGAGAGCCGCCTCTGTCCCTAGGAATGGGCCGGTAAATGACATATTCACCGGCCCCTTCCCCCTCTCTCAGTGTCCTGACACATCCCTCTGTTTTCCCGGAATGGAAAACAGGCAGCACTGCTTTCAGCTTCATCCAGCAGCTGAAAGATGACAGGAGGGAGAGAAACCGGCTTTCAGCCGCTGGATGGAGAGACACACAGGGCATTGATTCAGTAATTGCCACACCGCATCAATTTGATTCTCTGCGGTAACCCCGGTATCCTCTTCTTCGGCTGGAGGTCCGGCTAGCAGCCAGGCCTGTTTGTTTTGAGCTGGGCTGGGAGTGGCTCAGGGTAGCAGCTGGTGACTCACAGACAGCATCACTGGGATCTCCCACTTCTTTTCAGAGTCTGCTAGAAAGATCTGGGAAGAGAGGAGGAGAGGAGAGGTGTATCTGTCTGGTGTGTTTTGGGGAGCCCTGACCAATCCCCAACCTGGATTGGCAGGGGGCAGGCCTCCTTAAGTACCCAGGGTCAGCCCAGCTGGGGAGGAGTTGTCGAAGGGAGAGAGAGAGTATGGAGGCTGTCGGGGCCCACAGGGAGCTCCCCAATCTGGGGGGGGGGGTGACCTTGGGCTGGGGCTCGGGTGCATCCAAGAGGAGAGAAGAGATCATGGGAGAGAGGCACATGAGAGAGCAAGGAGAGGACAGCGGGAGCGAACACTGCTAAGAGATTCCAGGGAGTACAACTGGTCGCAGCCAGGAGGACTGGTGAGTGAAGCACAGTCAGGAGGACTGGGGAGGCACACCTGAGAGAACTGGGAGTTTGCAGTTTGTGATGGGTGCAGAACCAGAAGAGTGGACTGCGGGAAGGGCAGTGGAAAGTGGTTGTTGCAGCCAGGCTGGCTGGCAGGGCCTGAAGAAAGCTATCTGGAATCCGTAGCTGGGTAGAGGACACTTAGCACCAAGAACTTTCTATCTACTACACTATAGGGGACCATGGTCTCTGCCTGCAAAAGGCAATTCACTAAGGCCTGGCTGAACTAGTGTCAGGTCCAACCATGTGGTGCTAGCTGGTCTGGTATTAGGCAGCAAATAAAGTGCTGGAGGAATAAGGGAAAGAGGTCTTAAGCAAGAGTAGTGCTGTAGAGAAGACTGGAGTGTATATATAGGAGTGTATACAGTCAGGTCCATAAATATTGGGATATCGACGCAATTCTAATCTTTTTGGCTCTATACACCACCACAATGGATTTGAAATTAAACGAACAAAATGTGCTTTAACTGCAGACTTTCAGCTTTAATTTGAGGGTATTTACATCTAAATCAGGTGAACGGTGTAGGAATTACAACAGTTGGTATATGTGCCTCCCACTTTTTAAGGGACCAAAAGTAATGGGTCAATTGGCTGTTCCATGGCCAGGTGTGTGTTATGCCCTCATTATCCCATTTACAAGGAGCAGATAAAAGGTACAGCGTTAATTTCAAGTATGCTATTTGCATTTGGAATCTGTTGCTGTCAACTCTCAATATGAGATCCAAAGAGATGTCACTATCAGTGAAGCAAGCCATCATTAGGCTGAAAAAAAAAAAAAAAAACATCAGAGAGATAGCAAAAACATTAGGTGTGGCCAAATCAACTGTTTGAAACATCCCTAAAAAGAAAGAACGCACCGGTGAGCTCAGCAACACCAAAAGACCCGGAAGACCACGGAAAACAACTGTGGCGGATGACCGAAGAATTCCTTCCCTGGTGAAGAAAACACCCTTCACAACAGTTGGCCAGATCAAGAACACTGTGCAGGAGGTAGGTGTATGTGTGTCAAAGTCAACAATCAAGAGACGACTTCACCAGAGTGAATACAGAGGGTTCACCACAAGATGTAAACCATTGGTGAGCCTCAAAAACAGGAAGGCCAGATTAGAGTTTGCCAAACAACATCTAAAAAAGCCTTCACAGTTCTGGAACAACATCCTATGGACAGAAGAGACCAAGATCAACTTGTACCAGAGTGATGGGAAGAGAAGAGTATGGCGAAGGAAAGGAACTGCTTATGATCCAAAGCATACCACCTCATCAGTAAAGCATGGTGGTGGTAGTGTCATGGCGTGGGCATGTATGGCTGCCAATGGAACTGGTTCTCTTGTATTTATTGATGATGTGACTGCTGACAAAAGCAGCAGGATGAATTCTGAAGTGTTTTGGGCAATATTATCTGCTCATATTCAGCAAAATGCTTCAGAACTCGTTGGACAGCGCTTCACAGTGCAGATGGACAATGACCCGAAGCATACTGCGAAAGCAACCAAAGAGTTTTTTAAGGGAAAGAAGTGGAATGTTATGCAATGGCCAAGTCAATCACCTGACCTGAATCCGATTGAGCATACATTTCACTTGCTGAAGACAAAACTGAAGGGAAAATGCCCCAAGAACAAGCAGGAACTGAAGACAGTTGCAGTAAAGGCCTGGCAGAGCATCACCAGGATGAAACCCAGCGTCTGGTGATGTCTATGCATTCCAGACTTCAGGCTGTAATTGACTGCAAAGGATTTGCAACCAAGTATTAAAAAGTGAAAGTTTGATGGATGATTGTTAATCTGTCCCATTACTTTTGGTCCCTTAAAAAGTGGGAGGCACATATAGAAACCGTTGTAATTCCTACACTGTTCACCTGATTTGGATGTAAATACCCTCAAATTAAAGCTGAAAGTCTGCAGTTTCATTTCAAATCCATTATGGTGGTGTATAGATCCAAAAAGATTAGAATTGTGTCCAATATTTATGGACCTGACTGTATAGAAGTCCCAAGCAAGTTACAGTGAATCATTCTGGGCATCCCATAATTTCCCCTTTCCCATCCAAGTTAAATACCCTCAATAAAAAAAAAAAAAAAAAAAAAACGTATGGACTGTTCTATGTCTCTGAGTGCCTGAGAGATGAATGCCGAGCTGGGCAGGGTGACAGGTGAACAACAATATTCAGCAACCCCTAAGGGGGCATGGCTACACCTTGTTGAATCTAAGCCATGAAGAATGAAGGCAGTTCTGAAGGCAAAAGGGAGTCCAGAGCGGTACTAGCAAGGTGTACCTAATAAAGTGGCCGGTGAGTGCATATACTATTACACATTTGTCACACAGCTGCAACCCTGTATTTAATTGTATTATTTTATACTGTATAATGCTAGTAGTACATTTGTATTAACAATGATTGTATTCACCATCACTGAGCCATCCAGAGAGTCATTAGGCATTGCCGGGGATTGTCTTTATTCTCTGATTCATACAAGGTTTGCAAGATAGACCTAATACAGGCCCTACCCGGCTCTTCCTCTCTTTTGAACACTTGATGGCAGTAGCTTTCCATCGGAGGAGTTGCAGGATTCAACGCATGTTCAGGCTGCTTATATTGGTTCATCTGTTGCTTTTATCTCACATTCATGGACCTTGGTTTATATTATATTAAAACATAAAAAGATGTAGCCATAGCATGGTATTGTTCATGATGCTCTATGTCTGACAGGGAATGAAGAAAAAGGCATAGAATGTTAATTAACTGTAAAATGAAACGGTGTAGTTAATGTATGGAAATTTCCATCACGACTGAAACCTCACTGGCACAGAATTCAGAAGCAATGCTCATATGCAGCTGAGAATCTAAAAACACAGCTTTATAACAATATACCTACTTGTAAATATTGAAGTGTATTTGTCTAAGGCCTTATTCACATGAAATGTACTGCAACTTACGCCTGTGCGAGGGTGGGGTTTACCCGTATGGGGATGGACAGATGTTCCATGTGTAGCCCTGTTATAGAGGGGGTCATATGAAGTTGCCCTCTCCACACAGGCTATGGCGCTAACCTGCAGGTAACCAAAGAAGCCAGAGCCTTCGCTAAAAGAAGTATGGACTAGTGTAACTTTATAAGTGATGACATTACATACAACCAAAGCAATAACCAAAAGAATGTACCATATTTATCGGCCTATAACACGCACTTTTTCCCCCTTTAAAATCAGGGGAAAGTCAGGGGTGCGTGTTATACACCGATCCCCCGCCGTTTGTAACTTCTTCTGCCGTTCTTGGCGGCTTTCGGGTATCTTCGGCGGTTCTCGGCTATCTTTGGCAGTTCTTGGCTATTTTCGGCTGCACTCGGCTGTCCTCGTGGCTTTCGGAAAGCCGAAAGCTGCCGAGAACAGCCGAGTGCGGCCGAGAACGGCCGAAGATAGCCCGAAAGCCGCCAAGAGCGGCCGAGAACTACCGAGCGCCGCCTGAGATACATAGGACATCTGCTCTGTATCTCGGCGGCGCCATTATTAAAAGAAAAAAGACACTGACAAGGCTGCAAATGACTGACAAGGCTGCAAATGACTGACAAGGCTGCAAATGACTGACAAGGCTGCAATGGAAGGCTGCAAATGACTGACAAGGCTGCAATGGAAGGCTGCAAATGACTGACAAGGCTGCAATGGAAGGCTGCAAATGACTGACAAGGCTGAAATGGAAGGCTGCAAATGACTGACAAGGCTGCAATGGAAGGCTGAAAATGACTGACAAGGCTGCAATGGAAGGCTGCAAATGACTGACAAGGCTGCAATGGAAGGCTGCAAATGACTGACAAGGCTGAAATGGAAGGCTGCAAATGACTGACAAGGCTGCAAATGACTGACAAGGCTGCAATGCAAGGCTGCAAATGACACTGACAAGGCTGCATTAATGGGCATTTAAATGTAAGTTTTTTTTTTCCTTAAACTTCCCTCCTAAAAGTTTATTTCTTTTAAATTCCCTCCTAAACTTGGGGTGTGTGTTATATGCCGGCGCGTGTTATACGCCGATAAATACGGTACATATGTCTGAGAAGAACAGTGTATATATGTATCTATATATCTGGATATATAACTAAAGACCTTTAACATCAGTACCTCCAATTAGGCACTGTGGCACAATTTGGGTGCAGGGGCCACTGATGAGCTGGCTTGCAAGACCTAACACAATCCGGCTTAAGAGGACGAACGCCGATGCATCTGTGGAGCGGTGGCTTTCTGGGGATGCTTGTACAGACTAACACACCAATCGTGAAGAAGTCTGGAACACGCCACCTGCAAGGCAAATCAGGCCTATCTAGCCTACCTCTTGTCCCCTAACCAAACTGACTATAGGCTATCAATGCAACCGGACCACTACCAAAACAGCATCATGAAGGCCAAGGAACACACCAGATAGGTCAGGGATAAAGTTGTGGAGAAGTTTAAAGCAGGGGTAGGTTCTAACAAAATATCCCAAGCTCTGAAAGCACTGTTCAATCCATCATCCAAAGATGGAAAGAGTATGTAACAACTGCAAACCTACCAAGACATGGCCAACCTACCTAAACTGACAGGCCAGGCAAGGAGAGCATTAATCAGAGAAGCAGCCATGAGGCCCATGGTAACTCTGGAGGAGCTCCAGAGAGCCACAGCTCAGGTGGGAGAATCTGTCCACAGGACAACTATTAGTTGTACACTCCACAAATCTGGCCTTTATGGAAGAGTGGCAAGAAGAAAGTTATTGTTGAAAGAAAGCCTTAAAGTGGAAGTAAACCCCCCTATCGTTTTCAGCCAAGGAAGCTGCCATCTTGGCCTCTGTTTAATCTTCAACTGCCACAGTGCTGCACATGTGATCCGTTATGACTCCAGCCATTGGATGGTTTGACTGACTGGTTGAGAGCACAGCCAATGTGCAGTTAGCATTCACGGCATGCCTTTTTTTTTTTTAGACTGTTAAATCGATGGGTTTACTTCCGCTTTAAGAAGTCCTGTTTGCAGTTTGCAAGAAGCCATGTTGGAGACACAGCAAACATGTGGAAGAAGGTGCTCTGGTCAGATGAGACCAAAACTGAACTTTTTGGCCTAAAGCCAAAGTGATATGTAGGGCAGAAAACTAAAACTGCATATCACCCTGAACACACCATCCCCAGCGTGAAACATGGTGGTGGTAGCATCATGTTGTGGGAAGGCTTTTCTTCAGATAGATATACTTTATTGTCATTGTATACATACAACAACATTTTTCCGAGTACTCTTTACAGCAGCAATAAAACACTTCTCAACAAAACCACACACACATGCTCCTAGCACATGCCAGCATATCTATTTAAATATATCAAAATATAAAATGATATTTAAAAATAAAATAAAAAATAAATAAATAAAAAATGTTTTAGAATTCCACATAAAATTCCTAAAACACTGTACCTGATGGGATTATGGACAATACAGCCCTAGGGAAATAAATATGCTTTAAGCAATTAGTGTGAGTTTTAGGTGTCCTATATCTTTTCCCAGATGGCAATGGGACAAACACACTGTAACCTGGGTGCTTTGGATCAATACTAATAGCTTTTGCCAGCTTTTTTAATCGGCTGGCATATGCTGTGTCCAAGTTCGGTAACTCTGTTCCTATGATCCGCTGTGCTGTTTTCACCACACGACACAGGCACTTCTTATCCTCCACCCTGCAGCTGGCATACCACACTACAGCGCAGTGGAGAAGAATACTCTCAATGGTACACTGATAGAAATTGACCAAAAGCCTTAAGGGCAATCCAGCCTGCTTCAGTCACCGAAGGAAAAACAATCTCTGATCATAGGCATCTGCAGAACTTTTTTCAGGGGAGCATCATTTTCGGGTCACCCATGCGCCGCCCCTTTTCGACAATGTCATTACTATATTGTCATGGTCATAGACTGCAGGCGTAATACAGTCCCTAGGATAAGTAATGGATAATGGCCAACAGGCCTTCTTACCAGACCCAGCGAAACAACAGAAGTGATCCCTCGGGCTGGACGATCGATCACTCTGAGGTTCCCCGGATTCTGGTAAGTAGTGTAGCATGTCTGAGCCACTGCCACGGTACAGTCTTTTTCTCTCTGGTGGCGCTGGGTAGCGTGGCTCTCTTTTCCGCCCAGTACACGCCTCTTTGTCCTGTAGCACTCACTCCCTCAGCTTTTTTCCAGGCTGCAGTCTCTCAATCTCTCTCTTGATCGAGCTGTAGCCTCCTTCCTGTGGAAAATGGGGCTGCCAATCCTCGGGACTACATGTCCCATGATTCTCTCCTCTCCTAGTCACCTTTGATTGTCCCTCAGTTATGGCCAATGGGGAAGGAACGGACCGGGCAGGAAGCTGGGGGGGGGGGATCTGGTGAGAGCCGCCGTCTCTTCTCCCTGACAGGAGAAAGAGGGGGCAAGCGGGGGAAACCTCTGACAGCCCGCAGCTCAGCACTCTCCTGACACAGCGCCGCCAAGTTCTCTGCTGGACTGAGAAGGAAAAAAGAGCCCCCAGTCACACTACATTGATGGGGGGGCTTGACAGCACCTTGATGGTGTCACCCCGCTGGCTGCCTGCACCCCCATAGCAACCCCACTGTGCTGAATGTGTTGATCCGATCCCTGATCCCAGGGGGGGCACTTGACCCCCCTTGCCCTTACCTGCGGACGCCCATGTCTCTGCTGTGCTTTTTTCACTAGAAAGAGACCATGACAACTCCCTTGTAATATACATTCCCACAAATGTAATAGTGTCCACCCTTTCCACCTCCTCACCACCTATATAAACCAGGCAATGATTGATCTTTCTTGATCTCCTATAATCCACTATTATTTCTTTCGTTTTTGCAATATTAAGTATTAAATCATTTTCTCTACACCACTCAACCAAATGTTGAATTTCCTGCCTATAAGCTGTCTCATCATTATCTTGTATGAGTCTCACTAGAGTGGTGTCATCGGCAAACTTCACTATAGTGTTAGATGCATGTATGCAGTTGTGCGTGAACAATGTAAACAGGGCCGGGCTTAACACACATCCCTGTGGTCCCCCTGTATTCAAAATAATAGTTTTATGTAATGTGTATGCTATTATTACATTTTAATAATTTACGAATCGAAAAAAAAAGTTACGAATCGAAAAAAAAAAGTTACGAATCGAAAAAAAAGTTACGAATGTACGAATTTTTTTGTTCAATAGAGACACGGAAAATTACAAATCGAAAAAAAAAAAAAAGTTACGAATTGAAAAAAAAGTTACGAATCGAAAATAAAAAAAAGTTACGAATCGAAAAAAAAAAGTTACGAATGTACGAATTTTTTTGTTCAATAGAGACACGGAAAATTACAAATCGAAAAAAAAAAAAAGTTACGAATTGAAAAAAAAAGTTACGAATCAAAAAAAAAGTTACGAATGTACGAATTTTTTGGTTCAATAGAGACACGGAAAATTACAATTCGAAAAAAAAAAAAAAAAAAAAGTTACGAATTGAAAAAAAGTTACGAATCGAAAAAAAAAGTTACGAATCGAAAAAAAAGTTACGAATGTACGAATTTTTTGGTTCAATAGAGACACGGAAAATTACAAATCGAAAAAAAAAATAAAATAAAAAGTTACGAATCGAAAAAAAAAAGTTACGAATCGAAAAAAAAGTTACGAATCGAAAAAAAAAGTTACGAATGTACGAATTTTTTTGTTCAATCCATTCGAAGCACGTTTAGCAGCACCATTATAAGGGACACGGAAAATTACCAATTCAACAAAACAAAAGTTACGAATGTACAAATTTTTTCGTTCGTTTTAGTTTTTCGGATTTTCTTCATTAGTACATTCGTTGTTTCTAATTAGTTTTTTCGGATTTTCGTTGTTTTTCGGATTCGTTCGATCCAAATGATTCGTTAATCGGATTCGTACGATTCGAATGATTCGTTCATTCGTACGAAAACGAACGAACGAAAATAACTAAAAAAAACGAAAAACGAAAAAAAACGAAACGAATTGCACATGTCTACTAAACATACAACCAGAGCTACAATGGAATGGTTTAGATCAAAGCATATTCATGTGTTAGAATGGCCCAAAGTCCAGACCTAAATCCAATTGATAATCTGTGGCAAGACTTGAAAATTGCTGTTCACAGACGCTCCATCCAATCTAACAGAGCTTGAGCTATTATGCAAAGAAGAATGGGCAAAAATGTCCCTCTCTAGATGTGCAAAGCTGGTAGAGACATCCCCAAAAAGACTTGCAGCTGTAATTGCAGTGAAAGGTGGTTCTACAAAGTATTGACTGAATACAAATGCACATCACACTTATATATTTATTTGTAAAAAAAATTGAAAACCATTCATCATTTTCTACCTACTATCTATCACAATTATGTGCCACTTTGTGTTGGTCTATCACATAAAATCCCAATAAAATACATTTATGTTTTTGGTTGTAACATGACAAAATGTGGAAAATTTCAAGGGGTGTGAATACTTTTTCAAGGCACTGTAAATGGATAACCAATCAAAATCCCTTATTGATACACCACCAGTGGAGTTTAATCAATTTGGGGTATATGACAGCAGGCCCAAAAAGGGTAGGAGAGACTACTCCCTTTAACCTTCCACTGCCACAGCCCCGATAATAACACAAACACTAAATGCAATTCATTTAAGCAACTTTTGAGTCTTTGACTCTGGTCTCTAATAACGAGAGTTCCTATTGTTAAGGCCTGGATAGGCACCAAAAGCTCCTGTTCCTTGTGAGGTGGGGAGGATATGTAGTAGTCCTTTGTAGTAGAAGCCTTGTGTCTTCAGCTTGCTCATTTAAATGGGCCCAATGTGATTTGGCAAGTTTGGTGAAAGCAACATTCCAACAATGTAGAAACAAATGGTTGTAAGTGTCTCTTTACAGGGCTTGGTGAATTGAAAAAGGCAATGGTGTCTGTATGCCATGTCCATGGGTATAACAGGGCTTGGTAAAGTGAATAAGTCAATGGTCTCTGCATACAGTGTCCATGGGTGTAAAGAGGAAGGGCCAGTGCCCGCTCACCAATCCCAGCGATATCCTGCTCAAGAGAAATGGCGTGGGGATTCTGCAGTAGGCATCTGTAGAACCTGGACTCAAGGGACTGCGCTCGACCCCGTGTCGCTCCATGCTGCAGACCAGCTGGTTCTGTGATGCAGGTCATCTCTCGGTTGTCTATATAAAAAGAATCTTGCGCAATAAATAGCTAAAACTCAAAAATGGTGCAATATAACCAGTGAGAGATGATAGTAAAGTGCAATAATAATAAAATGCAGTTATTGTAAAGTGCAATTAATATAAAGTGCAATTCTTATAATAAAGTGACTAATGTAGTAGGTGAAAAATTAATGTGCATCAAGGTGCTAAAAATTACACCATACATTAAAATAAAGTGCTATATGATGCACAATGAATAAAACATATCATACATGTGCATCAAAGTGCTAACAAGTACACAAAAGGAGTATCAAAGTGCTGTGCATATAAATAATCACTATTAAAAAACAATATTAAATAACAATATTAAATGGGTGTTTAAATACTCTAGGGAGGTGGATGAATGGTTAAAATAGTTCAAAAAAGTTCGGGATAGTTCATGTAGTCCCAGACTGGATAAATATATAAGTAAAACAGTCTTCAAGTTAATCCATCCAGTCCTGATACTATAGGTTCATATAGTCAGGTGCCGTAATGACTCAAATCATGCGGTGGTGGATTAATGGTTTTTTCAAATCCAATTGGGTACTTAGTCCTGTTTACATAGATTCAATCCCATCACCAGTCTCCCAGAACTCTCACCTTTAGTATGTAGAATTGAAGCTTTTCGGGCTTCTCCTATAGCCCCACACAGTGTAGATACAGATTGGTCGGCAGATCCTGGTAAGAGTGAAGCCCTTCTCCTTTAACAGCGTTTTGGTATTTAAATCCTATCAATGCTTGGAATAAGTGGCTTTTGAACATAGAGATGACCTTCTCAATGGCCAGGCGTAGCTGCCTCTCATTTGGGTCCTGTAACTTGCTGCAGTAATCCTCTAGTAGTGACAACGCTCGCTCAGTATCTGTGGACCAGCGTCTGGATTACTCTCTCTCTCTTTCAGTCTCTCCTTTTTAGCACCTTGATGCACATTAATTTTTCACCTACTACATTAGTCACTTTATTATAAGAATTGCACTTTATATTAATTGCACTTTACAATAACTGCATTTTATTATTATTGCACTTTACTATCATCTCTCACTGGTTATATTGCACCATTTTTGAGTTTTAGCTATTTATTGCGCGAGATTCTTTTTATATATATTACTTTTTTGTGTATTTGTGAACACACCACATTTCGCAGCAGAGCACGATTATTTATATTTGACCATTTATATACTCCAAGTAGCGCGAGGGACACATATACACTATCTCTCGGTTGTCACCCGATGATAAAATGTTGCTGACAGCCAGTGCACACATACCTGCTCGCAGTGACTCACTCAGCAAAGGCCACAGCATAGCCGCAATCTCCCGACTGTCCGAGTCACTGCTATCAGATCCAGGCCATGGTCTCAAGAGGCCAACTCCTCCCTTCTATGGGCTATTTATCTTCTCTTTTAGCATTCTGTCTTCTCCCTCCAGCCTACTGGAACTTGTAGTCCATGATGGTTCAGCTCCCATGCAAACTTGGCTTACCGGACTACTTATCCCAAGATCCTTCACTCTCCACTTGCAGGGCTTCACTCACTCTGCATTCAGGAAACCGCAAAAGAGTCTATGCTGAGCACTAGGGGAAACAATTTCCCTGTGATAAATATTGCTTGACAGCAGGCAACTTAGCCAGCTCCTGGCTACATAGGGACATATGTTGTAGTGAGCAAAGTGTGAATAAAGCCTATATGTCAGTGTGTGAGGAAGGATGGGGAAATCCCTCCAGGAGCGGATGCACAGTTTATACTGTTTAACTGCACAAGGTTCTTTTGGGATTCATGGGTCCAGTTATATGAGAAATGGATCTGGTGGGTGCTGAGACTCTCTCCCTCTGTTGTGTAGACCTGGACACTGCTCACTTCTACAGTAATTTAGAAGAACATTGTTCATAATACCTATTTCAAATTATTTGGATGTGTAGGGTGGAGTGCCAGGTACAAAAATTCACCTCACTTAAAGCTGAATTCCGGGATCAGCAAATATTATCTAAATACAAAGGTCATAGGTATTCTTCCTTGAATTTTGATGAATTAAGATCTGTGCAAAAATCCAGTGTGAAATATTTTCTTCTGTGCAAAAGCTTCCTGTAAAAAAGACCGGTCACTGCTGCTCCCTCTCCTTGGGCAGGGTGACTGGTCCTGTCTCCACTCCCTCCTGTAGTTCAAGCAGCCTCCAAGCAGCCCTTAGTGGGTGGAGCCTGCTGGGACCTCCCATAGCCTTGCTCTCTGAACATTGATGATGTCCCCTCTACTTTTACAAGGTTAAATGTGGGTTTGTGAAAACATTTGACAGACACAAAGTAGATTTATTTCCTACATTGCTATTGAGGAATATATTTAAATAAAATATAATGTGCCTGGAGTTTTAAGAGCATCAACGACAGAATGCGCTAGGTGTTGGAGTGATTCTAAACTTTTTTTTTTTTAAATAGCAAACATGTTATACTTACCTACCCTGTGCAATAGGCATGTGCCTCCCCCCTATAAGAATGAGTATGGGGTCCCCCAGTCAATCACAAAAAAAAAAAAAACGCCCAAAGTAAAAAAAAAAAACACAAAGACAGTTTTTGACAAGTCCTTTTAAAAAAAATAAAAACATGTCCCACAATGTAAATGCAGTGTCAATCACAATGAACGTCAACATGCACAAAAAGAAAGAAAAAAAATGCCCATTGATCACAACCGGTCCCGTCAAGAGCCCCTCACTGAATGGCAGGTAAAAATGGGGCAGAGTCAGATATCACCCAGTGATATCTGTAATAAATATGCCTAGTATGAGAAAAATACTAGTTATCTTAGAAATGGGATGTATAATGCCTTATACACACGGTCGGACATTCTGACCACAAAATCCGTCGGATTTTTTTAGACGGATTTTGACCGAAACTTGTGTTGCATACACACGGTCGCACAAAGTTGACGGAAAATCCGATTGTTCGGAACGAGGTGACATACAACACGTACGACGGGACTACGTAGAGGCCAATAGCCAATAGCTTTTGTCCCCAAATTTATTCTGAGCATGCGTGGCACTTTGTGCATCGGAATTCTATACACACGATCGGAAAAAGTCTGATCGGATTTTGTTGTTGTAAAATTTTAGGTCCTGCTCTCAAATTTTTTCCGTCGGAAATTCCGACAGAAAAAGCCCGCTAGAGCCCACACACGATCAGATTTTCCGACAACATAATCTGATCGGACTGTTCCCGGCAGAATTTCCAACCGCGTGTACAAGGCATTACTGTAAAAATGAAAAATTACAGTTTCTATACTTATTTATTACAGATATTTATATAGCGCCCACAATTTACATATTGTACATGTGGATCAATAGCTGCCCTAAAGCTTACAATCTTAGGTCCCTATGTTACATGCAAATACACACATAATAGGGGTAATTTAGACAGGATCCAATGAACCTACAAATTTGTCTTTGGTGTGTGGGTGGAAACTCGTTCCAGCACAAGGAAATCATGCAAACTCCATCTGGCTAGTGTCCTGACCATAATTCGAAATGCTACCCATTTATTAGGAGGTGAGCCCAATGGAACCAAAAAGCCCCACAACTAGAATACTGTAAAATGCAGCCTTGCTATCTAAAAACATGTCATCTTTGTTTTGTTATCTCAAAAATAAATAAAAAATGTAAAAGGGGGTTATTACTTACACACGGGCCGAACATTTGGCCCTTGTGTATGGCAGCTGTTGGCAGCTGTTGGGAAGTCCCCCTGTCAGAGCACAATGGCTCAGCAGGGAGATTGCTGTACTAACATCACATAGTTAGTAGAGAGACCTCCTTGCGTGCTCCTCATAGTGTGTACCTGGCATTATTTAATAATAATGGTCTGGACATTTAAGTCATTTTCTTTTGTTCCATTGGCCTGTTGCCTAAAATACAGTATTAATCCATACAGTGGTGTGAAAAAGTGTTTGCCCCCTTCCTCATTTCCTGTTCCTTTGCATGTTTGTCACACTTAAGTGTTTCGGAACATCAAACCAATTTAAACAATAGTCAAGGACAAGTAAACACAAAATGCAATTTGTAAATGAAGGTGTTTATTATTAAAGGTGAAAAAAAATCCAAACCATCATGGCCCTGTGTGAAAAAGTGATTGCCCCCCTTGTTAAAACATACTATAACTGTGGTTGTCCACACCTGAATTCAATTTCTCTAGCCACACCCAGGCCTGATTATTGCCACACCTGTTCACAATCATGGCATCACTTAAATAGGAGCTGCTTGACACAGTAAGGTCCACCAGAAGATCCTTAAAAGCTACACATCATGCCGAGACCCAAAGAAATTCAGGAACAATTGAGAAAGAAAGTAATTGAGATCTATCAGTCTGGAAAGGGTTATAAAGCCATTTCCAAAGCTTTGGGAATCCAGCGAACCACAGTGAGAGCCATTATCCACAAATGGCGAAGACATGGAACAGTGGTGAACCTTCCCAGGAGTGGCCGGCCGCCCAAAATTACCCCAAGAGCGCAGAGACGACTCATCCAAGAGGTCACAAAAGACCCCACAACAACGTCCAAGGAACTGCAGGCCTCACTTGCCTCAGTTAAGGTCAGCGTTCATGCCTCCACCATCAGGAAAAGACTGGGCAAAAATGGCCTGCATGGCAGAGTTCCAAGGAGAAAACCCACTGCTGAGCAAAAAGAACATCAAAGCTCGTCTCAATTTCTCCACAACACATCTTGATGATCCCCAAGACTTTTGGGACAACATTCTGTGGACCGATGAGACAAAAGTGGAACTCTTTGGAAGGTGTGTGTCCAAGTATATCTGGCGTAGAAGGAACACTGCATTTCAGAAAAAGAACATTATACCAACAGTAAAATATGGTGGTGGTAGTGTGATGGTCTGGGGCTGTTTTGCTGCTTCAGGACCTGGAAGACTTGCCGTGATAAAAGGAACTATGAATTCTGCTGTCTACCAAGAGATCCTGAAGGAGAATGTCCGACCATCTGTTCGTGTACTCAAACTGAAACGAACTTGGGTTCTGCAGCAGGACAATGATCCTAAACACACCAGCAAGTCCACCACCGAATGGCTGAAGAAAAACAAAATGAAGACTTTGGAGTGGCCTAGCCAAAGTCCTGACCTGAATCCTATTGAGATGTTGTGGTATGACCTTAAAAAGGCCGTTCATGCTCGAAAACCCTCTAATGTAACTGAATTAGGACAATTCTGCAAAGATGAGTGGGCCAAAATTCCTCCAGGACGCTGTAAAAGCCTCATTGCACGTTATCGCAAACGCTTGGTTGCAGTTGTTGCTGCTAAGGGTGGCCCAACCAGTTATTAGGTTTAGGGGGCAATCACTTTTTCACACAGGGCCATGATGGTTTGGATTTTTTTTCACCTTTAATAATAAACACCTTCATTTACAAATTGCATTTTGTGTTTACTTGTGTTGTCCTTGACTATTGTTTAAATTTGTTTGATGTTCCGAAACACTTAAGTGTGACAAACATGCAAAGGAACAGGAAATGAGGAAGGGGGCAAACACTTTTTCACACCACTGTATATTCTGTTATGAGATCAATTCATTTAGCTTGTGTTAGACATGTGCAATTCGTTTAGTTTTTTTTAGTTTTTCTTTTTTTTTCGTTATTTTCGTTCGTTCGTTTTCATACGAATGAACGAATCGTTAGAATCCGAATAACGAATCGTTCGAATCGTACGAATCTGATTAACGAATCATTCGAATCGAACGAATCCGAAAAACAACGAAAATCTGAAAAAAAACTAATTAGAAACAACGAATGTACGAATGAAGAAAATCCGAAAAACAAAAACAGGAACAACGAAAATGAACGAAAAAATTTGTACATTCGTAACTTTTTTTTTTTTGTTGAATTGGTAATTTTCCGTGTCCCTTACAATGGTGCTGCTTAACGTGCTTCGAATAGATTGAACGAAAAAATTTGTAAATTCGTAACTTTTTTTTTTTTTTTATTTGAATCGTAATTTTCCGTGTCTCTTACAATGGCGTTGCTTAATGTGCTTCGAATGGATTGAACGAAAAAAATTGTACATTCGTAACTTTTTTTTTTCGATTCGTAAATTATTAAAATGTAATAATAGCATACACATTACATAAAATTATGAATTATGCTCCGATTACGAATCTACGAATGTTACGAATGTACGAATAAATACGAATGCGTCCGAATTACGAATAAACGAAAATGAAACTAACGAAAAAACTAATCAACAAAAAAATAACTCTTACGAATGTACGAATCGTTACGAATACGAACACCGACGACTTACGAATGTACGAATCGTTACGAATACGAACACCGACGACTTACGAATTTACGAATCGCTACGAATCAACGGAAACGAAAAAAACGAAACGAAAATAAACTAATTTTTTTGTTGTGCACATGTCTAGCTTGTGTTTCCTTTTCCATTGGTGAACTGGTAGCTTATTGTAAAGGAAATAGCAATGGGAAGGGAGGTGAAGAACCCAAGGCTTAAGATATCCATATAAAGGATTTATATATCATATAAAGCTTAATTTGGTTAACATAATCTATATTTCAAATTGGTATTTTCGAGACCCATTATTATTTGAAAATAACATTGAATAAACTGGAATCCCCGTCATAGCCCAACTATAGCCAACATGTGAAGGAAAGGTGAGTAGGAGCTTCTGCAGGAGTTGGCATTTAAGTGATTGTGTTGTCTTGTTTCGCCTGGACAAAGCACAGGTTGACTTTAAAGCCCAACCCTGTGCTTCCCATACCCCACCCCCCTCACAGGGCACCTTCACCCTCCCCCCTGTCTTGAGCTCCTTTTTTTTCTGATGTGTTCAGGTTGGTCACATGATAGGTGGGACTTCCTTCTTCTTTTCGGTCCTTTTTGAGTGTTGGCCGTCATTCAAACTGAAAGATTGAGGACATCTTGTGATAAATAAGAGGTACGGCTGGGGGGACAGCTATGGATAAATAGTAAGTACTGAAGCCAGACCTTTTTTTTTTTTTTTTTCTTTTAAACCTCCCGGGGGGCATAAAAAATAGCTCAGAGTTGGGCTTTAAGTTACGCATTGGTGTCACTGGGTGGTGAGATGATGTCATCCACAAAGCACCAACTGGGAAAATAATATTTAGGAACACCCAAATGGTATGAATACAGACCACATGTAGATTGTCATAGAGCAAATTTTTACATTTATACCTACCTCTGGAGACAAGAAAAAGAGAAAACAGAGATACGGCTGCTTAGGGCCCCCTTTTAAAATGATTCATACATATTTCTTTTTTAACACGTGATGTTTATGTAGATACTATACTATTGCTCTAATGCCACGTACACACGTGCGGACTTTTCCCGGCGGACCCAGTCCAGCGGACAATCCGCCAGACTTTCCAGCTGGCTTCGCCGGACTTTCCGAGCGTGTGGACTTGCCCACACACGCCCGGACTTCTCCGGCGGACAATCCGCTGGACAAAGTCCGCGGGACTTTTGAAAATTAGTGGACTTGCCCACACACGGAGCAGTCCGTTCATTTCGAACGTAACTTCAGGTACGTAGCTAGCGTAGGCAGTAAATGCCGGCGCGCTAGCTCCATCACCTGGCATGGATTTAAAGGGACTCCCTACGCCGAAAAAACGGCGTGGGGGTCCCCCCCAAATCCATCTCAGACCCTTATCCGAGCACGCAGCCCGGCCGGCCAGGAAAGGGGTGGGGACGAGCGAGCGCCCCCCCCCTCCTGAGCCGTACCAGGCCGCGTGCCCTCAACATGGGGGGTGCCCTGGGGAAAGGGGGGCCGTGCGGCCCCCCCACCCCAAAGCACCTTGTCCCCATGTTGATGAGGACAAGGGCCTCTTCCCGACAACCCTGGCCGTTGGTTGTCGGGGTCTGCGGGCGGGGGCTTATCGGAATCTGGGAGCCCCCCGGCCCTCAGATCCCGGCCCCCCACCCTATGTGAATGAGTATGGGGTATGATGTACCCCTACCCATTCACCTAAGGTGTAAAATGTAAAAAATGTAAAAAATGTAAAATGTAAAAAGTAAAAAAAACACACACACTTTCGAAAAAATATTTTATTGCACTGCACTGGGGGTCTTCTTCCGTCTTGGGGGTCTTCTCGCCGAACTCCTCCGTCATTTACCAAGCTCTTTTACCGAGCGGAGAAGTCCGGCTACCTTCGCCACCATCGTCTGGGGGTCTCGATCCGCCTTCGGGGGTCTTCCGGGGGTCTCTTCTGTTCTTGTGGCGGTCGTCGTCTTCCGCGCCGCCGGCGCCTTCTTCTTGTTCTTCTTGTTCTTCTTCTTCTTCCGATGTTGACCCGTCGCTGTCTCTGCCCGGAATGCCAGAGCCGCGCTGTGCTGGGACTTATATAGGGACATGGGGACAGGGTCACATGCTCATGTCACATGGTGACCCCGCCCCCCTGTGATGTCACAGTCCCGGAGGATGCTGGGACTGTGACATCACAAGGGGGCGGGGTCACCATGTGACATGAGCATGTGACCCTGTCCCCATGTTCCTATATAAGTCCTAGGACATCGCGGCTCCAGGCATTCCGGGCAGAGACAGCGACGGGTCAACATCGGAAGAAGAAGAAGAACAAGAAGAAGAACAAGAAGAAGAAGGCGCGGAAGACGACGACCGCCGCAACCGCTACCTTCTTCGTCGTCGTCGCCGCCGTCGTCTGGGGGTCTCGATCCGCCTTCGGCCTTCGGCGGCGACGACAACGAAGAAGGTAGCCGGCCTCCTCCACTCGTGAAAGAGCTAGGTAAAAGAGCAGAAGAGAGCGGAGGAGTCCGGCGAGAAGACCCCCAAGACGGAAGAAGACCCCCGGAGCAGTGCAATAAAATATTTTTTCAAAAGTGTGTGTGTTTTTGTACTTTACATTTTACACCTTAGGTGAATGGGTAGGGGTACATCGTACCCCATACTCATTCACATAGGGTGGGGGGCCGGTATCTGGGGGCCCCCTTATTAAAGGGGGCTCCCAGATTCCGATAAGCCCCCGCCCGCAGACCCCGACAACCAACGGCCAGGGTTGTCGGGAAGAGGCCCTTGTCCTCATCAACATGGGGACAAGGTGCTTTGGGATGGGGGGGCCGCACGGCCCCCCTTTCCCCAGGGCACCCCCCATGTTGAGGGCACGCGGCCTGGTACGGCTCAGGAGGGGGGGGGCGCTCGTTCATCCCCACCCCTTTCCTGGCCTGCCAGGCTGCGTGCTCGGATAAGGGTCTGACATGGATTTGGGGGAACCCCCACGCCGTTTTTTCGGCGTGGGGAGTCCCTTTAAATCCATGCCAGCTTACGGAGCTAGCGCGGCGGCATTTACTGCCTACGCTAGCTACGTAACCTGAAGTCACGTGCTAAATGAACGGACTTGCCGACGAGCGGCAAGTCCGTCATTTAAAAAGTCCGGCGGACTAGCCTACTAACGGCGGGATTGTCTGCCGGACTGCCAAGTCCAGCGGATAGTTTTAAAACAAAACTTAAAACTTTGGTCCGCCGGACTTTGGCGCCAAAAAGTCCGCCGACGCCCACACACGAGGGGATTGTCCGCTGGACTTGAGTCCAGAGGATAATCCCGCGGGATAGTCCCTTCGTGTGTACGCGGCATAAGAAACATTAGCTTGTTTGTGATTTGTATTTAGCTATGATAGTTATTATGTATTTATATTATAAGTTATGAAATTTAGACCTGAGTATTACCTTAGGTGGCCCTTTCGCCATAAAACTCTGAGAACCGATGGTGTATAGGAAAATCCGCTTCTGACAGCAGCTGTCAGATTACAATATATCTTTCTCTCTGCTGTCATGCTGAGCTATAAAAGCAGCCATGAAAATCTGCGAGCAATTTAAAGAAGAATGCTGGTTGAAACAAAAAACTTTTCTATAAGTTCTAATGGCAGAGACATTTACGGCTCTAAATATAGGTCTATTAACATTTTATTCTCAGTTTCTGAAGCTGGGAGAGCTACTAACATGCAAATCGGATCATCTGCTAAACCAAACATCCAGAATAATTTTGGCTTTGCGCTCTTTACTTTAAAGTGGAAACCAAAAAAAAAAACATTTTTATGGATCCCCGTCAGACAAAAATGGAGGCTGCCATTTCTGAGCTCTCCGCTTTTAAAAACGCAAAACATGTGTGTAGGTAAAGGGCTTTTGACACTTCTGATCAGCATATTGTTCCAAGTCAACGACTCAGAAAGTATTAGAGAAAGTGGGTCAGCATAACGACCAGTCAATTAGATATTTCAGAAGTAGGTCTGCAATACCAGACACCATGGGGGTGATTTACTAAGAAGAAGGCACTGCACCAGTTCACCAGTTCATACATTAATTGGTGCGCCGGAAAAGTCATTAATTGAACCTGTGAACCGGCGCACATTGAAGCGCAAATAACTGTCGCTAGGGTAACTGCAGTTTTCTCACTGATAATAGAGCACCACCAATACAATTGGTTAATTTCATCTCATTGGATGTGTCTTGTTAGACAATTAGTAGGTGTACTCAGTTAATTAACCCTTTTGATGCTAATCTCATTCCTATCACTTCTAATATATCTTTGAATTTTTTTTTTCTTTTTTTTTTTTTACCCAAATCTTTCAATACATTACAAAGAACAGAGAAGTGTTTCTAAACCCAATAAATGTAATATTTTCAGATCTTGGTCTTTAAAAGTGACCATACACTGCAATCAGTTAGATCTTAAATAAATTAGATTTAGTGCAAGAGCCTGTTTGATTTCCTATATTTTGAATTAATTGTTCAAGTGCGCCTTCCTATTACCTATTTTGCCTAAATATTGAGTTGTACAGAGATTGGCCAATCAGATTGCATAGTGCACGACCATCTTAACGAGGAAGTAAATTCTGATGAGTTTACTTCCTCTTTGTTTCCCTGCAAAGGTAAAGCATAATGGACTACTGTGCATTTGTTTTCGTCTAAATGCATTTTCGTCCGAATTTCAGGTATTTTCGTTATCGTTTTAATCAAACCATAACGAAAGTGCAGAATCCAAAAAACGAAAGATCCGACATAAACAAATGCTTTATTTTCGTTTTTGTTGTGACAACATTTCGATATAGATAAGAGATTCGACATGATGCTGACAATAACAATCTGTGTCCATCGAACCTGTGGTCGAATGTGCCTAACCTTAACTCTATTAGTCCAAGATTATTCCACAGAGAGAGAAAAGATTTGACATAGAGAGAAAAGATTCGACATAGAGAGAAAAGATTTGACGTAGAGAGAAAAGATCGCTGCTGGAATTGGGTGGGGAAAGTAAAATAAAAATAATGATGAGGATGAATGTTATTGGCTGATTGTAACCAAAGAGGAGGAGCAGTAAAATAGCCAGAACTAAGTACACACGGACAGCCAACTTACTTTCACTCACGATTGGTAGCAGAGCGAGACACCCACTGAATCATTTCAGAAGACAGTCAATCTTATCTGGTCCGTTTGTCAGAGAACCTGAATTATTTAGCAATTAAGCATAAGCACAGCAGCAGAACAATAGTGAAGCAAGCTACAGTTCAACTTAACTTTTTCATAATAATCTGCTGCTATTGTGTTAGTGTTGTGAACTTGATAGTGATACTAGTGTTGCTAGTGTTGTGATAGCCTCAGAGGCGGCCCATGTTGTTGGGGGGGGGGGGGGATTTATTATTATAGATTCTATATTATAGATTGAGATTCTATATAGATTCTATATACCCTATCTTGTTACCTGTCTGATCAGTGATCACTATCACCAGTCCATTTTCTGTTTGAACTATATACATTCAACATGAATGACAAAGATTCGACAAAGCATCGAAAAACATACAAACGTTAAATCTTTGGCTTATGGTGTCTGTCGAAAGTTCTAAGAAGGTTCGACGGAGCAGCTAAACTATACAGAGTCATACAGTTTAGCTGCTCCGTTGAATCTTCTTTGAACATTCGACAGACACCATAAGCCTTCAATGACAGACTTAACCTTAATTCATTTGGATTTTTGGACGAATGCAATTTTTTACGAAAAACAAAATAAATAAAAACGAATTTCGGGAGTAACTAAATAAATGTATGTATAAAATATTTCAGTGTGCACATGTCTATGCATCGCATAGTAGTCCATTATGTGTCACTTATCTGACACAGGAGCCAGCGAAGTCACCGCTGTCCCCTTGTGTACGGAGCCTCCATCTTATTGGTGGGTCTCACTGCTCCGGCGCTGTCATTCGACGGAGCCGCAATGACGTCACTCCCGCACATGCGCACGGGAGCTACCACTCGCGGCATATCGCCGGTTATACAGGGGAGCGCTCAGTGCGCCTGCGCGCCGATGTTTACGGCGCATGCGCCGTAGACAGCGGTGCCTGTCTTTTGGCAAATATCTCCTAAACCGTGTAGGTTTAGGAGATATTTCTTGGACCTACAGGTAAGCCTTAATCTAGGCTTACATGTAGGTCAAAGTGGTTTGTAAGGGTTTGAAACCACTTTAAGTGCCAAATTTGGAATGTAGATGTGCCATGACCCACTTGTATTTCCTAACAATATTTCTTGGGCATTATACAAGGCACACAAGAAACCACCTTTTTTCAAGACTTGCTAGAGTGATCAGGAATCTTCAAACTACGGCTCTCTAGCTGTTGCGGAACTACACATCCCATGAGGCATTGTAAAACTCTGACATTCACAGACATGACTAGGCATGATGGGAATTATAGTTCCTGACCAACTGGAGGGCTGTAGTTTGAAAACCCCTGTGCTGGACCATTATTATGCCTCCAGAATTGGGAGTGTGACATCTACCCAACTTCTCTCTGCTGGTGGACACAAGAACCTACATCTATAGATATATCTATATATACACACACTGAAGCAGGAAGCAATATACCTTTTCCTGGAAGTGAATCTGTACACAGGAAGTAGGGGTGTGTTTTGAGGCCAAATAATTTAGACATACACACATGACCCACACAAACACCACCCCATGTAAAAATAAATCAAAAATGATCTTAATTTACAAATAAGGATAATTTCTTCCTCAGAGAACAGTGAGCGGGGCATGGTGGTGGGAAGAAATTAGCAGCAGTACAAGCAACTTCCCTGAGGTGCGTGATGTCATTCCTGTGTGCTGGCCACCGCTTCTGGGAACCAGATAGGCGCCATGAGTACATACCTCCAGGCACACAGCAGTTGTGCATCTCACATAAACAGCGGTTGCGCATCTAGATGCATGAACCCAATTTCTATGGAAATTAATAGTAAAATAGATGCAGATTTCCAGGACTGGACTAACAAATGTTTCTAGTGAAAGGCAACTGGTGTTTTCTATTAAACAAGGTCTAAATGGGCCGTTGACATGCATCACAGTTGAACTTAGGAATGTGCCTTTGCAAAGTTTAACTAAATGAAATCCTTTCTTATTTGTGCTTGGGGATAGAGTGCAGAGGGATTAGAAGTCTTGTCAGTTTTTGGGGATGTCTGCACCCCTGATAGGGTGAAGACACCTCCCAAATTTTTCCAGTTTATTCTTTAAATTTATTCATTTCCTGTCACATAGCCAAACAGGAAGTGAGGGTAAAACCCTACCAATGTGTTTCCTTGGGGACACACAGGTCAATCTAAATAGTTTCCCCGTTAGGTAAATTACACTCTAGCATTTAGCTGTGTACACCCCAAATTATTAGGTATCTTGGACTGGGGTTTATTTACTAAAGGCAAATCCCCTTTGCACTACAAGTGCACTTGGAAGTTCAGTTGCTGGAGATCCGGGGAGGACATGCAAGGAAAATAAAAAAACAGCATCTTTGCTTCGACATGATTGGATGATAAAATCACCAGTGCTTCCCTCCAGAATTACAGTGAGTACGCTTGTATTGCAGAGTGGATTTGCCTTTAATAAACCCCCAAATACCTAATAATTTGGGGTGTACACAACAAAGTGATAGAGTGCAATTTGCCTAATGGGGACACTAGTTAGATTGACCTGTGTATCCCCAAGGAAAGACATTGGTAGGGTTTTACCCTTGCTTCCTGTCACATGGATATGTGACAGGAAGTGAAGACAATTTTCAGAAAAGGGACACAAAGCCCAACCTAAAAAAGGCAAGCAGGGGTTCTAATGCCACGTACACATGGCCGGAATTTCCGATGGAAACAGTCCGATGGGAGCTTTCCATCGGATTTTCCGACCGTGTGTATGCCCATCGGTCTTTTTCTGTCGGCATTTCCGACGGACTTTAGATTGAGAGCCTGTTCTTAATTTTTTCCGACGCAAAACCTTTCTATCGGATTTTTCGATCGTGTGTATGCAATTCCCACACGCAAAATTCCGATGCATGCTCGGAAACAATTCGACGCATGCTCGGGAGCATTAAACTTCCCTTTTATAGTGCCGTTGAACGTGTTGTATGTCGCGGTGTTATTGACCGTCGGAATTTGGTGTGAACGTGTGTAGGCAAGACAGTTTGAGCGAAATTCCAATGGAATTTCCGACAGGAAAACCATCAGAGCTTTTTTTGACGAGAATTCCGATTGTGTGTACGCGGCATAACACTCACTTGGTTTCCCTCAAATGCCCACAATTAGAATAGGAAAACTGCTGGTTGGGTTCTTTTTTTCCGGTGCCACAATTGGCACCTTTCAGGGGGGAGGGGGTGCAGATACCTGTATAATCCAGGTATCTGCACCCACTTCCAGGAATAGCTAGCCGCAGATGCACACCCCCCCCCCCCGTTATGTTGGGAAACACACAGTTCCCAGGACACAATGGGGACCAGTAAAGACGCGCAGCGCGACTCGGGCATGCTCAGTAGGAAACCGGGCAGTGAAGCCGCAACGCTTCACTTCCTGATTCCCTGACGGAGGATGTCGGCGAGGGCAGCCAAGAGACGAGCGTTTGCTCATCATCTGCTGCCGACATCGCTGGACTCTGGGACAGGTAAGTGTTCATTTATTAAAAGTCAGCAACTGCAGTATTTGTAGCTGCTGACTTTTAATATTTTTTTTTTTTTTTTTAAGGTGGCACTCCTCTTTAAGCTCTTGATGCAGACCTGCTTAGCTTTGACATGCAGAGAAATATCAACTATATTTTTGCACACATACACATACAAGCTGTGCCAAAATAACAGCCCCTCTTCAAATCACAAGCCCCCCCATTTACATCACATACCCTGCCTTTCACATCACAGACCCCCTTTATATCATAAACTCCCCCCACCTTTACATGCATTTTGCAATGGGAGACCAACACCTCCAATTTGTTGCACTACCATTTGGGCTCTCCTCTGCACCCCAAGTATTCACAAAAGTGCTCTCCCCACTTCTGGCTCTTCTATGCACCCAGAGCATTCATGTCAAAGGGATACCTGTGCGGATACCTTCTCCAGGAGGCTGGGACATCGGCCACCCTTACCAAACAGACTCTCTAGAGAAGTTCCTTACCAGGCTCCTCTATCCTTGATGCTTGATGCGTTATTACTGCAGAGACGCTGTCCAGTCTTAGTACCTAGCTGGCACTGTTATCATTACCTTCGGTCCCCCTCCTGGAGTTAGACACTCTCTGTACCTTTGTTGCAGAGTGTTTCTATCAGATACACCTTCTGGCAACAATCCCGCATGTCCACCGCAGGGGGAATCTACTGGCATCCTGGGACCCCTTCTGCCTATGGCTTCTGGATCCCTCCTGATGAAGCCGCATTAAGACTGCACAACTAGTAGAGGACCTTTAATCTATGAGGATAACTCCATTATCAGATATCTCTTTCTGGGAAAAACCTACAAGTAATTGTATACTGTAAGGTTAAATTTCCCTTTATATTGGTATATAAATATGTTCAATTGTATGTTTTTTATATGTAATAAATTATATTTTTATTGATTATTGATTGTCTGTCTATCAGTACCGGGATAGTCCATAAGCAATTTTCCTTGGTTTGAGTATGTGAGAGGACCGCCTTAGCAACTGTCCGCACCCTCTTTTCTCCTTTTTTCAAAGGTTACCTGCATGACCTCCTTCTGAAAGACTTCTCTGCCAGGACCTTGTCAGCTAATACCCAAAGGTCCATCCAGGTCCTTCAAACCATTGGCTGGATAATCTAATAAACTTTCCAAAGTCTGCCCTCCGGCCCTCTCACTGTAGTAGCTGGTTCTAATCTTAGACACAAGCCAGTAACCGAACCACGTGACTAGCGTGACATCACCCGAGTCTTGTCATTGATCCTCGTTGATTTGTTTACTATCCGCCTTGTCACCTTGCACTGGGAAACAGTGCTATACTTGTAAATGCAACTTTCTATTTTAAATGAACGATTTTATCTAACGGAGAGGACTGTATTCTGCTGCTTCTATTTCATGTACGAGTGAACCAGAGCTTATGGTCAGAGCACAAGGGATTTCATCAGACTACACTCCTCTCCAGCGTTCAGCATATCCAGTGATCCAGCCGTTATAACCCTGAGGGAACTGCCTGTGTGACCTGTCTGATTCACTCAGGGGTCCATTCATTGAGGTGAGCTGCTAGGAATATATCGCTGGTGGAAGTTGTCACATGATCACCTTGTATCTCATCCATAGAAGCACTCATTTGGACACATTGTGGTGTTTATTATTCATCTTAATGTTAAACTTATGGACTCTTTTATTATTTAATATGTTATTGTATGTTTTGCGCTGCACTGCTTTTTCTACTTTTACAAGCCAGTATCTTCCTCCCTCAGGAAAAGATTGCCTAACTAAGGTTCAGCTCTCAGACCTTTAGGTCACAATGACATACCTCTATTTGCTTTTGCAAGAGGATTCTGGTCCTCATGGTGGCCCTCTTCAAACAGTTAATGGGCAAAAATTGACATTCTAGTTCTCTCTGTGGTCTACATTCTAATGGATTTTCTAAGCTGTCAAGAGCTGTCAGCCAAAGCTTCCAAAAGGTCTATACAGACTGATGTGCTACTACCATCCTTTCAAAACTTCAATAAACTCCTCTGGGGGTCCAGCAAGACCCCACAGTTGCTAGTGAGAAGCCTCTAGGACCGTAAACTATCCATTGCATTATAACACATCTGCATAAGGTTCAGGGCTTCTACATCACAAAGAATGCCTAGACCCAAGGAAGTAAGTAGTCTTTGCACCCCGAGATCTTTCAAAATCCCACTTTGCTCAGAGCAAGGAAATCCAACTTTCACAAAATTTACCATTGCACATGGAAGGCTTTCTTTGCATGGTGCCAAGGACAGAAGGCTTAACCCTGGGGAATTCTCTATCTCTAGTATGTTGGCCTTTGGAAGACCTTACCTTTAACGTTGTCTTCTTGGTTGCCATGTATTGTAAAATCTTGGATGAGAACCTTCTTCCCTCAGCCAGAACACTGAAGATGGGTATTGGATGGGTGTTCCAGCACGACAATGACCCATAACATACCGCCAAGGCAACAAAGGAGTGGCTCAAGAAGAAGCACTATAAGGTCATGGAGTGGCATTTATTGAGGGAGCTGAAACTTCGAGTTGCCAAGAGACAGCCAAGAATACTTAAAGATTTGGAGAAGATCTGTAATGAAGAGTGTTACCTTGCTGCTTGCCAACAAGGGTTTCTACACCAAGTACTAAAGCTGGATACACACTATACTAATTTTTTTGTTCAATTTCCTTTAGATTTACCTTCAACTATGTAGTGCAAGGGCCTGCCTGATTGCATCCAAGTGTTTATAGTATACCATATCATATGGTTTTGGTAAATCTAAAGGAAAAAAATCTAAAGAAAATTATATAGTGTGTATCCAGCTTTATTCATGTTTTGCTTGGGGATCAAATACTTATTTTACTCACCGAACTGCAACTTAATTTATAGCATTTGTTTTTTGTGTTTTTTTGGGGGGATTTTTGGTTAATATTCTGTCTCTATCATTTAAAATACACCTATGATAAAAAATGATAGACCCTTCATTTCTTTGTGGACAAACTTACAAAATCTGCAGGTAATCAAATAATTATTTTCCCCACTGTATATGCAAATCAGATGCGTTTTTAACCACATCCGATTCTCATACCATGTTAATTGGACCGGCTTTCTCACATGTCCAGGGAGGCCTCGGGCGGTTCTAAAAAGGGTCCCCTGCGATTTTGGGTCCAGTTTACATGCAAATTCAAATATAAATTTGCACCTAATTCGCACCTAAACCAGTGAACAAAACCACACCGGACTGCAAACCGCAGGCGGACATGTGTGAACTTAGCCTTAATGTTCAGACCTCAGCTGATGTTAACTTTGGCCACATGGTGCATCAATCTGTTATTTATCCCTAAACCCTTGTGTTTTTTATCAGCTTGCTGGCATTTCTAAGTTGCTGTGTTGTTACTTATACCTTTTATTTATTTTTTGTTTTGGTACATCCAATGATCTGTGACAATGAGTCCTGTGTCCTGTACTGTACGATTAGGAAAATTATGACTTCCCTTAAATTCCTTAAATCGGAGTACAGTACAGGACACGTCTTTCCCGACTGTGTCGTGATCACTCCTTATCGCTTGATAAAAAAAAAAAATGTCACCTTGTTGAGTTGCTGGGGTTTTTTGGGTACACTCTAGGGGCACCTGAAGGTAACAGCATATAATCCTTGGTCTATAAATACAAGTTCTATGTACTGTACTGTACTCTGAGATAAGGAGTTTACAGGTAAGTCGAATATCCTATTAATTATCTTGTTTGCATCAATATCTGATGATTTCTGGTTGGTTGCAGCACGTTTCTGCATGCAGCACATTGCTTATGCCCTATTGAATACTGTATGGCTGTATATTTTTTTCTAAGAAGGAAAAATAAAGGGTTTTCGAAATTTTATGATAGTATTGCATAGCTGTAACTCCAGTCATCCTGCTTACATTATTCTTATGCTTGGTACAGCTATACAATAGGCAACTTTCTGCTTGAATTGGCAACACAAGAGCAAAGCTGGGTCTTGTTTACACAAGAATCTGATTGTACAGAGAATTTATACAAGAGTACATGTTTAATTATCCATGTCAGAATCAATAATTAGCTATTGTTTTCTTTGTAATACTTAACATACCAGATCATTTATTTCAACAACCATCTACCCTTAAGATTACATGTACATTAAACATATTTTAGGTGTGTTATTTATCTATTAAAGCCTAGTATAGACATGCAAAAGCCCAGAGAGTGCTGTTGGCTGCTGCCATCTTGGATGTGATGTTAACAGCCCCAGCTGATTCAGAGCTGTCACTCAAATGACACTCTATGGCAGGAGTGCCCAACCAGTGGCCCGGGGGCCACATGTGGCCCGCGGAGCCCTCTGATGTGGCCCTCGACCTCCTGCTCTAAGATGGCAGGTTGGCAAGCCCAGATCACAGGTTGACAACCCGCCATCCCAGAGCAGCAGTTTTGTGAATGAAGCTGCTGGTAGTGGAAGCAAGTGGCTGTGGAGCAGAGCCACATAAGCCAATGCTTCCTGTATAGCGCCCACTCCTGTCACAGGCGGAGTGATACCAAATGCACTCCACCTGGGACAGCAACAGCCAGCGATACCAGAATGGAAGACGGTTATTAAAGGTAAGTTTACTACTAAATTCACAGTATATATGGATATATCTGTTTTGCAGTGGTTACTGGGCTGCTTTCAAACTGATCCGCAGGTGCAGTGCAGCTGCGGGTTGCCTGCATTGAGCCATAGACCGTTGTTATTACCTGCGGGTTTGTTGCGCCTTCAGAAAGTGCGCCACACCTGCAGGATATAATAAATATAATATAATAAAAGTTTACGGCAAAGTGCAGCTAACCCGCAGAAAATCCACAGGTTCACTGCGCTGCACCCACGGTTTGGGCAAATTGCACATGATTGGTCCGACCCAATCGGACTATTCACCTCTATGGAGCAGCAGATGTAAACAGACTTGTTACTGTTTACACCCGTCTACCAAAAAAAAATAGAAAGGGATCTGGCCCTTCTGGGCGAATCGGATTGGATCAGAGGGCCCATAGAGTAAAGTTGACTGTGTCAGTGGACACGGACCTGTCATCCTCCCGCTCCGCTCATTGTGGCCCGCGACCAGTTACCAATTCGCTTAAGTGGCCCTCGCTCTTCAAAAGGTTGGGCACCCCTGCTCTATGGTATTTGTATAAAAGTTTAGATAGGGAGATAAAGGGAGGGGCAGAGGAGCTGGGTCACACAGAGAGAAATTAGACACTACCAAAGAGGGGGCAAACATGCACGCAGGTAATTAACTTTCCCCGGATTGGTCTAGTTTTCTACCAAGTTCAGAGGAACATTGCAAGTAAATGAAGGAAAGAAATTAATGACATTTTTTATTTATTTTTTCTGTGCTGGTGACAGGGTCTCTTAAAAGTGAACGTACTCAATTGAAAATTAAAGTAAACATTCGACCTAAGAGCATATATTACATGATGCCACCTGTTATGTTTATAAGTTATGCTTATTTAGACTTTTTTGTGCCCTTCTCTGATTTAGTTTCAGTTCTTTTTCCTGACTTGATGACTAAGCTGTACCAGCTACCTGGCCAATGAGAAAGTCTTTACAGGCTACAAGAGGCAAGCATAGATGGGGAAAGGGAACAAAGCTTTAACAAGGGGGTATATATTCTCTCTCCTGGGTGACTTAAAACGGAAATCCAGGCTATTACTTGCTGTAAAGATATGTTCTGATATTCCTCCATAAAATGAAAGTCTATTGTTGTATCCAAGAAGCTTCCAGCGCATGATTTCAATACTCTGAGAACAGGTTATGGGCCCATGCACCCAGCAGTACCCAGGCACTGGAAAGAGAACTCTGCAACTCAGTCAGTACAATGAGTACTGTATACAAGCTACTGAAAGATGGTAAGCAGTTGAGATGTGAAGTTTGCAATAGCAAAGTTGAATAATGCCAATTAGGACTGGGACAGAAAAGACAGACAGGCAAAAGAGACTATAAGCTTACTAGTGGAAGATGACCAGCTTATCCACATAAGAACAGAGAAAATAGCCAAAGGTATGTGGACTGCATTACAAAAACTGCATGAGCGTTCAAGCCTCAACAGTAAGCTCTTTCTACTAAGAAAGCTTTATAATATGAGACTAGAAGAGGGCCAGGAAATGTGTGACCACGTAAATGCTATGCTAGAGATCAGGATTGGAGAGGACATCAAAGATAACCATACTGTTGCCCTACTCCTCTGCAGCCTTCCAGAGACATATACTGCTCTTATTAACGCTTTAGAAACCAGACACGAGCAGGAACTGCAACTGGAATATGTCAAAGGCAAATTAATTGATGAATATGACAGAAGGAAAGAAAATATGCACCATGATGACAAAGCTCTTAAGATGTACAAAGGCACAAAGCACAACAAAGAAAGCAGAGCCTGTTTTTGCTGTAAAAGGATCGGTCACTTAATAAAGGACTGTTCTATCTGGAAAGCCAATCAGCAAAAGCTAGAGCTATCCAGAAAAAAATAGTCAAATCAGCCACAAAGGAAACTGAAGACACATCATGGCGTGGCACCTTTAACCACTTCAGCACCGGGCCATTTTACACCCTTCCTTACCAGAGCACTTTTTGTGATTCGGCACTGCGTCGCTTTAACTAACAATTGCGCGGTCGTGCGATGGTACACCCAAACAAAATTGACGTCCTTTTTTTCCCACAAATAGAGCTTTCTTTTGGTGGTATTTGATCGCCCCTGCGGTTTTTATTTTTTGCGCTATAAACAAAAGAAGAGCGACAATTTTGAAAAAAAAACACAATATTTTTTTACTTTTTGCTATAATAAATATCCAATTTTTTTTAAAAAAAACTATTTTTTTACTCAGTTTAGGCCGAAACGTATTCTTCTACATATTTTTGGTAAAAAAAAAAAATTGCAATAAGCGTATATTGATCGGTTTGCGCAAAAGTTATAGCGTCTACAAAATAGGGGATAGATTTATTGCATTTTTTTTTTTACTAGTAATGGCGGGGATCTGCGATTTTTTTTTTCATGACTGCGACATTGCGGCGGACACTTCGGACACTTTTGACACATTTTTGGAACCATTCACATTTACACAGCGATCGTTGCTATAAAATTGCATTGATTACTGTGTAAATGTGACTGGCAGGGAAGGGGTTAACACTAGGGGGCGCTGCAGGGGTTAATGTGTTCCCTATAGGAGTGATTCTAACTGTGGGGGGAGGGGACTCACAAGGGGAGGAGACCGATCAGTGATCCTCCGTACTGGGATCACATGATCGGTCTCCTCTCCGCTTACAGGACCGTGGAGCTGTGTGTTTACACACACAGCTCCACGGTCCCGCACGGTCCCGTTGTTTTAACGGGCAATCGCGGGTGCCCGGCGGACATCGCGGTGGGTGCCCAGGCGGCCGGGAATCAGAGGACATCATATGATGCCAACCCAGGATGGGAGATCCATCTTGTGGGTGTCATATGTACATGGGCGGGTAGGGAAGTGGTTAAAGTGACACAGAGCGGCAAGCCACACGGCTGGTGCATAAAATTAAGGAGCAACAAGCCACATGACTAGCGATGAGACCTTCTTCACAAACATAATATTGTACATAATATAACTGGATACTAATCTTTATAGGTAAAGTTGATCCAAGAAAAATCCGATTACCTCTCGGGGGATCAGGAAGGAATTTTTTCCCCTGCTGTAGCAAATTGGAGCATGCTTTGCTGGGGTTTTTCGCCTTCCTCTGGATAAACTGTGGTTGAAGAATTGTGTATATGGGATTGCATTTTTTATTTTTTTTGGTTGAACTTGTGTCTTTTTTCAACCTAACTATGTAACTATGGGGATGATTTATGAAAGCCATGCGCCATCAGTAGAGGGATATGGCGAGGCGCAACACACGTTTCCATATTTACAAAATGGTGTGCCGGTAACAGAGTGCGAATCCCCCATTTACTATAGTGATCTTGACGCATGGGAGAATGTAATCTGTGCGCCACTATGGACATGGCGCACGGCATCTCTAAATCAATATTGGAGGTGCCAATATTATGGGGTGATGTTAGGAAGTTTAGTAAATTCTGCCCAAGTAACAAATATAGAGTGAGAAAGTAACTTTTTCAGAGAAAGCCTGCTGTGCCTGCAAGTAATTTTATAACTGCGTGAGATCAATGTAAGAAGTGTGCATGCGCAAGCGGCTGTTGCGCTCATTCACATGCGTTTGTTCACTGCGCGGTCAAAATCTTAGTAAATGTGAAGCAACGTACATACAATTGCATGGGCACACCTCTAAACTTGACAATTTTTTTTTTTACTCTGGTTCACCTGTATGTAATTTTTTTAAGGAGATTTGCACACAGGTCATGTTAGCATGTTACGTTGCCCACATGTGACATGCACCTTATTAAAATTATGTAAAAACACTTTCGCTCCTCTAGCTCCTCCTAAAAGGGCATTTAACCTTCCCCCCTCTAATGCATATGATTTCCTTGGGCTAACTACAAAGTACATATAACTGGGTAGAATAAAATTAGTAATAATAGTAGTAATGGTACATTTGTGTATGAACAATCACATAGCAGACAAACATCAGGTGTACCCGACATGTTTCGCGAGTCCCAGCTCGCTCTTCAGGGGTAGATGTGTATGAATTGTACCTAAGGTGAAAGGATACAGTTTGGTATGTGGCATGATATTGGTATTTTAAGACAGAGGGTAAGAGGGGCCTAATAAGTAGAGGCCCCATACTTACCACTACACATAGCCGAGCTAATGGGTGTGAAGCCTCCAGACAGACATCGGCAGCAGGTGTCTCGCCAGGGAGCTGAGGAGGCGGAACCAGAAGAAAACCCACACAGGGCAGATTGGAGGGAAAGCATCGCATGGATGGAAAATGTGTATCCCTATTGGTCTCATTATGTCCAAGGTAAGTATTGAGTGTAAACACAAAAGTGTATGTCAGATAGTCTGGAGTAGTAGGTAAAGTACAATAGTAATAACATGGACAAATCTATATGTAAATATACGACTAGAGCCATGAATGGCATGGACAATGGACTATAGGGAGATGTGGTAAAGAGACACCAGAGACTAGCATAAGTGGAAATAAAAAAGGTGAGCAGAAAGAGAGATGAGAAAAGACTACCCTCAAGAGCCATTAACAGTACTCCATATGAAATGTGGCATGGATCCAAGCCTAACATAGGGCACATCAGAGTGTTTGGATGTAAAGCATATGCCTATATTCCCAGTGAAAAGTGATCCAAGCTGGAGAACAGAGACATAGAGGGCATTCTAGTAGGCTACAGTGAGCAAACAAAGGGTTACATAATTCTACACCCAAACAACTGACAAAGTGACAATAAGCCATAGTGTTTATTTTGATGCGAGCCCATCATCAAAAACACCAATCCCTGAAATCTGTGAAGTGAACATGCCAAGCAAACCAGAAGAAAAGGTCAACCAAAGCGAACCTGTGCAGGTGTCAGAACAAGAGGTGGAACTGCCTAAATCAAGTTCCCCACCAGATCCTGCCAAACTGCCTGAATTCAGAATATTCACTCGGACTACAAAAGGGATACCACCCCGCAAGCTGTCATACACTGTCAAAACACACAGGGGGTCATTTACTATAGCGCCTAAAAATGATCCTGCAGTCCCAGAAAATAGCGCCCAATTAAGGCCAATTAAGACTTCATCTCTCAGAAACTGGGCGCTAATGCAAATGGGAAGCAGCGCTATTGCCGGCAAACATGCCTCTCAGATCACATATGCGGGAATAGTAGAAGTCAATCCGCCACCAGAAAGTAGTAGTACACACCGATGCTCTATCTACTGGCCCGATCGGTTCTCGGTGGCGGCTCTTAATTCAGATCGATGACAAGCCTGGACTCTTGCACAGTGTCTCAATGCCTTTCACCCTACTAACTTTGTCAGTAACATCCTTTAAGTGGAATAAAAGTTGTTTTAATGCTACATTTTGGAGCTGTGTATCTCTCTCTCCTCCCCTGTCTCTGAAACTGGCCCACTGAGCCATCGGCCCACCGGGAAACTCCCGGTAGTCCTGATGGCCAGTACATGCCTGCCACCAGTCCATACCAGGTCCTTTGAGTCTGGTAGGGATATTAATAGTTATTGACCCCCACAGCGTACTTGAACCAACATCCTGGGAAGACATAGACAAGCCACCAAAACGTAAAGCCAATAAATGGAGAAAGCAGCAGAAGAAGAATTAAAGTCACTTTAAGAAAATAAAACCTGGACACTCGAAGATCTCCCTCCTAATTGCAAAACTATAGAAAGTAAGTGGACTTTCAAAGTAAAGTCAGACACAGAAGGAAATATCCACAAAAACAAAGGCAGACTAGTTTCCAAGGGTTACTCCCAGAAATTCGGTGAGGATTACTATGAAATATTTGCTCCCGTTGTAAAACACTCCACCCTCAGAGCGCTTCTTATGCCGCGTACACACGGTCGGAATTTCCAACAGAAAAAGTCCGATGGGAGCTTTTGGTTGGATATTCCAACCGTGTGTATGCCCCATCAGACTTTTTCTGTCGGAATTTCTGATGGACTTAGATAGAGAACATGTTCTAAATTTTTACGTCGGAAATGCAGACGGAGGTTATCCCGTTGGCAAGTCCAACCGTGTGTACACAGCATTAGCGTTGCAGCCGGGAAGGGCATGCAAGTCAAACACCTAGACATTAAAACTGCTTTCCTATATGGAGACAGTAAGGAAGATCTCTACATGGAGCAACCACCAGGGTTTGAGCAAGGAGGCAACCTTGTGTGTAAACTTCAGAAGAGCATCTACGGTCTTAAGCAATCTGCAAGGATGTGGAATGAGAAAGTGAACAAAGTACTTACCAGAAAGGGATTCTCACAAAGTAAAGCAGACCCCTGTCTCTACTCCATGAATCAAGAAGACAGATGGATATACATCCTTATCTATATCGATGACATTATAACCTGTTTTGAACAAGAAGGGGATTACAATCGGATATTGCACAAGCTGAAAGAAAAATTTGAAATCAAAGAGCTAGGAAACATTAGCTATTATCTGGGAATCCAAACAGAGAAAGAAAAAAATGGAAGTTATCTTCTCAACCAATCTCAGAAAATCTCAAAAATCTTGGAACAATTTCATATGCAAGATTCAAAGGAAATGAAAACTCCTATGGAACCAGGCTACCAAAAGAGCAATGAAGCAAAAAACCTGCTACCCAACAATGACCTATATCGCAGAGCAATCGTTAAGTTGCTATCTGTTGCCACTGTGACAAGACCAGACATAGCCGCAGCAGTCGGCATACTATGCAGGAAAGTTTCAGCTCCCTGTCAGCGTGACTGGAACGCAGTAAAAAGAGTGATGCAGTACCTCAAAGGAACAATTCAGATGAAGTTATGGTTACCAGCATCATCAATCAAAAACTGGTTGGATATGTGGATGCTGATTGGGTCGGGGACTGCACAGACCGCAAATCCACAAGTGGATTCATCTTCCAGTATGGGGAAGGAACCATAAGTTGGTCTAGTCGAAAGCAAGCAACTGTCACTCTAGCTTCAACTGAAGCAGAGTACATTGCAGCAGCACATGCATGCCAAGAAGCGATATGGATTTGTCAACTTTTTGTGGACATTGGGATAGACATGTCAAAACCAATTCCCATTTTTGAAGACAACCAGGGATGTATAAAGCTTACACAATAAGAAGGGGTCAATCCTAGGACCAAGCACATCGACGTAAAGTATCACCTACTGAGGGACAATCAAGATCAAGGTGTTATTGACATTTAATACTGCTCATCGGAGGAGATGACTGCTGATGCACTCACCAAAACTTTATCGAAGGAACATCAAAGTTAAGTCCAGAAGAAGCTGAATATAATTTGACAAAGCACATGCTGTTCAGAAGTGGTGTTGGAAGGACAACAGCATGTAATGTAAAGTACTGTGAACTAAATAGTGTATGCATTATACCTATTTATACCAGTAGGTGGCAATGCAGTGTTATAATGTGTATTCTATGGTAATGTTGTATTTAGAGGAAGTACCTTCATTCCTAAGTGTGTGTAGTTGTATGCTCCTTGTTCCTGTTCCATGATAAAAACATCCTGTAAGGCCCCTTTCACACTGGGGCGGTGCGGGGCGGCGACGGTAAAGCAGCGCTATATTTAGCGCTGCTTTACCTTCGTTTTACCCGCGGTATGCGGCCGCTAGCGGGGTGGTTTTAACCCCCGCTAGCGGCCGCAAAAGGGTTAAAAACCTCCGCAAAGCGCCGCTGCAGCGGCGGTTTGCGGGCGGTATCCCCGCGGTTTCCCATTGATTTCAATGGGAACGAGCGGTATAGGAGCGGTAAATACACCGCTCCTACACCGCTCCAAAGATGCTGCTAGCAGGACTTTTTTTACCGTCCTGCTAGCGCACCGCTCCAGTGTGAAAGCCCGCCGGCTTTCACACTGGAGTGAATGGGGCCGGTTTTTTCAGGCGGTGTACAGGCGCTATTTTTAGCGCTGTACCGCCTGAAAACCGCCCCAGTGTGAAAGGGGCCAAAAGATATGTTCTGATATTCCTCCATAAAAGTAAAGCCTATTGCTGTATCCAAGAAGCTTCCAGCTCATGATTTCAATACTCTGACAACATTACTAACTATGCTTAAACCTGCTCCCCCACTTTCTAAATCCTATACTAACTACCATGTGTATGTAGGATACTTATACTTATCTATTCTCAGAGCACTCTAGTCCAGTCACGTGATCTCCCCAGTGGCGGTTTCAGGGGAGAAGAGAGATCGCTGACACCAGATGGATGGAATGCCTGAGCAATTACATCATTCATAGGCTTACTATGGGGTATCCATTGTCGGTTATCTCTCCTCCCCCTTCACAGGACCGGAGAGCCCAGATGATAGGTAAATGTAAGAATCTTCCTCAACGGGATAGTTAGTATAGGAGTTAGAAGGGTGGTAGGAGGAGATTTAATATATATATACATAGTTAGTAATAGCCTTGGATTCCACTTTAAATAGTTTCTATGCCCGAGTCGACCATCTAAATAAAGATGTTGGTCAAAGTGTCCTCATCTCCAGGGGACATGCCCCTTGAAGTATTTGCAGTAGTGTATTTATGTTTTGTGCTGCCCTAGGCCAGACTAAACTTGTGTACCTCCTAATTTAAATATGACCCACCCCTTCCTGTCAAGGCCTCACCCCTTGCTGTTTAAGACCTGCCCTGAAATTTTCGAGTGGGGACACTAGTTCTGAGGGCCTGGGGGAGGGGGCAATGGATTCACTTAATTTGAAATATTTCCCCTCACTTCCTGTTTGGCTATGGGGCAGGAATTGAAGGGAAATCTCTGAAATGGTACAGGGATGGTAAAAAATAAACTGACAGGGGCTATAACCCTCCCTTACTCTATCCAAAATGAAAACAAAAAGTGTTGCCTATAGTTCCACTTTAAGCAGAAATTTCTGATAATTTTATGGAGAGGACTAAGAAGATATAACCATGGGAATGGTGCAGCAGAAAACATAGCACAGTGAGGAAGGTTTGTGGTCCAGGATGATAGAACAGTTGCGGAATGCCAGCCACCCACATACCGGAAGCAGTGTGGCCGCTTTATGGGGGGGCGCTAGACTAATTAGCCTCTCAGCCCAGTCCGCCCCATAAGACTGGTGCTACACTGACAGTGTAGCGCAAGCCGGCAGGGACTCTTTACGTGCCCCCCCCCCCCCCCCTGCAAAGTGCTGCCTTAGGCCTGGGCCTTGTCGGCCTAGGCCAGGATACAGTGTTGAGTATGTGTCCAAGATGTGAGGTGGGTTCTGCAGGGAGTAAATGTGAGAAAGGTGGTGGGGCCTGATAATGTCTCAGGATGCCTTATAAAGTGTTGTGCTTCTTAGTTAGCCCAAGTACTTACAGGGGTATCTAATATCTCACTCCAGCAGGAGACTGTCTCCTTTAATCATTTGAGTACCAGTATAGTTGGAAAAAAAAAATTTCTGAAAGCAGACACAACCAAATTATCTAATTTAGGGGATAAGATACGGAGCTTGAGAAGGGTGCACTAGATACATTAAGCGCTTGCTCACTGGGCACTTACACCCCTTTCCTAACCAGGCCAATTTTCAGTACTGTCACACTTTGAATGGCAATTACTCAGTCATGCAACACTGTACCCAAATTAATTTTTTGTCCTTTTTTTCATACAAATAGAGCTTTCTTTTGGTGGTATTTAACTGCTTGCCGACCAGCCGTCGTCGTTATACATTGGCTGGTTGGCTCTCCTGCGCGAAAAGCCATAGCTGTACATTGGCTTGCGCAGGCGCAGTTGCAGGTGACCCCGCTGCGGGAGCGTGCCCGCAGGTCGAGCGGACTCTATGTCCACTGGCGACCCTCGATCGCCTAGTACAGAGGCAGAACGGGGATCTGCCTTTGTAAATAAGGCGAATTCCCGTTCTGACAGGGGACATGACAGAGATCTACTGTTCCCAGTCATTGGGAACAGTGATCTCTGTCATGTCCCTGGCAGCCCATCACCCCTACAGTCAGAACAAACACAGGGAACACAGTTAACCACTTGATCACCCCCTAGTGTTAACCCCTTCCCTGCCAGTGTAATTTTTACATTGGTCTGTGCGATGTGATTTGCTGGAGCGGCGATGACGTCACTCCCGCGCATGCGCACGAGAGCGGCATATCGCCGTGATCTCAGCACACTCAGTGCGCCTGCGCGCCTCTGTCTACGGCGCATGCCTGTTTTTTTCTAAATATCTCCTAAACCATGTAGGTTTAGGAGATATTTATTTATTTACCTGTAGGTCAAAGTGGTTTGTAAGGGTTTACATCCACTTTAAGTCTGAAGGACAGTAAACTGGCCCTTTGTTTAGAATGTTTGGAAACCCCTAATTTAAACCATTTTTTTTCTGTAATAATGATGCAAGTTAAGCCCCATACACACGGTCGGACTTTTTCATGGATTCTGTCCGATCGGACAATGTTGTTGAAAAATCAGACCGTGTGTATGCACCATCGGACAGTGTACGTCGGATTGTCCGACGGACAAAGTCTTATCTCCTGCTGGAAAGATTTGCCGACAACACGGTCCGATCACACCAAATCCGATCGTGTGTACAGTTGTCCGACCGGACAAAGTGCTACGCATGCTCAGATCACATTACAAGACCAAAGCTATTGGCTACTAGCCTCTACGTAGTCCCGTCGTAGGCAACAAACGTCACCACGTTCAGAATGATCGGATTTTCCGACAACTTTGTCCGACCGTGTGTACGCAAAACCAACATCAGACAAAGTATGACGGACAGGATCCGACCGACCTGGTCCGCGGATTGTCCGACCGTGTGTATGGGGCTTAAGACATTCTATCAACTGACTGATAAAAGAGCTAAAAAGAACTAAATTGATTGAATCAATGTTTTGGCTTTACATTTATCACTGAAAATAGTTGCACTATAACTAAATGTACATAGTGCTATGTGTAGAGTCCCATCTGTTGCAAATGGTTTTGTTCATCTCAGATGTCCCTGTAAACATAATCATTAATCCAGACAATTTCTTTCTTTCAGCAAGTTAAATGTAGCAAAACTCTGTCATTTTAATTAAAGTTACTGCAAATTATAGAGAGCCGTCACACAGTCCTTGTTAGCGTATCATACTATAAGCTAAGATTGTACAGATCAATTATTGTTTTTGCTCAGATACTGTATATTTAATACAGTTTTCAAACTCTGGTTATTCAACTGTCAAGTGCAGGGTCTCTACTGTCCACTAGGGATGAGCTTCGAGTCGAACTCATGTTCGACGCGAACATTGCCTGTTCGCCTGTTTAGCGAACAGCGAACAATTTGGGGTGTTCGCGGCAAATTCGAAAAGCTGCGAGCACCCTGTAAAAGTCTATGGGAGAAATCTTAAGTGATAATTGTAAAAGCCTATATGCAAGTTATTGTCATAAAAAGTGTTTGGTGATTTTAATAATGCTTAAAGTGAAACAATAAAAGTTTTCTTATTCCTTTAAATTTTTCGTACCTGGGGGTGTGTATAGTATGCCTGTAAAAGGGCGCATGTTTCCCGTGCTTAGAACTGTCCCTACACAAAGTGTCATTTTTGCAGGAAAAAAAGCTATTTGAAATCACTCACGGAGCTCCCGACCGGGTCGCGAGCGAGCCGCTGGCGGCGTGCGCGCGACCCATGGGCAGGCAATTAAAGGGCCACGTACAGGTACGTGATTTTGCCTGCCCGTGCCATTCTGCCGCAGTATATCTGCATGAGGCGGTCGGGAAGCGGTTAAACACAACATACAGTTTATTAACGATAATGAAGCCCAAGGTCCCAATAGGCATAAAACATAGGCATATTAACACATGTTGCCTGGTGACACTTTGTATTATACAGTCCAAATATGTTGTAGAGCTTACAGATAATGTGCAATGACACATGTGAAAGCGCACAATGAATAAAAAGGAAGAAACCCATTTAGAACATCAAAGACTCAACATAAAGAAAAGTAAAACAGTTAAATATTCTGGACGGGTTCTGCATGCCCCCAGGTCCCTGGAGACAAGCCGTTCCCCAACATTCTACCTGACCCACCAGAGTTATGAATGCTATCACACTTCAGTGTTGTGCAAGTTCTCTTTCCAACCATTTAAAGCAGCATTTTTTTGTTTTTTAGCCCTGTAGTAGTCTATCTTTGACTAATTGATGGGGTGCTAGCCCAGGAACCTTCAACCAGGAACCTTTAACCAGGTACTGAGTGATCGTCTGTTCCTAGTGATTAGGAACAACGATCTCTCTGTACTCCCAGTCAGTCCACTCCCAACATAAAGAAACATTTTTGGGGGAACCTGGTCCCCAACCAGGGCCCTCCAAGGAGGGGGAGCTGTCGGACTATCACGGTACAATAAAATGTTGTATTGTACCGTGATAGTCCGACAGCTCCCCCTGCTTGGAGGGCCCTGGTTCGGGACCAGGTTCCCCCAAAAAATTTTCTTCATATTACACGGATGATGGTACCTTTTATCTTCTAATTCTTTGATTTATGCAGAAAGTTAGGCCAAAATATTTTTCACTCCCAACATAGTTAGAAACACATCCCAGGGAACACATTTAACCCCTTGATCTCCCCTAGTGTTAACCCCTTCCCTGCCAATGTCATTTATACAGTAATCAGCACATTTTTATACCACTGATCGCTGTATAAATGTCACTGGTCTCAAAAAAGTGTCAAAAGTGTCCGATCTGTCCGCTGCAATGTCGCAGTCTCACATAAAAATCGCAGATTGCCGCCATTACTAGTAAAAAATATATTAATAATAAAAATGCCATAAATCTATCCCCTATTTTGTAGACGCAATAACTTTTGTGCAAACCAATCACAATATGCTTATTGCGATATTTATTTATTTTTTACCAAAAATGTGTAGAAGAATACATATTGGCATAAACTGATGAAGAAATTCTTTTTCTTTTTTTTGGAGGGATATTTATTATAGCAAAAAGTAAAAAGTATTGTTTTTTTTTTTCAAATTTTTTTTGTTTATAGCACAAAAAATTAAAACCGCAGAGGTGATCAAATACCACCAAAAGAAAGCTCTATTTGTGGGAAAGAAAGAACATACATTTTGTTTGGGTACAACATTGCACAACTGCGCAATTGTCAGTTAAATCGACGCAGTGCTGCATCTCCAAAAATGGGCTGGTGATTAAGAAGGTAAATCCTTCCGGGGCTGAAGTGGTTAAAGAATTTTGAAAGAATGAATGGAAACCCTGTGCATTTGCTAAAGAGCAGCCTGTAGGTGGGGTGCAGCCTTATGCGGCAGCAATTAAACACACAATCCCAGTGTGATGAAGGAACTTGTATTGAAATAATACAAAGACCTTGGAAAGGCAGTCCAGCCAGGAAAACTCACAGATCTAACAGAGAAAGTAGGATTCAGCTGAAATGATAGCGTCTATTAGGAGGGGCAGAATGCGGCCTGGCCATTTTGTGCCCAAGCAGGAAGATGTCCAGAGAAGTTGCAAGCCCTACACATTCCCTCCTCATTGGGAACCTTTTCCTGCTGCTAGTTCTGTCCCTACCAGGTGGGGTACCTGTCCCTATTCTACCAACTCGCAAAAAGACCCAAGATGGCTGCTAGAGTCCCATGGGGCAATTGGATCCTTTTCCCAGTGACCCAGGAAACCATAGAGGAACTACAATCCTCTTGACTTTCTCTCCAACTGCAGTGCCGCTGTGGAAGAGTGCCACCTGCAGTGGAGAAAGTAGACTGTACCTGCCTACAAGCGTTTCTATGTGAGTTGGGAATGCGCATGATTATGCATGTGTTCCCGACCCGCACATATACAGTATGAACCTAGGTTTAGACAGTTGTGTCTGTAATACATTTAGCATGTGTTACTGTTAGGCTGTAGCCAGCCTGAGCTTTTATTTAACCTTTCTGGTTAAACCCTTTACAACCACTTTTTGCTACAGGTAAGCCTATAATTAGACGTACCTGTAGATACCCTGGATATCTCCTAAACCTGAACGGTGTATGCTTCCTCCTATGCTTCCTCCTAGGCAGATAGACTGCCTTTCGTACCGTCCTCACCCCTCCCATACACGTGCTCGATACAGGGTAATCGTATCTTCAAAAGATTACCCTGTATCGAGCACAAGTAGGGGAGGGGCCAGGATGGTAGGAAAGGCAGTCTATCTGCCTAGGAGGAAGCATACACCATTCCAAAACCAGCCGCTGTAATATTTCATGCCATACACAGAGTGGTGCATTGACTCACCTGGTACATGTGAGTACCCCATTGGGGGATTGTTCTTATTTGTTTACTAAAACGTTTAAAGCTATATCACACTATCAAGGCTTTTTATTTTCCATTATTCCCGAGATACTATGTGGGAAGCCCAGGATCCTGTCACCATTATAGAACCCAGGGGTGGTTCACAAGCGTGTATTGACTGTACGTAATTGCTAAGTCATACACTCCAAGGTGAGCATTTAATACCTAGGGGGTCACTGGAATAAGAGCACAAATGCATGATCTGCAACACCTGTCAATCATTTCTAGACGCCTGGATTTATAAGCATGTCAGCAGTGTTATTACTGAATACCACGCATATGCACTTTTTTTTCAACAGGACTGTCACAGCATTGTTTATTAAAATACTTTTTTGCACAATGGCACTTTTTGCTATTTAACCTCTAGAGATCCACGATGTAGCCAAATGGCGGCTACAGCGCGGACCTGCTTTGCCGGGACTACGTCTATTGACGTAGTCCTGTGTACGAGCGCCCTGCGTGCCCCCTGAAGGGCGCGCGTGGTGCGCTCTGTGATCAGCGAGTCTGTAAGACTCGCTGGATCACAGATCCGAGTAAGGGGTCGATCCCGACCCCTTACCACGTGATCAGCTGTCAGCCAATGACAGTTGATCATGTGATGACAACACAGCCGGTAATCGGCTATTTTCCTAAAATAAAAATAAATAAAAAGCCGATCACCGGTGGCCGTGATAGGGACATCAGTCCTGATCACAGTGAGCTGGCACCAGCTCATCAGTGCCCACCTGTACCCCCTGCCAGTGCCACCAAACATAAGGCAACAGTGCCGCCTATCAGTGACCACAGTGCCACCCATCAGTGCCCACAGTGCCACCCATCAGTGCCCACAATCAGTGCTTCAACAACAGTGCTGTACCTCAGTGCCACATATCAGTGACCATCAGTGTCACCTACCAGTGCCCATCAGTGCCACCCATCAGTGCCCATGAGTGCTGCCCATCAGTGCCACCTATCAGTGCCACCTATCAGTGCCCATCAATGCCATCTATCAGTGGTACCTATCAGTGCCACCCATCAGTGCCATCTTATCTGTGCCCATCAGTGCCGCCTTATCTGTGCCCATCAGTACTGCCTTATCTGTTCCCGTCAGTGCCACCTTATCTGTGCCTGTCAGTGCCGCCTTAACTGTGCCTATCAGTGCAGCCTATCAGTGCCCACCAGTGCAGCCTATCAGTGCCCACCAGTGCCACCTCATCAGCGCATATCAATGAAGGTGAAAAATGACCCGTTTGCAAAATTTTATAACAAACTATTAAACATGATTTTAATTTTTTTCAAAATATTGCATTTTTTTTGTTTGTTTAGCAAAAAATACAAATTCCAGCTGTAATTAAATACCACCAAAAGAAAGCTCCATTTGTGGGGAAAAAAATGATAAAAATGTAATTTGGGTACAGTGTTGTATGACCGTGCAATTGTCATTCAAAGTGCGTCAGCTCTGAAAGCTGAAAATCGGTCTGGGCAGGAGGGGGTTTAAGTGCCCAGTAAGGAAGTGGTTAAAGTGGGACTAGTGTTGTTCCCTATATACCACCGGACACTTATATCTGTGTTACAAAGCACTTGGATGCACATGAGCACTTTAATATTAATGTTTTAATTTACATATTTATTGTTTTATTTTTGTCATATCACATCTATGTCACATATGTCACTTATGTCACATTAACACTACATTGTTTGTTTTTCAACACGCATTTATTGTGTAATATTCTAAAGCGCAGCGTATAATTTACTATTTTTGTCTATGTGCATGAGCTTATGAGACGTGTGTAACGCTTGCAGCTGGTTAGTGATATCTGTTAGGCTTTGGATTGATTGAGGCTTGCAGGAATTTTATTAATTTGGGAAATATTGGATGACAGGCTGTTGGCGGAAAATCGGACCGTGCGTATGCTCTATCGGACAATTGTTGTCGGACTTTCCGCCAACAAATGTGGGCTAGCATGTCTTCAAATTTTCCGCCAACAAATGTGTGTTGTCGGATTTTTGGATTGTGTGTACACAAGTCCATCGGACAAAAGTCCAAAGTACAAACACGCATGCTCAGAAGCAGAAGCGGTCGGTCTTGTAAACTAGCGTTCGTAATGGAGAATTAACATTCGTGACGTGGCAAATTATGAAATCTCCAAATGCAGCGAACAATTCACTTCTTCTTTAATGGGATAATAATGAATCTGCTTTGCTGGTGATACTGATGGAGTTATTGGAAACTAATTTTCAAAGGCTTTTTTTTTCTAGTGATATCAAGAATAATATTATTATGTTTTTTTATTTTTTTATTTGGGCAAGTTACCACAACACCATTATCCCGTAGTTTTTAAGATCAAAGATACAACTATGTTGGTGTCCCTTGTCAATTTTACATTGTATTTTTTTTAAATGTAACTGCCTACTTCCAAACTGTTATTTGAAGTAAAACACACAGCCAAGTATTATTCTACGCAATTTTTTTATTGTGCATTAAAAAAAAAAAAAAAAAAATTAGACATGCTATCTGCCAATAGAACTTAACTTAATTCTATGCATCCAAAAATATAGAAAATATACCAAAACAAATAATTATTCAACCAAAACAGTTATGTCAAAGCAATAACTCCAAGGCCAATAATAAATAACACGCTATCTCCTCCAATTCCACAACATGTCTGGTTGACGAACGGCCTTTCAGAAACGAACTGAAAAGCACGAATTGAAAAGCACGAAATGAAAAACGCGAAAGAAAAGCGCGAATCAACACTCACCAAGCTTCTAACACAAAATTAGCAGAAGGAGCCCAAAGGGTGGCGCTAAAGAGCTGAAAAACCACGTAGTACGTCTAGTACGTCACTACATTCGTAATTGTTGGCCAACATTTGTGTGACCGTGTGTATGCAAGACAAGTTTGAGCCAACAACCTTCGGACAAAATTCCACGGTTTTGTTGGCAGAAAGTCCAATCGTGTGTACGAGGCATAATAGTATCTCACAGGGAGGCTGAATAGATTCTGTTTCACTGACCCAGAACCAGTAAAATAATTCTGTCCATTTCCCCATTTCTCGACTTGCACCTAGCTGACAGCAACAAGAAAAATTTGCAGCAGCACAAAAAAAAAAGCTTCTGATATGTAAAATTGGGAAGCTAATAAATCTCGTATAAAAACGTATTTTTTTTTTCTTTAGGTAAACAGCAGGGAGACGGAGGATAAGATTTAATCGTAAAGCCTGTACACAGGAATATTACGCAGAATAAAATGATCAGAGTTAATGCTCCAGGAATGTATAGAGCAGAAAAAACACAGAATTCTCATAAGTGCTTTCATTTTTTATGGAGAACATTTTTCCCCAACCGTGAAACGGAACACCTTGGTCGTTCTTCCAGATCTGAATGCAGAATAAAAAGGAACCCAGGAGAGCCATATGAAAATTTTGGTATAATTAGAATCATCAATGTATTTCATTTTTATTCCACTGTAAATTCATATCAGTCTGAATACTAGCCACCATGCCATAAAGAGACCCTGTCACCATCTTAAAAAATTGCAGGTAAAAAATCACAGAAACATTTTGTATTTTAAATGCTTAATCGCAGTGTGTTTCCATTGCATAATTATTTTGTTTTATTAAAGTGTAGGTAAACCCTCACCTTGTGAAACAACCCATTCAGTTCAAAATAGAAATGAAAGGCAAAACATTTTTGTATAGATATAAAAAACATTATAAATATATAATTTTTTCCCTTTTTTGTAAAGATTTTACATACCGGTACATTAATAAAATCTGATTATTGTATACCCCTGTCAGTGGTAAATGATTTTCCTCCGCCATCTAGCTACCATTTTTGCTGGACAGCATGCATGTAGAAAAATAGCAGACTTACTGGCTCATCAGGTGAAAATAAGGAAAATGCCCCCCCCACAAAAAAAAATGCAACCACCACATCTAAGATATTTGTAGCACCCTCCCAGTTAGGCAAGTTTAGTTTTTGAATCCTTCTGTAATCAGGGGAGCAGAAATTGTTTGGATTGGTCTGTTCAGGGATTCACAAGCTGTGCGTTTGATTGCTTCCCCCTGCCTCTATAAGAAGCTTCTAGACCCCAGATGTCAAACACAAGGCTCGTGGGCCGAATCAGAGTCCCTCGTACCCAGTTTTGCAGCCGGAACATGGTGGAACTCCATTCCACCACCTCCAGCTCTGATCCTCCACTCCCGCTCCCCGCTGTCACTTGCAAACACAGTGGCTCCCAGGACTAACAGATCCCTGCACACACTCATGGTAGGGACAGATCCACAGAATCTGAGAAAGAGAACAATCTCTTTGCAAGGCGAGGCAGAGCCACCTACACAGGGAGGTACTAAAGCCAGGTCAGGTAGGAGAGAGAGATGTGAGGAAGCTTTGGAGGGGTTTGGTTGCACACTGTGCATAGCGCACCCCTAAACCCTGCACTCTGGACATAACGCACTCCTGAACTCTGCACTCTGTACTTATTGCACCCCAGATACAATTGGCCCGTTGAGGGCAATCATACTGCTTATGCGGCCCCTTGGTGAAATTTAGTTTGACACCCTGCTCTAGAACTTAGAGAAGGAGAATTTAAATAGCCATCCTGAATTTTGATCAAGGCCTTGCCAATCCCAGGAGAGGTGCACCCAGATGGTGGCTGGAAAGCTGATACATAGTCTGGAGCTCTGAAGACTGTCTTACCCCAGCCAGGAGAGTTCCCAGCATCAGGGGGCTGATGCCCCTGAGGCAGCCTATGAACTGTACTGCTGTTTTTTGAGGTCCCTGTGGTGCAGAGCTGGGACCTGAACGTGATCTGGAACTAACTGCAGGACCTCTCCAAAGGGATCTGGTCTAGAAAAGGACTGCCGCACACACCAGTTAATATCTGCTGGGGAAGCGCTACAATTGGTAAGCTGCAATATAATAAAATTTTGTTTCTGGGCTTAATACAATACAGTCTCTTCTTTCAAGTAATTGTAAATTGAGGACAGAGAATGTTAGCTTTCACCCTGTGCATGACAAAGGTAAATACAAAGTCAAATATGTCAAGATTTGGAAACCTCCGGAACACGTTTACATTTATGAATGTTTCAGTCTATCTCCCATCAATATTTCTTCTTTCTATAGAACTATATTTCATGATTCAGCACACACATTCTTCGACTTAACGCACTTTTCTGCTGCCATGCGCCAGGCTTTGCTTTGCTGTTAAATTAACTAAACGATTCAAAAATATCATCGCTAAGCTACTGAATAATAGAGAACGTAGCTGATTAAAAATCAATGGCACTAATGAATATTGGATTTGGGAAACAGTACACTTTAAAGCAGAAATCGTTTTTATGAGGTTCCAAGAAAGGCGACCTCAATCAGCCACTAAGCAAAAACAAAAACGTATTCAACTTTTTCTTTAATAAAGTTTGCAAAAAGCATAAAACATACATTCTTCATGGTCAGCTTTCAGTATAATGAGTTCTAAATGCAGTCAGTGTTTCTTTTTTTTTTTAATTCACACCATAATTTATAAATAAATGTTACTCTGAGTCGTGTCGTGTGCGAGACGCAGTCAGCAATTTTTTTTCGTTAATTCCTTTGTGTTTTTTTTTTTTTTAAGCAATTAAAACAAAGAGAGCATTCCAAACACTTTAAATGGAGTTCTTATCTGCCTGTGAAATTAAACTTTTATTGTGGCCACCTTGATTTTATGGCTTCACATTATACTGCAAACAATACCTATTAGGCTGTTCTCTGCTGCAACATTTGCAGTAAAAAGTACAGCGGGGGTTATTTACTAAAGGCAAATCCACTTTGCACTACAAGTGCAAACTACAAGTGCAAATTGCACTTGGAAGTGCAGTCACATGCTTTTGTAAGTTTAGATGTTACACTTTTTTTTTTATAATTTTTTTGTAAGTTTCAAAAGTTTAGTACAATACAGAGCCTATTGGGCATATCCAGGCTCGTGGAACAAACCAACATAAAATAAAAAAGAAAACTAAAACTAAACAACACAAAAAAATGAAAAAGTACGCTCAGACCACAAAAATGAATTGAAATCACAGCGAGTTTATACCTGAAATCAGGGCTAAGGCTGGGTTCACACTGGTACGACACGACAGTCATACCACTTTGGATCCGACTTTTCCCTGCAACTTGAAGTCCGATATGTGTCCGACTTCAATGAACAGGGATTCGACTTTGATCCCCGACAATACCATGCACTGTGTCTGGTGTGAATCTTTAGGGGGAACTCCATGTACAATAAAAAAAAAATTGCATGGGTTCCCCCTCCAAGAGCATACCAGGCCCTTCGGTCTGGTATGGATTTTCAGTGGAACCCCCAAGCCAAAAAAACGGCATTGGGGTACCTCCAAAATCCATATCAGACCCTAATCTGAGCACACAGCCTGGCAGGTCAGGAAAGGGGGTGGGGACGAGATAGGCCATGCGGCCTGGTATGGTTCAGGAGGGGTGGGGCCACTTGCTCGTCCCCTTCCTTTTCCTGACCTGTCGGGCTGGGTTTGGTATGTATTTTGGGGGGAAACGCACATTGTTTTTTTGGCGTGGGGGTTCCACTTAAAATCTGTACCAGACTGAAGTGTCTGGTATGCCCTAGGAGAGGGAACCCATGCCATTTTTTTTGGAGCCCCCCCCCCCCTAAAGATTCACACCAGACACAGTGTCTGGTATTGTCGGAGATCAAAGTCAGATCCCTGTTCATTGAAGTCGGACGGATGTCGGACTTCAAGTCGCAGGGCAAAGTCGGATCCAAAGTGGTACGACTGTCATGTCGTACCAGTGTGAACTCGGCCTTAGTGAGCAAACCCAGTGCTTGTCATATTATAATTTTTTTTTCTTTACTATAAAACCTGAACACATATTGCTAGTCCATTACAGGGCTCAAGTACTACGGGAACGCATGGGAAAGCATGGGAACGGAGTTCCTGTACTTTTTCCACAACAGGAACTCAGTTCCCGTTAGCAGCTGTGTCCTGCAAGACTTTGAAATATGCAAGCTGTGTGGCAGGTGCTACACCAGCAGCCGCCGACACAGCTCGCAATAGTAAGTGACACACACCAGGGGTGGACTGATCATTCAGGCATTGCCAGTAGGGGGCCCCATGACAGCTTCCGCTTCGATCTACCTGTCAATCACAGCTAGGGTTGCCACCTGTACGGGATTCACCCGGACAGTCCGGGTTCTGAATCATCTGCCCGGTTTTCAGACTCTCTGAAACCCGGACAGACCATTCAGATAGGGGGAGCTCCTCTAGCATATTTATCACTGTGGAGACAGCAGCAGTGTCACTGCTTCTCCATAAATACACTGTGCTGGTGTGTTTTTTATAATCAAACCTAAATCTAAAGCTCATTGCTGTCCCCTTCTGGCTCCTGTAGGGTCTCTGATCAGTGATCTCCCCCCCTCTGATCATTAATGCGGTGTGCCCAGGGGCGGAGCTGAGGAGGAGATCATGTCAGGAGGAGTAGATGATGTCGGGCTGGCGCTGCTCACACTACATGCAGGGAAGAGGTGAGCTGAGAGTTTCTCTGAGTCTCCTGGGGTGGAAAGCTGACAGGACTTGTTTTGCAGTAGTTGCTGTGAAGGGTTAAGGTGACAGGAGGATCGTTCTGAAGTGTGTCTGATGATATCTTCTAAGTCTTGTCTGTACAAACATCCCCCATCCTCTGTCCAGATAATGTGCAGTAATTTATGACCATTCATTAACCCTGTGTGTGTGGAGACTGTAAACTTCTGATTGTACAGAGCTTGGACAACACAGGGATATATGAATGGTCATACATTACATTCACATCATCTGTATATACAGAGTGCTGGGAGCCGGCAGTTTTCATTGTTGTAAATATTAGTGGATGAGTACAATAGCTTTTGTTTTTATATACATCACTATTTCTCAGCCCCCAACTCCCCCCAGGTGCATCACCCCCCCCCCCCCCCAGACCACTTCATATATCCAGCTGGCATCATCCCCTCCGCACTCCTCTCCTACTGCCCCCACCATCCCCTCCGCACTCCTCTCCTACTGCCCACACCATCCCCTCCGCACTCCTCTCCTACTGCCCCCACCATCTCCTACTGCCCCCACCATCCCCTCCTACTGCCCCCACCATCCCCTCCGCACTCCTCTCCTACTGCCCCCACCATCCCCTCCGCACTCCTCTCCTACTGCCCCCACCATCCCCTCCGCACTCCTCTCCTACTGCCCCCACCATCCCCTCCGCACTCCTCTCCTACTGCCCCCACCATCCCCTCCGCACTCCTCTCCTACTGCCCCCACCATCCCCTCCGCACTCCTCTCCTACTGCCCCCACCATCCCCTCCGCACTCCTCTCCTACTGCCCCACCATCCCCTCCGCACTCCTCTCCTACTGCCCCCACCATCCCCTCTGCACTCCTCTCCTACTGCCCCCACCATCCCCTCCGCACTCCTCTCCTACTGCCCCCACCATCCCCTCCGCACTCCTCTCCTACTGCCCTCACCATCCCCTCCGCACTCCTCTCCTCCTGCCCCCACCATCCCCTCCGCACTCCTCTCCTACTGCCCCCCACCATCCCCTCCGCACTCCTCTCCTACTGCCCCCACCATCCCCTCCGCACTCCTCTCCTACTGCCCCCTCCCCCCACCATCCCCTCCGCACTCCTCTCCTACTGCCCCCACCATCCCCTCCGCACTCCTCTCCTACTGCCCACACCATCCCCTCCGCACTCCTCTCCTACTGCCCACACCATCCCCTCCGCACTCCTCTCCTACTGCCCACACCATCCCCTCCGCACTCCTCTCCTACTGCCCACACCCTCCCCTCCGCACTCCTCTCCTACTGCCCCCACCATCCCCTCCGCACTCCTCTCCTACTGCCCCCACCCCCCCACCATCCCCTCCGCACTCCTCTCCTACTGCCCCCACCATCCCCTCGCACTCCTCTCCTACTGCCCCCACCATCCCCTCCGCACTCCTCTCCTACTGCCCACACCATCCCCTCCGCACTCCTCTCCTACTGCCCCCACCATCCCCTCCGCACTCCTCTCCTACTGCCCCCACCATCCCCTCCGCACTCCTCTCCTACTGCCCACACCATCCCCTCCGCACTCCTCTCCTACTGCCCCCACCATCCCCTCCGCACTCCTCTCCTACTGCCCACACCATCCCCTCCGCACTCCTCTCCTACTGCCCCCACCATCCCCTCCGCACTCCTCTCCTACTGCCCCCCATCCCCTCCGCACTCCTCTCCTACTGCCCCCACCATCCCCTCCGCACTCCTCTCCTACTGCCCCCACCATCCCCTCCGCTCTCCTCTCCTACTGCCCCCACCCCCCCCTCCGCACTCCTCTCCTACTGCCCCCACCATCCCTCCGCACTCCTCTCCTACTGCCCACACCATCCCCTCTGCACTCATCTCCTATACATACTGCCCACACCATCCCCTCCGCACTCCTCTCCTACTGCCCCCACCATCCCCTCCGCACTCCTCTCCTACTGCCCACACCATCCCCTCTGCACTCATCTCCTATACATACTGCCCCCACCATCCCCTCCGCACTCCTCTCCTACTGCCCCCCCACCATCCCCTCCGCACTCCTCTCCTACTGCCCCCACCATCCCCTCCGCACTCCTCTCCTACTGCCCCCACCATCCCCTCCGCACTCCTCTCCTACTGCCCACACCATCCCCTCCGCATTCCTCTCCTACTGCCCACACCATCCCCTCCGCACTCCTCTCCTCTCCTACTGCCCCCACCATCCCCTCTGCACTCCTCTCCTACTGCCCCCACCATCCCCTCCGCACTCCTCTCCTACTGCCCACACCATCCCCTCCGCACTCCTCTCCTACTGCCCACACCATCCCCTCCGCACTCCTCTCCTATACATACTGCCCCCCCATCCCCTCCGCACTCCTCTCCTACTACCCCCACCATCCCCTCCGCACTCCTCTCCTACTGCCCCCACCATCCCCTCCGCACTCCTCTCCTACTGCCCCCACCATCCCCTCCGCACTCCTCTCCTACTGCCCCCACCATCCCCTCTGCACTCCTCTCCTACTGCCCCCCACCATCCCCTCCGCACTCCTCTCCTACTGCCCCCACCATCCCCTCTGCACTCCTCTCCTACTGCCCCCACCATCCCCTCTGCACTCCTCTCCTCTCCTACTGCCCCCACCATCCCCTCCGCACTCCTCTCCTACTGCCCACACCATCCCCTCTGCACTCATCTCCTACTGCCCACACCATCCCCTACTGCCCACACCATCCCCTCCGCACTCCTCTCCTACTGCCCCCACCATCCCCTCCGCACTCCTCTCCTATACATACTGCCCACACCATCCCCTCCGCACTCCTCTCCTACTGCCCACACCATCCCCTCCGCACTCCTCTCCTACTGCCCACACCATCCCCTCCGCACTCCTCTCCTACTGCCCCCACCATCCCCTCTGCACTCCTCTCCTACTGCCCCCACCATCCCCTCCGCACTCCTCTCCTACTGCCCCACCATCCCCTCTGCACTCCTCTCCTACTGCCCCCACCATCCCCTCTGCACTCCTCTCATATACATACTGCCCACACCATCCCCTCCGCACTCCTCTCCTACTGCCCCCACCATCCCCTCCGCACTCCTCTCCTACTGCCCCCACCATCCCCTCCGCACTCCTCTCCTACTGCCCACACCATCCCCTCCGCACTCCTCTCCTACTGCCCACACCATCCCCTCAGCACTCCTCTCCTAGTGCCCACACCATCCCCTCCGCACTCCTCTCCTACTGCCCCCACCATCCCCTCAGCACTCCTCTCCTACTCCCCCCACCATCCCCTCCGCACTCCTCTCCTACTGCCCCCACCATCCCCTCCGCACTCCTCTCCTACTGCCCCCACCATCCCCTCCGCACTCCTCTCCTACTGCCCACACCATCCCCTCCGCACTCCTCTCCTACTGCCCACACCATCCCCTCTGCACTCCTCTCCTATACATACTGCCCACACCATCCCCTCCGCACTCCTCTCCTACTGCCCCCACCATCCCCTCCGCACGCCTCTCCTACTGCCCACACCATCCCCTCTGCACTCATCTCCTATACATACTGCCCACACCATCCCCTCCGCACTCCTCTCCTACTGCCCCCACCATCCCCTCCGCACTCCTCTCCTACTGCCCCCACCATCCCCTCCGCACTCCTCTCCTACTGCCCACACCATCCCCTCTGCACTCCTCTCCTACTGCCCACACCATCCCCTCTGCTCTCCTCTCCTACTGCCCCACCATCCCCTCTGCACTCCTCTCCTACTGCCCCCACCACCATCCCCTCCGCACTCCTCTCCTACTGCCCACACCATCCCCTCCGCACTCCTCTCCTACTGCCCACACCATCCCCTCTGCACTCATCTCCTATACATACTGCCCACACCATCCCCTCCGCACTCCTCTCCTACTGCCCCCACCATCCCCTCCGCACTCCTCTCCTACTGCCCACACCATCCCCTCCGCACTCCTCTCCTACTGCCCACACCATCCCCTCGCACTCCTCTCCTACTGCCCCCACCATCCCCTCTGCACTCCTCTCCTACTGCCCCCACCATCCCCTCCGCACTCCTCTCCTACTGCCCCCACCATCCCCTCCGCACTCCTCTCCTACTGCCCCCACCATCCCCTCCGCACTCCTCTCCTACTGCCCACACCATCCCCTCCGCACTCCTCTCCTACTGCCCCCACCATCCCTCTGCACTCCTCTCCTACTGCCCCCACATCCCCTCCGCACTCCTCTCCTACTGCCCACACCATCCCCTCCGCACTCCTCTCCTACTGCCCACACCATCCCCTCTGCACTCCTCTCCTACTGCCCCCACCATCCCCTCTGCACTCCTCTCCTACTGCCCACACCATCCCCTCCGCACTCCTCTCCAACTGCCCCCACCATCCCCTCCGCACTCCTCTCCTACTGCCCACACCATCCCCTCGCACTCCTCTCCTACTGCCCCCACCATCCCCTCCGCACTCCTCTCCTACTGCCCCCACCATCCCCTCCGCACTCCTCTCCTACTGCCCCCACCATCCCCTCCACACTCCTCTCATATACATACTGCCCACACCATCCCCTCCGCACGCCTCTCCTACTGCCCCCACCATCCCCTCCGCACTCCTCTCCTACTGCCCCCATCCATCCCCTCCGCACTCCTCTCCTACTACCCACACCATCCCCTCCGCACTCCTCTCCTACTACCCCCACCATCCCCTCCGCACTCCTCTCCTACTGCCCACACCATCCCCTCCGCACTCCTCTCCTACTGCCCCCCCACCATCCCCTCCGCACTCCTCTCTTACTGCCCCCACCATCCCCTCCGCACTCCTCTCCTACTGCCCCCACCATCCCCTCCGCACTCCTCTCCTACTGCCCCCACCATCCCCTCCGCACTCCTCTCCTACTGCCCCCACCATCCCCTCCGCACTCCTCTCCTACTGCCCCCACCATCCCCTCCGCACTCCTCTCCTACTGCCCACACCATCCCCTCTGCACTCATCTCCTATACATACTGCCCACACCATCCCCTCCGCACTCCTCTCCTACTGCCCCCACCATCCCCTCCGCACGCCTCTCCTACTGCCCACACCATCCCCTCTGCACTCCTCTACTACTGCCCACACCATCCCCTCCGCACTCCTCTCCTACTGCCCCCACCATCCCCTCCGCACTCCTCTCCTACTGCCCCCACCATCCCCTCCGCACTCCTCTCCTACTGCCCACACCATCCCCTCCGCACTCCTCTCCTACTGCCCACACCATCCCCTCCGCTCTCCTCTCCTACTGCCCCCACCATCCCCTCTGCACTCCTCTCCTACTGCCCCCACCATCCCCTCCGCACTCCTCTCCTACTGCCCACACCATCCCCTCCGCACTCCTCTCCTACTGCCCACACCATCCCCTCGCACTCCTCTCCTACTACTGCCCACACCATCCCCTCCGCACTCCTCTCCTACTGCCCCCACCATCCCCTCCGCACTCTCTCTCCTACTGCCCCCCCATCCCATCCCCTCCTCTCCTACTGCCCCCACCATCCCTCCGCACTACTCTCTCCTACCCACACCATCCCCTCCGCACTCCTCTCCTACTGCCCCCACCATCCCCTCCGCACTCCTCTCCTACTGCCCCCACCATCCCCTCCGCACTCCTCTCCTACTGCCCCACCATCCCCTCCGCACTCCTCTCCTACTGCCCCCACCATCCCCTCCGCACTCCTCTCCTACTGCCCACACCATCCCCTCCGCACTCCTCTCCTACTGCCCCACCATCCCCTCCGCACTCCTCTCCTACTGCCCCCACCATCCCCTCCGCACTCCTCTCCTACTGCCCCCACCATCCCCTCTGCACTCCTCTCCTACTGCCCCACCATCCCCTCTGCACTCCTCTCCTACTGCCCCCACCATCCCCTCCGCACTCCTCTCCTACTGCCCCCACCATCCCCTCTGCACTCCTCTCCTACTGCCCACACCATCCCCTCTGCACTCCTCTCCTACTGCCCACACCATCCCCTCCGCACTCCTCTCCTACTGCCCCACCATCCCCTCCGCACTCCTCTCCTACTGCCCCACCATCCCCTCCGCACTCCTCTCCTATACATACTGCCCACACCATCCCCTCCGCACTCCTCTCCTACTGCCCACACCATCCCCTCCGCACTCCCAACCATCCCCCCGCCCACACCATCCCCTCCGCACTCCTCTCCAACTGCCCCACCATCCCCTCCGCACTCCTCTCCTACTGCCCACACCATCCCCTCCGCACTCCTCTCCTACTGCCCCCACCATCCCCTCCGCACTCCTCTCCTACTGCCCCACCATCCCCTCTGCACTCCTCTCCTACTGCCCCCACCATCCCCTCCGCACTCCTCTCATATACATACTGCCCACACCATCCCCTCCGCACTCCTCTCCTACTGCCCCCACCATCCCCTCCGCACTCCTCTCCTACTGCCCCCACCATCCCCTCCGCACTCCTCTCCTACTACCCACACCATCCCCTCCGCACTCCTCTCCTACTGCCCACACCATCCCCTCCGCACTCCTCTCCTACTGCCCCCACCATCCCCTCCGCACTCCTCTCCTACTGCCCCCACCATCCCCTCCGCACTCCTCTCCTACTGCCCACACCATCCCCTCCGCACTCCTCTCCTACTGCCCCCACACCATCCCCTCTGCACTCCTCTCCTACTGCCCACACCATCCCCTCCGCACTCCTCTCCTACTGCCCCCACCATCCCCTCTGCACTCCTCTCCTACTGCCCCCACCATCCCCTCGCACTCCTCTCCTACTGCCCCCACCATCCCCTCTGCACTCCTCTCCTACTGCCCCCACCATCCCCTCCGCACTCCTCTCCTACTGCCCCCACCATCCCCTCCGCACTCCTCTCCTACTGCCCACACCATCCCCTCCGCACTCCTCTCCTACTGCCCACACCATCCCCTCCGCACTCCTCTCCTACTGCCCACACCATCCCCTCCGCACTCCTCTCCTACTGCCCCCACCATCCCCTCTGCACTCCTCTCCTACTGCCCACACCATCCCCTCTGCACTCCTCTCCTACTGCCCCCCCATCCCCTCCGCACTCCTCTCCTACTGCCCACACCATCCCCTCTGCACTCCTCTCCTACTGCCCACACCATCCCCTCCGCACTCCTCTCCTACTGCCCCACCATCCCCTCTGCACTCCTCTCCTACTCCCCCCACCCCCTCCCCTCTGCACTCCTCTCCTACTGCCCCCACCATCCCCTCCGCACTCCTCTCCTACTGCCCCCACCATCCCCTCTGCACTCCTCTCCTACTGCCCACACCATCCCCTCTGCACTCCTCTCCTATACATACTGCCCACACCATCCCCTCCGCACTCCTCTCCTACTGCCCCCACCATCCCCTCCGCACTCCTCTCCTATACATACTGCCCACACCATCCCCTCCGCACTCCTCTCCTACTGCCCACACCATCCCCTCCGCACTCCTCTCCTACTGCCCACACCATCCCCTCCGCACTCCTCTCCTACTGCCCACACCATCCCCTCCGCACTCCTCTCCTACTGCCCACACCATCCCCTCTGCACTCCTCTCCTACTGCCCCCACCATCCCCTCTGCACGCCTCTCCTACTGCCCCCACCCCATCCCCTCCACACTCCCCTCTCCTCTCATATACATACTACCCCCACTATCCCCTCCGCACTCCTCTCTTGTACATACTGCCCCCATCATACCCACCACACTCCTTCTGCCACTCTGCATGTTGCAGAGCTTGGTGCCTCTAAGCTTCGGCCTGCCACAATCATGTTGGCTCCCATGAGACAGCCATCTTTAAACCTGGGGAACCCATGATCTTAAATTGCCCGGAGGCCCATGAGTTTTCAGGCCACCCCTGGCCCAGACTGCTCACTGCAATTGTAAGCCAAGAGTGTCAACTTTGTTAACTCTGAGGTAAAGGGGGACTCTTGTGATTAACTCCATATGATTAGAAATGTTATTTAATCACAAAATATATGTATAGTGTATACTACATAAATACATAAAAATTGCCTTGCATTGTACAGAGGTAATGAATGTAATGTACTAAAAAAAAAAAAAAAATTGCCGTGCGCTGCTAATGTGTTCGGGTTTGGCTTGAAGAAAAGGTGGCAACCCTAATTGTAAAAAGGGGGGAAAACACTGCGCTAAAAGAGGAGTATCACAATGATATAGTGGAAATAAAGCAGCCGACACTCATACAAACAAAGTGAGCAAAATGTGACGAAAAAATAGTGTAGCGCTGAATGGTGGAGTATAAGTGTGTGAATACAATTACACATATAAAATAAGTGACAATGCACAATAAATAAATATAAAATGAAGTAAAAAATGTGAACTTTAAAGTATAGAGTCCAAGATCAGGCTCAAATAAGATGGATTTTAGTCCAAAATATCTAAAGAAGTCCAAATGGGATGGTCCGTATAAATATGGGAAATAAGTGGAACACTTTTCTTATGGAGTGGCCCAAGGAATGCGGCTGTGAAGCGGTAGGTATGGTACGAATAAACAGGTGCCTGTGGGTACATCAACGTTCACTGGTAAAATAGAAGTTGGGTACTCTTACCGGATAGGTTGGACACACATGTCATACGACAGTGGGTCAATAGGGCTTGATAACCTGATGAGGCCAGGTCAGGCCTATAGAGAGTGGTCGGATGGGTCCTGTTCGGTCCTATTCTATCCGACTCCGAATCCCAAGGGGCGAATTTCAAATGGTGAATCCTGGTGTCACCGCTTGTAGACTCCGAATAGGTGGGTGCTCCGACCCGGGGTGTATCCAAGGAAGCAGCGAAAGTGGGGGGCTCGTGATGTGAGTATGGAATAAAAAGATAAAAAAGAGGCTCCGGATGGTGCAGATCAAAACAAACCAGTTGGTTTATTGGGGTGGTCAGATATAATGATAAATATATGACACAAGAATTAAAAAAGTGATCACAAAAATAAAATGGATGGTAATATAAAAGCAATGTGGGGTACAGAGTATGCTGGCCCGACTAGTTTCGACCTCAGGGTCTTCGACAGGGGCATGCTGTGACCCCTCACATTGCTAACAAATAAATAGACTAGTGGAGCTTAGATCCGCCCCTAATGGGGGGGTGGGACAGGAAGTGAGCAAAAAAAAATGTATGCTATTCAAGCCTCTCTTTGGATCTAGCCACACGGCCCTTAATGCCAGATTTTATGGTGTTGTCATTTTTAAATTTTTAAATGCGGTGAAGTCTATGAAAAAAATATATTCATCTTTTCAAAAAAAAATTATTTTTTCATAGATATTGAGTAAAGTCAGGTACCGAAATCGGACTGTGGAGGGAATGTACCAAAAGAATATTTTAATATGCCATTTGCCTATAAACTGCAAAATGCAGGTGGCTTTACTCAAATGAATGGGTGCATCATCCAGGGGATAAAGGTCATTGGAAGTGTGTGGTGGAACGTTTTGTGACACTATAACCCATCAAGTACATATGGTGAGACACTGCTCCTGTACATAGGAGCCGGATGTTACCTGAATGTTACTTCCGGGGTCACTGGGGTTGCATCATCACCACCAGGAGGGCCGTGATCTCTGAGGTGCCCATCGCTGTGTGGGTCATGTGACCGTAGTGAGGTGTCAGGTGACGTGCATCGTCCGGAGCGCCGGGACGCTATCCACTTCCTGGTTGCCGATCAAGTGACCTCCCTGCGTCAGCGGCTCACATGATCACTACAGCGGCCGTAATATGATCGCACGCTCCGCTGTAATGCAGGGCGGCGTCGCCACGGTTACGCTGTGTGTCTGTGTCCCCATAGTAGACTTTTGAGGCTGAGACTATGGAAAAAAAACGCAAAGTATAGACTAGGGGGGAAAACGCCTGATAAACAACATACAATGAATATAAAATATGAATATGGGTCAAATAATAAAAACAATCAAATCTCAATGAGAATAAAATCCTATTCATGTTAAATGAAGAAAATGAAAAAAGATTTGGATTATCCCCATTGCAGAAATATTGGAGCTATAAAGAATGTATAATGTACAGAAATAAGATCTAGTGATTAGGATGAAATAAATGGAAGGTGATATGGGGGTGTATATATAAGACATTATATGAAGTATATATAAAGTATGTATATATAAATATATATATAAAAAATATTTTTCTTATACATTTGTGAAAATATATAATAAAATGGATAAAAAATGGAAAAAAATTATAAAAAATATTATAAAAAATGTAAGTGGAGATATAAATAATATGTGTGAGGTCAGTGAAAGTGGATTGATGCCTTTAGCTATAAAAAGTGTGGTTGGTGGGCACTCTGGGCTGAATACACCTCAGACCCCAACCAAATTCCCTCTAGCCTAGATATCGCCCTACTGGAGCTGGCAGATCCCTCACTTAGGGTGCTTAGGGAGGCTAGGGCTCAGGGGACAGCCACACCACCCCCAAGGGACCGCAGTGACTAATTCATATCTTTAGACTTAACGTTTTTGGCGTGGCGCGCTCGGAGCAGACGAAGATGACATCCCATCCTAAAGAAGCAGGTAATCTGACCTAACCCACCTCCCCCCTACCCCCCCCCCTGTTTCTCCCTCCCTGCTACCCACCCTCCTTTCAGTTGCTAAGCAACTACGACTTATCTATCTTAACTCTGTTTCTCCCCTTTTTACTTATTATGTTTCTCTGCTGTATTTTGTGGACGATATGTGAACTCACGTTGGACTGTTGGCTGACAGGGGTCCTATGGCCTTAGGGCCACGAAAGCGGATATCAGAATTATCTGGGGTGATGGCGGTCCTAGCCAGACACTTATTAATGCCGCCGGGATCCCCGGGCTTGCGGGGGGTCGAGGGTGGTCTGTTGGAGGCCATTGAGCCCCCCTCCCTTGTTTTGTTTATATGTTATTTTTCCAATAAAAATTGATTATACAAAAAAAAAAGTGTGGTTGGACATAATGAGTGATATGATAAAAACTCAGTGTGTGGTGAGTCGGATGCGACTCTGCTGCGATTAGGAGTGAACTTTAATCTAAAATTCGCAGCATGTGTGAGAAGAAGAATGGGGATGAATAAATATTTGAATGGTATGGTGAGAATGGTGAATGGTAGGTGTTCAGCGACTATGCTGCGACTGAAGATGGCTCTGAGTCTAAAAATCGCAGCGATAATGAGTTTCTAATATTTGAAACTATAACAGTGGTTGTGACAGAGATAGGCTATAGCTACTGAGAGAGAAGGTGGAACGGGTGTGTTTATGCTCGATTAATGAAACAATTAATATCCCAGTCTGTATTCATGCCATAAGGCGAATAGCACTTGAGCTCATGGATCCAGAAGGTTTCGAGACGTGAGACACCTCGTAAGCATGAGTCCCCTCTCCAATTGGGTACAAATCTATCAATTATTTGGAACTGAGTGCCTGTAGGATCCTTGGCATGGTGCTCCAAATAATGTCGGGGAACGGTGTGTTTATCACATCCCTTTTTAATTTTTGCCAAGTGCTCGTTGACCCTAATCAAGAAATTTCTGATGGTACGTCCCACGTACTGTTTTTTACATGGACACGTAATGAGGTATACTATGTATTTAGTTACACAGGTAGTGAAATGTTTCATGGGGTATACTTGTAAAGTAATGGTGGATGTAAAAGTATCAATTCTTCTCCTCCCCAAGGCATTATGTAAACAGACATTACATTTTCTGCATGGAAAGAAGCCCTTGCATTCTGGGAAGAAAGAAGTACGTTTAGGGGCATCTATGGTGTTAGGGTCAATGTCTCCCTGAATGGAGCGTGCCCCCCGGAAGATGACTCCAGCTCGTTCCGGGATAATGGTTCCTAAGATTTTGTCGCTGCAAAGTACTTTCCAATGTTTCTTTTTAATTTCATTGTGTTGGGTGGAGAAGGTGGTGAAGAAAGACCATTTGAACTTCTCATCTCTGGTGGTTTTTGGTTTAGTCTCTAACAGGGAGGTTCTGTCGATCTGGGATGCTGCTTGGATATCAGCATCTAAGTCTGATGATCTGTATCCTTTATCGACAAATCTCTGTCTGAGGATATTAGATTGGTGCTTGAAATCACTGTCGTTGGTGCAGTTCCGGCGCAACCGAAGAAATTGGCCACGAGAAACAGATTTCAGCCATTGATGGTGGTGGCATCTATCAACTGGAATGTAGCCATTCCTGTCTGTCGGCTTAAAGAAGGTTTTGAACTCTAAACGTTTGTTAATGACTATAAACTGGAATGTAGCCATTCCTGTCTGTCGGCTTAAAGAAGGTTTTGAACTCTAAACGTTTGTTAATGGCCAAGCCATTAACAAATGTTTAGAGTTCAAAACCTTCTTTAAACCGACAGACAGGAATGGCTACATTCCAGTTGATAGCTGCTACCACCATCAATGGCTGAAATCTGTTCCTCGTGGCCAATTTCTTCGGTTGCGCCGGAACTGCACCAACGACAGTGATTTCAAGCACCAATCTAATATCCTCAGACAGAGATTTGTCGATAAAGGATACAGATCATCAGACTTAGATGCTGATATCCAAGCAGCATCCCAGATCGACAGAACCTCCCTGTTAGAGACTAAACCAAAAACCACCAGAGATGAGAAGTTCAAATGGTCTTTCTTCACCACCTTCTCCACCCAACACAATGAAATTAAAAAGATACTTAATAAACATTGGAAAGTACTTCGCAGCGACAAAATCTTAGAAACCATTATCCCGGAACGAGCTGGAGTCATCTTCCGGGGGGCACGCTCCATTCAGGGAGACATTGCCCCTAACACCATAGATGCCCCTAAACGTACTTCTTTCTTCCCAGAATGCAAGGGCTTCTTTCCATGCAGAAAATGTAATGTCTGTTTACATAATGCCTTGGGGAGGAGAAGAATTGATACTTTTACATCCACCATTACTTTACAAGTATACCCCATGAAACATTTCACTACCTGTGTAACTAAATACATAGTATACCTCATTACGTGTCCATGTAAAAAACAGTACGTGGGACGTACCATCAGAAATTTCTCGATTAGGGTCAACGAGCACCTGGCAAAAATTTAAAAGGGATGTGATAAACACACCATTGCCCGACATTATTTGGAGCACCATGCCAAGGATCCTACAGGCACTCAGTTCCAAATAATTGATAGATTTGTACCCAATTGGAGAGGGGACTCATGCTTACGAGGTGTCTCACGTCTCGAAACCTTCTGAATCCATGAGCTCAAGTGCTATTCGCCTTATGGCATGAATACAAACTGGGATATTAATTGTTTCATTAATCGAGCATAAACACACCCGTTCCACCTTCTCTCTCAGTAGCTATAGCCTATCTCTGTCACAACCACTGTTATAGTTTCAAATATTAGAAACTCATTATCGCTGCGATTTTTAGACTCAGAGCCATCTTCAGTCGCAGCATAGTCGCTGAACACCTACCATTCACCATTCTCACCATACCATTCACATATTTATTCATCCCCATTCTTCTTCTCACACATGCTGCGAATTTTAGATTAAAGTTCACTCCTAATCGCAGCAGAGTCGCATCCGACTCACCACACACTGAGTTTTTATCATATCACTCATTATGTCCAACCACACTTTTTATAGCTAAAGGCATCAATCCACTTTCACTGACATCACACATATTATTTATATCTCCACTTACATTTTTTATAATATTTTTATAATTTTTTAAATTTTTTATACATTTTATTATATATTTTCACAAATGTATAAGAAAAAATTTTTTATATATATATTTATATATACATACTTTATATATACTTCATATAATGTCTTATATATACACCCCCATATCACCTTCCATTTATTTCATCCTAATCACTAGATCTTATTTCTGTACATTATACATTCTTTATAGCTCCAATATTTCTGCAATGGGGATAATCCAAATCTTTTTTCATTTTCTTCATTTAACATGAATAGGATTTTATTCTCATTGAGATTTGATTGTTTTTATTATTTGACCCATATTCATATTTTATATTCATTGTACGTTGTTTATCAGGCGTTTTCCCCCTTAGTCTATACTTTGCGTTTTTTTTCCATAGTCTCAGCCTCAAAAGTCTACTATGGGGACACAGACACACAGCGTAACCGTGGCGACGCCGCCATGCATTACAGCGGAGCGTGCGATCATATTACGGCCGCTGTAGTGATCATGTGAGCCGCTGACGCAGGGAGGTCACATGATCGGCAACCAGGAAGTGAGGATTCCCTAACGTGGATGGCGTCCCGGCGCTCCGGACGATGCACATCACGTGACACTTCACTACGGTCACATGACCCACACAGCGATGGGCACCTCAGAGATCACAGCCCTCCTGGTGGTGATGACGCAACCCCAGTGACCCCGGAAGTAACATTCAGGTAACATCCGGCTCCTATGTACAGGAGCAGTGTCTGACCATATGTACTTGATGGGTTATAGTGTCACAAAACGTTCCACCACACACTTCCAATGACCTTTATCCCCTGGATGATGCACCCATTCATTTGAGTAAAGCCACCTGCATTTTGCAGTTTATAGGCAAATGGCATATTAAAATATTCTTTTGGTACATTCCCTCCACAGTCCGATTTTGGTACCTGACTTTACTCAATATATATGAAAAAAGATTTTTTTTTTTGAAAAAATGAATATATTTTTTTCATAGACTTCCCCGCATTTAAAAATTAAAAAATGACAACACCATAAAATCTGGCATTAAGGGCCGTGTGGCTAGATCCAAAGAGAGGCTTAAATAGCATACATTTTTTTTTGCTCACTTCCTGTCCCACCCCCCCCCCCCCATTAGGGGCGGATCTAAGCTCCACTAGTCTATTTATTTGTTAGCAATGTGAGGGGTCACAGCATGCCCCTGTCGAAGACCCTGAGGTCGAAACTAGTCGGGCCAGCATACTCTGTACCCCACATTGCTTTTATATTACCATCCATTTTATTTTTGTGATCACTTTTTTAATTCTTGTGTCATATATTTATCATTATATCTGACCACCCCAATAACCAACTGGTTTGTTTTGATCTGCACCATCCGGAGCCTCTTTTTTATCTTTTTATTCCATACTCACATCACGAGCCCCCCACTTTCGCTGCTTCCTTGGATACACCCCGGGTCGGAGCACCCACCTATTCGGAGTCTACAAGCGGTGACACCAGGATTCACCATTTGAAATTCACCCCTTGGGATTCGGAGTCGGATAGAATAGGACCGAACAGGACCCATCCGACCACTCTCTATAGGCCTGACCTGGCCTCATCAGGTTATCAAGCCCTATTGACCCACTGTCGTATGACATGTTTGTCCAACCTATCCGGTAAGAGTACCCAACTTCTATTTTACCAGTGAACGTTGATGTACCCACAGGCACCTGTTTATTCGTACCATACCTACCGCTTCACAGCCGCATTCCTTGGGGCACTCCATAAGAAAAGTGTTCCACTTATTTCCCATATTTATACGGACCATCCCATTTGGACTTCTTTAGATATTTTGGACTAAAAACCATCTTATTTGAGCCTGATCTTGGACTCTATACTTTAAAGTTCACATTTTTTACTTCATTTTATATTTATTTATTGTGCATTGTCACTTATTTTATATGTGTAATTGTATTCACACACTTATACTCCACCATTCAGCGCTACACTGTGTTGTCACTACTGTGCTGATCACTGCTCTCCTTGCTGGAGAGAAAGCTGTATCAAGTTCTGGAAGGATCACGACCATATTGTCAGGATCCACACAGATGCCTGATTGACAGCTGGTGCCACTGAGAGCCTGAGCCAGCTGCTACTGCTCCCTCCACAGCCTGGCGCTCCAATGAGCACTGAATGGGCAGAGTAGAGAGCAACAGTCATCACAGTCTGCTCAGAGCTGACTGAGAACTGAGCAATCAATGGTCATGTGATCCCTCAGTCCTCGGGCTTAGAGACAGTGGGGACAGCTGCAGCATGAAGGTGAGTATAGATGCTTGTTTTTTTCATTCCCATACTTCTCCTTTAACCTCTTGCCATCCGGGCCATTTCTGACACTTCGCTCCTACATGTAAATACTACATGCTAGAAAATTACTTAGAACCCCCAAACATTATATATATATTTTTTTTAGCAGAGACCCTGTAGAATAAAATGGTGGGTGTGGCAATTTTTTATGTCTCACGGTATTTGCACAGCGGTTTTTCAATTTTCAATTTTCAATTTTTTTAATTAAAAAACACTTTCATGAATAAAAAAAAAACATTAAAGTTAGCCCAATTTTTTTGTATAATGTAAATGATGATGTTACGCCAAGTAAATAGATACCTAACATGTCACGCTTTAAAACTGTGCTCGTGGAATGGAGGCAAACTACAGTGCTTAAAATCTTCAGTCCTCCATAGGAGATGCTTTAAACGCCTTTACAGGTTACCAGTTTAGAGTGGCACAGGAGGTCTGGTGCTAGAATTATTGCTCTCGCTCTGATGTTCACGACAATACCTCACATGTGTGGTGCGATCACCGTTTACATATGCGTGCGGGAGTAACGTATGCATTCGCATTTGCACGTAATTATATACAATTTTTTTTTCTTTGTACTAACTTTATTGAACAACATCCCTTGTGACAGCATGACAGGTCATCTTTTTAGGAGAGATTTGGGGTCTATTAGACCCCAAATCGATTTGACACCAAAACTCTCCTCTTGCCTCCCATGCAGCCGATTAGACACAGATCAGTCTAATTGGCTGCTTTCCTGGCTACCGGTGGCCAGGTAAACAAAGGGGTGGAACCGAAAGTGACTAACTACTCGTCACTCCCAATTTCTAGGGTTACAGAGAGAGAGGAACGACGTCAGTTCCTCTCTCTCTGTACAGAGCAGTAATCGCTGTCGGCCTCATCGCTCCCGGAAACCGTGGTGGGACCGGAGAGCCAAGAGGAGGGGCGGTGGCAGTGGCAGGGGGGTGGGACCTCTTTTCCACCACCCCCAAAGGTGATCAGTGGCTAATTAGTATCTCAGATCACTTCTGAAAAAAAGAGAATCATCAGCTGAAAAGCTCGATACCGGGATGATGCCTGTAGGTGCAGGCATCATCCTGGTATAATGGGTGGGGGGGGGGGGGGGGGGAATATCACAGGGAAAATTGGGGGGAATATGGGGGAGGAAATGGGGAGGGGGGAAGGGGGGGAGGGGAGGGGAAAATTGGGGAGGGGGGGGGGGGGGAATTAATGGGAGGGAAATAGGGGGGGGGGATGGGGGGGGGGGGGGGGGGGAGGGGGGGTGGGAGGGGGGGAGGGGGGGGGGAGGGGGGAGGGGGGAATGGGGGGGAAGGAGGGGTGTAGCCGAGGGAGGGGGGAATAAATAAGGGGAGGGATGGGGGGGGGAATGGGGGGGGGGAAATGGGGGGAGGGAGGGGGGGGGGGGGGAGGAGGGAAGGGGAGGGGGGGAATGGGGAATAGGGGATGGGGGGGAATGGGGGGGGGAGGGGGAAAGGGAATAGGGGGGGGGGGGTGGGGTCTGGGGAGGGAGGGTATAATAATGGGGGGGGGGGAAATTGGGGAGGGGGGGGGGGAAGGGAGGGAAGGGAAAGGGAGGGGGGGGAATGGGGGGGGGGGAATGGGGTATGGGAAAGGGAGGGGGGGGGGGGGGGAAATGGGAATATGGGCATAATGGGTCGGAAGGGCGAATGGGAAAAACAGGGTGGGGTGGATAATGGGGGGGGGGGGAAGGGAATGGGGGAGGGGGGAAGGGGGGGGAAGGGAATGGGAGGGAATATGGGGGAGGGAGGGGGGGAGGGGGGGGGGGGGGAATGGGGAGGGGAGTAGGGGGGGGAATTGGGGGGGGATATGCGGAATGGGGGGGAGAGGAATAGGGGGGGGAGGGAGGGGGGGAGGGAGGGGGGGGGGGGGGGGGGGGATTGGGGGGGGAGGGGGGGGGGGGAAACTGGGGGTGAAGGGGGGGAAATGTGGAATGGGGAGGGGAAGGGGGGGGGAGGAATGGTGAGGGAAGGGGAATGGGGAGGGGGAGGGGGGGAAGGGGGGACGGGGGGGGGGAGGGGGAGCGGTGGGGGGGCGGAATGGGGGAGGGGGGGGGGGGAATGGGGAGGGGAATGTGCTATACCTAAAACAAAGTAATAAGAGTGGAGGGGGGGGGGGAGGGGGGGAGGGGGGGGAATGGGGGGGGGGGGGGGGGAGGGGGGATGGGAAAGGGGGGAAGGGGGAGGGAATGAAGGAAAAAATGGGGGGGAAGGGGGGGGGGGGGGGAAGGGGGAGGGAGGGGGGGGGGGGAGGGGGGGAAGGGAGGGAAGGGAAGGGAAGGGGGAGGGGGGGGGAAATGGGGGAGGGGGGGGGGGGATGGAGGAAGGGGAAGGAAGGGAATGGGGGGAAATGGGAGGGGAGGGAGGGGGGGAGGGGAGGGAAATGGGGGGAGGGGGAGGGGAGGGGAATGGAATGGGGGGAATGGGGGGAGGGAATAGGGGAATGGGAAGGGAGGGGGGAAATGGGGGAGGGAGGGGTGGGGGGGAATGGCGGGAATAAAGGGGGCGGGGGAAGGAGGGGGGGGAATAGGGGGGGAAGGGGGGGGGAAAGGAGGGCGGGGGGGGAATGGGCGGGGGGGAGGGGGGGGAATGGGAATGGGGGGGGGAAAAGGGGGGAGGGAGGGGGGGGTATGGGGGGGGGAAGGGGGGGAGGGGGGGGAGGGAAAATTGCTTTTCAGAAGCAGCTAACACTCAAACAAACAAAGTTATACGGACATGAGAATAATATGTGTAGCGCTAAAATACTAAAAATTATGCAAAAATGCAAAGAAAATTATATATGTGTAAAATACATATGAAAAAAGTGCCACAAATGTGCAAAAATGCTGAAGCATAATAAATAACAATAAGACTAGTGGTGAAAGCTAATGATAAAAGTCTCTCTTTTTAAAAATAGTAGATCAGTGGAGATTTCTCTATCCAAACGCGGACGTGGGTACAATCTGATATTGTAGTGGTAATGTGCACACAGGAATGTGTGAATGTGATTCCGGGAAACTATGGACATTGGATAAGGTACTTCTTACCAGAAGAGATGGACACACATACCATACGGCAGTGGGTCAAATGGGCTTATGTTTTTCTCCTGTTGGATGGTGGAGGGCAATTCCGGATCCTACGGGCGCACCTTGTAGATGTAGACACGCAGCCTTGGGGTATCACCAGACCGTCCAGGAGTAGACACAGGGTGGATCATCCGGTAGACACACAGTAGATCATCCAGGTTTGGCACACAGTATGAGTTGTATCTCCAGCGCGTCCGGGGTCACAAGTGGTGAAATATGATGTAAAAAACAGGAAAAAAAGTGCTCCAAATAGTGCAGATTAACCAATAACGTTTTATTGGAATAAAATCTCTCAATGAAGGAGCAAAAGACAACAGTCCAATAAGATTAAAAGCATAAAAACAGTAAAGGGCAATGTAAAAATCTCAAATAAGTAACTGGAATAAGTAACTGTTTTTTACATCATATTTCACCACTTGTGACCCCGGACGCGCTGGAGATACAACTCATACTGTGTGCCAAACCTGGATGATCTACTGTGTGTCTACCGGATGATCCACCCTGTGTCTACTCCTGGACGGTCTGGTGATACCCCAAGGCTGCATGTCTATATCTACAAGGTGCGCCCGTAGGATCTGGAATCGCCATCCAACAGGAGAAAAACATAAGCGCATTTGACCCACTGCTGTATGGTATGTGTGTCCATCTCTTCTGGTAAGAAGTACCTTATCCAATGTCCATAGTTTCCCGGGATCACATTCACACATTCTTGTGTGCACATTACCACTACAATATCAGATTGTACCCACGTCCGCGTTTGGATAGAGAAATCTCCACTGATCTACTATTTTTAAAAAGAGAGACTTTTATCACTAGCTTTCACCACTAGTCTTATTGTTATTTATTATACTTCAGCATATTTGCACATTTGTGGCACTTTTTTCATATGTATTTTACACATATATATTTTCTTTGCATTTTTGCATAATTTTTAGTATTTTAGCGCTACACATATTATTCTCATCATCCTGGTATAACCACTGAAACCCAAGGACGTTCATGTACATACCTTGGGCGTCAAGTGGTTAAAGCCTTCTGACCAGAATCTGTCTGGTCTTAAAGGCACAAAATACTCCTCCTCATAAAAGTGTTAAACACATGACACTGAAAGTCATGAATAATATGCTGAGATACATTTTTATGTTGCACTAGTGGTCGCCTAACATAATTCTTTTAAATCTGGATTTACATATTTATTAACCCACAGCTTGAAGTTCACAAATTGCTGTGGGATTCAGATGGACAAAAAAGGTGAATTTTAAGTCATCTGCCATTATATACCTAGAGACCTGGGAATATATGGAAATGGAGTAACACGTGAATTGGCCTTTCTAATCCATCTTAGATTTTCTATCCGGTGACAGAATACTGGCTTCTGCCAGATGAATATTTGTTGTTAAGATTCAAATGTATTTACTGTGTTTATTTCTTATCAGGATGCAGGAATTTTGCTGGAGTGGACATAAGCTGATGGACAAGCATGATGGAATAACAAAAAGGATTATTTAAAATAAAGAAGAAATCCTTTCCTCCCATCCACACTCCAGGGAGCCAAGCACAATGCATTAGCAGATTAGGAGTGTGCTGGCCTATTCGAGAAGATGCAGCAGCAATTTTATATGTGTATATTTTATGGAAAAACCCATCAGCAGTGTGTGGTAACCTGCTTATCTTCCCAGTGGCCAGTCAAGATAGATTTATGGAGCAGTGTTACCTTTTTTTCCAACCAATTCCTACACAGAAATATACGTATTTTAAAGGGTCTTGGTACAACTTGTAAGAAGGGTCAGAATCCTGCTTTTCGAAAGGTACTTGTAGGTATATGCCTGGAAGTTAGTATTAATGTGAATAAAATAAGAGAAACCAGCTGTATGGCCAACTGTCACACATACCCCTAACGCAGGTGGTCAGACACTATAGCTGTCTACTGTATTCTTTACCTATAGCAGTCCCCTTTGCCATAAGAAAAGCAGGCCTATCGATATTCGGTTGCCCCTAGGGCTTGTACACAATGATGTTACCCTCAGGTTCCCAGGACCTCTCCTCAGGACCACAATTCTCCTAATCAACAAGATAGAACCGCTTACCTAGAATGGTTCTAGAGGCAAGGATCTCCTTAACGGAAAAGATGTCGGAGGAGCCGGTGACAGGAGCAGGAGTGGAAACCTTGGGGGAAAAGTGATTAAGAACCAAGGGTTTGAGGAGGGAAACATGGAAAGAGTTGGGGATGCGGAGGGAAGGGGGAAGATGCAGTTTGTAGGACACGGAATTGATCCGAGCCTTGACCTTGAATGGACCGAGGTAGCGGGGGCCCAACTTGTAACTGGGGATGAGGAACCTGATGTACCTGGAGGACAGCCACACCCTATCGCCCGGGGAGAAGACAGGAGGAAGTCTTCTTTTACAGTCAGCATGTTTCTTCATGCGAGAAGAGGCCAGGGCAAGTGACTTTTGGGTCTCCTTCCAGATGGATGACAGCTCTTGGGTGACTTCATCTACAGCAGGGACTCCGGAAGAAGTGGGGATGGGTAGGGGGGAAGAGGATGGCGGCCGTATACTACAAAAAAGGGTGACTTGGAGGAGGACTCGGACTCCTTCAGGTTGTAAGAAAATTCGGCCCAGGGCAGGAGGTCAGCCCAGTCGTCTTGACGAGCAGAGACAAAGTGTCGTAGGTAGGCCCCAAGTATTTGGTTGACTCTCTCCACTTGCCCATTGGACTGTGGATGGTAGGCAGAGGAGAAGTCCAGTTTGACTTTCAATTGACTGCAGAGAGCTCTCCAGAACTTAGACACGAACTGAACGCCTCTATCCGAGACGATGTGAGATGGAAGTCCATGAAGACGAAAAATCTGGAGGAAGAAATGTTTAGCGAGACTAGGTGCCGAGGGGAGACCTGGAAGGGGGACAAAATGTGCCATTTTAGAGAAACGATCAACGACCACCCATATGGCTGTATGGCCGTGGGAAGGAGGAAGGTCCGTGATAAAGTCCATAGCTATGTGGGCCCAGGGTCGTTCAGGCACAGGCAGAGGGCGAAGAAGACTAGCAGGCTTTTGGTGAGGGGTCTTGTCTCGAGCACATATAGTACAGGCCTGTACGAAGTCCGTCACATCCTTTTTTTAAGGAGGGCCACCAGTAATACCTGGAAATCAGTTGGGAGGACTTCTTAACTCCAGGATGACCAGCCAGATGAGAGGAATGACCCCATTTGAGGATCTGAAGACGAAGACGTGGAGGGACCAAGGTCTTCCCAGGAGAAACTTGCACCAAGGAGGCAGGTGCTGAAGAGATCAGACACTCAGGAGGTATAATGTGTTGTACGGGAGACTCGGACTCAGAAGTATCGGTGGAACGTGACAGGGCGTCAGCCCTGACATTCTTGTCCGCAGGACGGAAATGGATCTCGAAGTCGAAGCGGGCAAAGAACAATGACCATCTAGCTTGGCGTGGGTTTAATCGCTGGGCCGACTGGAGATAGGCGAGATTTTTATGATCCATGAAGATCGTGATGGGATGAACGGATCCCTCGAGGAGATGTCTCCATTCCCCAAGTGCTAGCTTAATTGCCAGTTATTCACGGTCTCCGACGGAATAGTTCCTTTCGGGAGAAGAAAAAGTCTTAGAAAAGAACCCACAGGTGATGCTCTTGCCCTTAGAGTCTTTCTGGAGAAGCACAGCTCCAGCTCCCACAGAGGAGGCATTGACTTCCAGGAGAAATGGTTTGAGAGGGTCAGGCCTGGACAAAACGGGTGCAGAGGCAAAGGCAGATTTGAGGTGGTTAAAGGCCTCCTCAGCTGGAGGAGGCCAGGACCTAGGATTCGCATCCTTTTTGGTTAATGCCACAATAGGTGCGACAATGGAGGAGAAGTGAGGGATGAACTGGCGATAGTAATTGGCGAAGCCGAGGAAACGCTGGATGGCCCGTAGTCCAGTAGGACGTGGCCAGTTCATGACGGCAGAAAGTTTCTCCGGATCCATTTGGAGACCTTGTCCAGAGACCAAGTAACCCAGGAAGGGAAGACTGCAACGTTCAAAGAGACATTTCTCTAGTTTGGCGTAAAGATGGTTATCCCAAAGTCGTTGGAGCACTTGACGAACGTGAAGACGGTGTTCCTCCAGGCTAGAGGAGAAAATCAGGATATCATCCAGATAGACAACAACACAGGAGTATAGCAAATCTCTGAAAATTTCGTTCACAAAGTCTTGGAAGACTGCCGGAGCATTACACAAACCAAAGGGCATGACGAGATACTCAAAGTGTCCGTCACGGGTGTTAAAGGCGGTTTTCCACTCGTCGCCTTTACGGATACGGGTGAGATTATATGCGCCCCGGAGGTCCAGTTTGGTGAAAATTCTTGCTCCGTGCAAACGGTCAAAGAGTTCCAAGATAAGAGGCAGCGGGTAGCGATTCTTTACAGTGATCTTGTTAAGACCACGATAGTCAATGCAGGGACGTAGGGACCCGTCCTTTTTTGGCGACAAAAAAGAACCCTGCTCCAGCAGGGGAAGAGGACTTGCGGATGAAACCACTTTTGAGGTTCTCCTGGATGTACACCGTCATAGCTTCAGTCTCCGGGATGGAGAGAGGGTAGATCCTGCCACGGGGCGGCGTGGTCCCAGGAAGAAGATCGATAGGGCAATCGCAGAGTCTATGACCTCAGCTTGTTTTTTGCAAAACACGTCAGAAAAGTCCCTGTAAGGCTTGGGGAGACTAGGCCGAGGGGTAGCGAAAAAAACTTGTTTAATGGGCACCGCTTTGAGGCAATGCCTGTGGCAGGAGGGACCCCAACTTTTGATGTCCCCCGAGGTCCAGTCGAGGGTGGGGGAATGAAGCTGGAGCCAGGGTAGGCCCAAAAGAATCTCAGAGGTGCAGTTGGGTAACACAAAAAAGTCAATCTTTTCCTGATGGAGAACTCCAATTCTCATGAGGAGAGGTTTGGTGCGGTAACGCACGATACAGTTCAGATTTTGACCATTTACAGAGGTGATAAAAAATGGCTTGACAAGACGAATGACTGGAATATTAAATTTATTGATGAGTGAGGCTTCAATGAAGTTCCCTGCAGAACCAGAATCCAGGAAGGCCACAGCGGAGAAAGAGGACCTTTTGGGCAAAGAAAACCACACTGTAACAGTCAGACGTGGAGAGGAAGAGTCCACACCTAGCAACGCCTCCCCTACGTTAGCTAGGTGCGAGCGTTTCCCTGACGCTGAGGGCGGATAGGGCAATCCTTTAAAAAGTGGTCAGGACTGGCACAATACAGGCATAGATTATGGTCTTGGCGACGAGTCCTCTCTTGTGTGGTCAGGCGTGACCGATCCACTTGCATAGCCTCCTCAGTGGGAGGTACAGGGACAGATTGCAGAGGGTTCTGGAAGAGAGGTGCCAGGCGAGGAAACCGCCTGACGCGACCCAAGTCCTTTTCTTGGCGTAGCTCCAGGCGTCTTTCAGTAAAGCGCATGTCAATGCGGGTGGCCAGCTGGATGAGTTCAGACAGGGTAGCAGGAATTTCTCGTGCTGCCAGCACATCTTTGACGTGACAGGATAGGCCCTTTTTAAAGGTTGCGCAGAGGGCCTCATTATTCCAAGAGAGTTCAGATGCCAGGGTGCGGAACTGAATGGCGTAATCGCCCACAGAAGAATCTCCCTGGACCAGGTTCAGGAGAGCCGTCTCGGCAGAGGAGGCCGTGCTGGCTCTTCGAAGACACTGCGAACTTCAGAAAAGAAGGCTGGAATTGAAGCCGTGGCAGGATCGCACCCATTCCAAAGCAGTGTAGCCCAGGCTAGGGCCTTATCAGATAGCAGGCTAACCACGAACGCCACCTTAGACCGTTCTGTGGGAAACTGGTCAGACAACATCTCCAGATGGAGGGAACACTGGGATAGGAACCCTCGGCATAGCTTGGGGTCCCCGTTGAACTTGTCAGGAAGGGACAAGCGGATTCTAGCAGCAGCACCTTGTGGTGGAGGAGATGCAGGAGCTGGCGGTGGAGATGGTAGAAGTTGCTGTAGCATAGCAGTCAACTGCGCTAATTGCTGTCCCTGTTGAGCGACCACCGTGGTCAGATCCGAGAGGCTAGGCAGCGGGACCTCAGCGGGATCTATGGCCGGATCTACTGTCACGCTCAAGGTATGACGGGGAACAGGAGGTGGATTCCCTATGCCAGTGAGGCGATAGCACGGGTTGTATTGGAGAACCGGTTATAATGTTGCTACTGGTTTTCACCAGAGCCCGCCGCAAGGCGTGATGGACTTGCAGCGGCGGTAGCAACCAGGTCGTGTCTTCCAATAGCAACTCGACCACACTGACAGCTGAGACAGGCGAGGTACACAGGGATAAGGCAGAGGCGAGGTCAAACGTAGCAAATAGGTCAAGGCGGCAATGGTTCGTAGTCGGGGGCAACAGCAGAGATCAGGTAACACAGGAAGGAGCAAAACAACGCTTTCACTGGGCACTAAGGCAACACAAGATCCGGCAAAGGACAGGAAGGGGAAGTGGGTTTAAAAAGGTACAGGTGCCTAGGATTTGGGCCAGGCACCAATTAGGTGTGCGCTGGCCCTTTAAGAGGCAGATAAGTCGCGCGCGGGCGCCTGGGGAGCGGGGACGCGCGCGCTGGAGGAGGCTGGCGGGGACAGCAGAGGTGAGCGGGATGCGAACCCCGGGCGGACAGAGGACGCCGAGTGGGTCGCATCCCGGAGCAGCGCCTGCGGTCAGGGGAGCTGACCGGGACGCTGCAGGGTGGAGGACCCCGTGAGCGCTCCGGGATGGATGAGACACCCGGAGTGCTCGGCGTAACACCAACCCCCATAAAGTCTGAAGGACAATAAACTGGCCATTTGTTTAGAAAGTTTGGAGACCCCTGGTCTCTCTGGTCCAATTGCTGCTTCTCATTAGGGGCACGTGTACATGGCTTTATTACCTGATCTGTCAAATCATTTAAAAAAGTACATAGGGGAGAACTGGGAAACTTTGGCCATGGGGGCAAGCACAATCAAGCCCCCATTTGATAGTAGAAACTGTTTTTATGGGGAAGTGCCCCAAACAAAGTGTGCTATGCTGCACAATGATTGGTAAGCATGGTGAGAGGTGGGTTTTTGCCTAAAAGACATGGATTATTAGGACACATATTTGAGCCCCAGTCTACTTTGAAGCATTCAGCATCTGGTCACATGACATCTCAGAGCCACAAGGGAAGCTGGCGCTGGAAGACTTAAAAGTTTGAATGGGGAGCAAATAGCAATATATATATATATTTATATATATATATATACAGTAATCTCCAGCATGTTTTGTTGATTGTGAATGAGAGCAAGGTGCAGGATGGTGTGTCAAGTCCAAATTATGCAATAGCGTTTTATCTTTAAAAAGGTTCAACACAACTCAGGCCCAGCGGGTAGGCACATCCATCCGCAGCCACTTATGTACTGTGACAGTGGTCTGAAGACTTGAAGATGCTGACAGTGTTTGCAACGGGGAGCAGAATGAAGCCTGGCCAATCCACACCCAAAAGGGAAAGGCTTCCTGGAGAGAGGTAGACGTAGTCCCTACACTGTCCCTACTCCTCCAGAACCTTCCCCTGCCTCTAAGCACTGTCCCTGCCAGACAGGGAACCTGTCCTAACACTAGCCACTTGCATAAAATGCCAAACCTGGGAGTCGGAGTCTTAAATAGACTCTGCCTGACCCAAGATGGCTGCCAGAGTCACATGGGGCACCAGCAACCATTTGGCCAGCTGTCTTCTTATGACCACAGAAAGTCATAGACGAAACAAGTATCTTACAATTTATTTCCCCTTCTGCATTGCTACTTTGGAGAAGCGCCACCTACAGTGGGGAGTACAAACTGCACCTGCCTACGAGTTCTGCTCTGATTGATGTCTGAATGGTCAAGTATCCTAACTGAGGGCCCCCAGCATAACATATCTTATTAGCTCTGTCCCAATGGCAATTGTCTGCCTACCCCTGCAACCAGTTCTGCATGTATGGTAATAGCTACAAACACCCAGAAATGGAACCTTTGGCACCATTCAGGGGGAGCAGATACCTGTCTAATATAGGTATTTGCCCCCACCTCCAGGGGAAGAGCGCTGCAGAATCCACAGTGAACTACGCCATGTCCAGACCCCCCTCCCCCAGCTGTCTTCTGGGAGACATACAGGTCCCAGAAGACAGCAGGGACCATTCAGAACATGCAGCGTGACTCGCGCATGCGCAGTAAGGAACCAGGCTGTGAAGCCGCAAGGCTTCACTTCCTGGCTTCCTTAATGAATATGCCCGTGCTTGCACCCGGAGCCGAGGGATGGGTTGGCTTTGGGTGAGGACATCGCAGGCACCCTGGACAGGTAAGTGACCTTATTTTAGAAGTCAGCAGCTGCAGTATTTGTAGCTGCTGAGTTTTAAAAAAAAAAAGTCTATGTTTAATTTACTTTTTTCATAAGGACTAGAACTGCTGTATGCAGAAATGTAGTTGTAATTCACCCTGTACTTTGCACAACCCCTTAATTATACATACCATAACAACAAAAAAAAAAAGTAAGAACTTAAAAAAAATGTAAGAACTTGTAACTAGAACAATAAGTTTCCTGCTTTTAAGTTTCTGCACTTTTGTTGTGTTCCTTCTCTAATATATTTCTTTAATATTGACACGATACTGGAACTGGAAGTGATTTTTATCCCAAGGAAATGGAGCCGCACTTGAGGTTGCTTGTAATGTTTTTGACAGAACTGGTTACCAAAGGATTTTTTCAACTGCTAGTTTTAAATCCTAAAACACTGTTTATTATTCCTGGCATCGCCCTGCTCATTGCGCTGCTGATTCTTTAGCTGCTGACTCTTTGTTTTTAGTTCTCGGTCAATTGAATTGGATTTTGTTTTAACTCCTTTGCCGCCGCCGGGATAAACAATGTATTTACATCCGCGACTTTCGTATTAAAGTAGTATTAAAAAAGTATTAAAAAAAATAAAAAATAAAGGTTTTATGGAATTTTTCACAGTAGAACTTTAGGAAGAGATGAAGCTATAAACAGAATTTAAAGGGTAATTCCACTGTTGTGGGAAAAAAATTGCAAATAATAAAAATAATAATATAGTGTATACAATTGCAACACAAGTCATTGTAATTGGATGTTATTAAAAATTACCTTTCCTTTGCAATCTGCAGCTCTGTCATTTTCTGCCCGTGTGATTGGTTCACTGATTTTCCCAGAAGTCTACACAAGTCAGATTTCAGGCATCCCCTGCAAAAATAAATGTAATCTGAGATACAGTAAAACCTTGGTTTGAGAGTAACTTGGTTTGAGAGCATTTTACAAAATTGTGACTTGATATACAAGCAATGTCTTGATATACAAGTAGCGTCATGTCACAGCTGAGTATAAAAGAGAAGAGAGGTGCCTCTATGTGTGGCAATATGGTTACATTTAATGAAGGTACAACATTCAGAAACTCACATGGTTGATGATTAAAACAGGCACATCTAAGTACAGGTGGTCCCCGAGTTACGAACTCGTTAGGGACTGGCCGCCTGTTCTTAACTCGGAATTGTTCGTAAGTCGGCCGCGCATGGGCAGACCGACAATTACGGACATTTCCGATGTTCCGTCGAATCTGGCATCTGGGGTAAAACTGTCCACATAGACCATCCCCCGCACTGCCATAGACGTCGTCCCTTCCACACTGCGCTCCGTGAGCGCTTCAAGCCTTGTTTTTAGATCGCTCTACTGCAGGGTAGTCTACCCGGTCACGATTGCAGACTGACAGCAGTGAGAGCGGGTCTATGTGAACCGCTTTACCCTGGGGATCCCTGCATACTTAGATGTACTTCTTTTAATCATCAACCATGTGAGTTGCTAAATGTTGTACCTTCATTAAATGTAATCATATTGCTACACTTAGAGGCGCCTCTCTTCTCTTCTATACTCTGTAGCTCCTCCTGGATTTGCTTCTAATCCCCTTGTAGAGGCTTCCATTTGTGGATGGACATTTTATGGTTACACAACCTATCACATTGCTATGATCTTTTTTTATGGACTATAAACTGAAGGACTTATGAATAAATGGTTGTGGAACGAATCATTTGAGTTTCCATTATTTCTTATGGGCAGATTCGCTTTGATATACAAGTGCTTTGGATCACAAGCATGATTCCGGAATGGATTATGCTCGCAATCCAAGGTTTTACTGTACTCCCAATAGGAAATCATGTCTAAAGGGATGCAAACTCTTCAGCTCTCCTCATTAGAGCCCTGCAGGTGTAGCAACTGTTTGGTAATTATGAAACCACCCCTATTAGATTCACTTTCCACACAAAAAAACACACAGGTATTTCTTCAGAATAGCAAAAGGTAGGAATTTGCAACAAAGTTTGTTAAAGTCCCTGCAATATACATAGATCATCCAGAGGGGAATGTTTGTGGAGTTAATCTTTAAAGGGAATAAGAATATGACCCTCCCAGAGCAGATCTGTTTTGTTTTAGCCAAATTTCTTAGCCTTTTCTCTCCAAATTAAGACACCTACTGCTAAGTCTGCTGAAGGCAGATTCCGCTTTATCCTACATGTAGGCAGGTGCGGGTATTCTTCCCACCTGTAGATGGCACTGTGCTGATTCTGGGGCAAGGGTAGTCAGTTAAAGCTGAACTAAACCCTCCTATGCTTTTCAGACAAGTAAGCTGCCATCTTGGCCTCTGTTGGTTTGCAACTGCCATGGTGATGCACATGTGATCAGTTATGACACCGGACATTTGATGGTTTGGCAGTTTTGTTGAGAGAACAAGCAAATGTGATAGCTATTATTCCTGGCATCCTGGGAATGTAACTGTTTTTTTTAAACCGTTAAATCGATGGGTTTAGTTCCGCTTCAAGAGAATTGTCCCCTTGTGGACTCTGCTAATCCTGTTTGGGAAGGCAGGTATCTAATTGGATATCTAAATTCTGCAAGAGTTCTGGCAGCCATCCTAAGACGGGAGCATTTAATCCCACATCATTTGGGTGCACTTTTGAGGATGTTGCAAATTAGGGAAAGGAACCCGATGATTAGGGAAAGTGCATAGTGTAGAGGTTCCATGGGGAGTAGGGACAACATAGGGGACACTGGTACAGTAGAACCTTCCTTGAATCCCCATCAGTGGGCTAGTGCAGACTGAATGAACAGCATACTGCCACCACTCCAGCAGAAGCCGTCCTCCGGTAACTAACAGTGTAATACAGTACTGAGAGCTGAACTGAACTGAACGGTCCTATTCTACAGTGTGCCAATTGTTCATTCATTGTGCCTGTTTCAGCTCCAAATTACTAAAAAGTTACTTCTACGTATGTATGTAGTCCCTCCTGAGCGGGTACCTGGTACAGGCCCCTCCCACATACAGACCTAAAATCTGGAATGTTCTATCATGTCAAATGTGTTTAGCCCTACCTCTTGTATCTCCTCTTTGGTCAGGAAGGCTGCCGACCTTATTGATGTATCAAAGGTCCCAGGCCTCATTTGGTCAAATGAGAACCTCCAGGGCCAGAGATAGCTGACATCCTTCTGTATGTAGTGGGTTGTGAGGCATAGTGGGTGCAAAGACGGTTAAAGTCATTGTAAAAGAGGTTTTATTTCTCTTAAGAGGGGAAAGAGGGTTAGGGCCGGGACACTCTTAGATAGTTGCAAACTCAATTAGCAGACACTAAAACTTCAACAGGAGGACAGCCATGCAGGGAAAGGCCTCCAGCAAGAAGCCACATCTGTACATGCAGGAATGCTGTCTCCTATAGCAACAGTCTTTAACAGTTCTTAACACAAAGCGTAACAGTTCTTTCAGCTTCACTACAACTTCTCCTTGTAGTTCTTCCATACACTGAGCTCCCGGTCTCTCTCACTAGACCCTCCGATTCACTGCCACTTATTCCCTTGAGCTCCTCCAATCTTCACGGTGGTATCTTCCTCAAGCCTCACCCCTACTTCTCTGCTGGGTCCCTAGCTTGACACTCTAGATACCTCTCAAGCTTCACCCACGCCGGTCCTCTCAGTCCCTGGCTTCACACACAAGGCTGCAAGCATCACCTCCACTGGCTGGGTCCCTGGCTTGATTCCCAATGAATTTCCAGATTTTTCACTGTCCCCGTCTGGTGAGAATGCTGCTCCGGTACTCGCTTCAGTTACTCACTGTGGTCCCTGGTAATAAGGCGGATAGTCCCTTACTGGCAACAGCTTCCCCTCTACCTCTGACCACAAAATGTTCTCCGGCCGACAGAACTGTTACTTTTGGTTGAACTGCAAGCCGCAATCCCAACACTGCGCCACTCTCTTGCTTCTGGACAGGCCCTCAGACAACCTAGCAGCCAGATGTGCCCTTTGCTAGGCCCAATCTCCAGCCTAGCAGCCCAGGCATTAAGACACACATCCACCCAGACAGCCGTCCAGGTGCCACAGACCTAGATCACCTGACTCCACCCAAATATATAGGTTCTTCCAGCAGGCCAAGGGATCCAAGAAAACCCCTGCCCATTGGCTGAGATACCCTACATACCCATAACCTGACCTTGGGTTGCCCTTCTCATATCTAGTACCACCAAGCACCCGGCCACCTAGTGGTAGAAGAGAAAAGTGCAACAAGGCCAAACTTAGGGAGAAATCCAAAGATCTCTATCAATCAACACGGATGACTACTCCTGGCAAGTAAATTTGTGAGGAGCTCCCTGCCTAATAGCCTGCAATAGAAAGTTGTGGGAGGTCACAGAGCTGTTAAGAAGGTTTTACAAGAGTACAGGAACAATTTAAAACCTAAATCAAGGTTTTCTGTCACTTTAAAAAATTTGTTTCGGCAAGTTTGCGCAAAAATAAACAATTTCAATTCTAGGTGATGCAACTGCTGTAAGCACTGTATGTAGCATCAACATGTACCAAATGCCTTTACAAACCCCAAATATTACCTTGTAAATATGGCGGTGACATCATCATTGTGCTGTACATAGTCTGTGCAGAGAGCAAAGTTGTGAGAGGGACCCAGCAGACTCCACCCACTACAGGCTGCCAGCAGAGAATTACAGGAGTGGACGGAGACAAGACCAGTCATCCTGCACAAGGAGAGAGTGCAGCAATGACCGGTCTTTATTTCAGGAAGATCCTGCACAGAGGTAAAGTCTCACACTGGATTACTGCACAGATCTGGAAGAAATAAAGTAATATACAAAGCACACTAAGATTCAAGAAGAATACACATGACAAATGTATTTAGATAATATTCATTATCCCAGAATTCAGCATTAAAGACAAACAGGTCTAAACTGTATTATACACTTTATAATGGCTTGATATCTATAACCTTTCTGTGTCTATATATCTAACATTTGTAAGCAGGTGCAGTCTATTTTCTCCACAGCAGGTGGCACTCACCGTAGCGATGCTGTTGTTCCTCTGTGGTTTCCTGGGTCACTGGGAGAGCTATCCTATTGGATGCTGCTACCCCATGTGACTCAAGCAGCTGTCTTGGGTCAGACAGAGCCTATTTATGGCCCTGGCTCCCAGGCTTGGCACAAATTTTACGAGTGGACAGGTTCCCCACCTTTTAGGGACAATACTAGCGTAAAGGAAAGGTTCCTGATGAGGAGGAAACAAGTAGGGACATCTTCCCCATTGGGTGCTGGGCAGCCAGGCCCACATTCTGCCCCTCTCAACAGATGCTGTCATTCTGTCTGGAATCTACTCTTTTCACGCTACTGGATCCATGAGTGTGTACATCTTTGAAATCCCTTGAGTGACTTGTTTTTGTGAGCAGGAAAGAGCTTGCACATCTGGCACTGGTGCAAATCACCCTATTTAAAGCTCAGTATTACCTATGACGTTGCCGGGTGGTCATCAGCTCTTCCTGTAACCTGTGACCTACGCTTCTGTGTTTGACCTTTCTTGCCTGCTTACTCTGAACTCATAGCGCCTTCTTCTGACCTTGGCTTAAGTCCTGACTTCACCTTGTGCTTTCTACCTTGATACCTTGGTCTAGACTTTGACTGCACTTCTGCTCTCTGAACTCTGCTGCCCAACTGTTACTGACTCGTCCTAACTACAGTAAGATTCTGCTTCCTGCATTTACCTGTGCCCAATATGCACACAAGCAACAGATCCAGTCTGAACCTGTGCAGTACCCTAGCAGTATTCAGACTGTCTCCAGATCATCCCGTTTGTCCAGAGAAAACTCAGGCACCCATGGCACTCCTCGTCCATGTCACCAACTCCAGGGGGGTTGTGACACATCTAAAGAAATATATCAATTGCATAGGAACAGTTATAGCAGAGACTGTGGTTGCAACTAGGTCCTTGTGCTTGGAGAACCTATAAGGCCTGCATTTAGGCAAGTGGAGTCAGTGCAGTATATCCTCCAACCTGAAGGTGGCACTGTGCCATATCTACAGGCTGCCAGGAGCCCACTGAAGACTAATTATCTCCTACTATGGGCTCTAGGCAGCCATCTTGGGGAGGACAGCAATCCTATTGGATACAGAAATCCTGCGAAATTAAAGCATCCATCTTCACTAAGGATTCCATAAATAGTGGAAATCTGCATTGTTCCGTGTGCCTGCAGTGTGGGAAAAAGATAGGGACAGAACCCTCGCTGGTTAGGGAAAGTAGAGAGTAGAAATAGTTTTGGATAGGGGCACCCAATAAGGAGGGAAAGACTAGGTATTCCCTTACCGGGCCAGATCACTGCAAGGACATTTGGGAATCACAGTGTGAACAACCTGTAGCCTTCTCCTAGGACAGTGCTCCTCTGGCATTCTGTGTTATGTGATTGATATATTACTACATTATTTGGAAAGTTCCTTGTGGATAAAAAACAGTGCCCTCTACTGCCTGAAGATGTGTATGACCTGCAACATATGAAGTGCTTTTGCTGTTATATTGCAACCCCAATTTTAAAAAAGTTTGGATGATGTGTAAAATCTACATAAAAAGAGAATTCAATGATTTGAAAATCTTATAAACCCATATTGTATTCACAATAGAAAATAGAAAAAAAATATCAAATGTTTAAACTGAGAAAATGGACCATTTTAAGAAAAACTGTAATTTTAAAATGAATGGAAGCAACTTGTGTCAAAAAAAGTTGGGTTTATGAAATTTGAAAATCATGGCATTGTTTTTTTATGTAGATTTTTAACAGCATCACAACTTTTTGGGAAATAGGGCTGTACTATTGGAAAGTGCCTTGTGGATAAACAGCATCTTCTTCTGCCTAAAGAAGTGTATCGTAGCTCCCAACTGTCCCTGATTTCGAGGGACTGTCCCTGATTTGGAGCAATGTCCCTCTGTCCCTCATTCCTCCTCATTCATCCCTCACTTTGGTGTTTCCCAGCGCTAAACCTTACATCTGATTTCTAAATTGCTGCATTTGTAAATTCCAAAAGCCAATATAAAGGAACAGTAGTGGGGAAAAAAAAGCACTTGTGGGTATAACCAATCTTGTTTTTTTGTACAATGCTCCTTTATGGGGGCGTGGCAAGGGGGTGTGTTCTATGCCTGCATACTTTTGCTGATAGGTGTCCCTCATTCCCATCTCAAAAAGTTGGGAGGTATGGTGTATGACCTGCAACATATGTGGGACCATTTCTGTAAAGTGCCTTATTTCTGTGGTCAGTCGATTTCTATAATGTTTACAAAGTTTCAGTATTTACTTGTGTTGATTCAATTAAATTAATTCAATTCTTGGGTTCAAGTGTGCTGCTAAATTGCTTCTCCTGAAGTAGAGCAAACCTAATCTGCATGGTGAAAAGAATGCAAAAAGTTGAGAGGGTGGGAGTAGGCAATGAGAAGTTTTAGAAGTTAGGGGGTTTTGGCGTGTTAACCTGATCTATGCCACTTCTTTTGCACCAAAAAATACATAATGCATAGTGGCTGTTGCATGCTCTTCATTGCTCCCTGTTTGCTGTCACAGCTCTCTAGCAAGCTCTGGAGATAGCAGCTGTGAAGCTCTGTGTAAAAAGCATATTTTACTAGAATTCTTTCTGAATATAATGACAACAGTTCCAGCCAATCAGGAATGAAGGAATGATGATATTGTATCCAGACAGACTTACCATAAACAAACTGCAGGTCTGACCTTAGAAAGTTTAGTGGATTTTTACACAGATTTTTAACAACTGCTATTGAGGACTGCTAGAGAGCTGTGATATGCGATGAAGAGCAAAAAAAGAGCTTACAATAGCCTTTATATACAGGTACTGTTAGATGTTTTGCTCCAAACCATGCCGGTAGATTCATTAGCTCCTGTCTAAATTGTCCCTAATATGTGTATGTATGAATGTGAGTTAGGGACCTTAGATTGTAAGCTCCTCGAGGGCAGGGGTTGATGTGAATGTACAATATATATGTGTAAAGCACTGCGCAAAATATATATATATATATATATATATATATATATATATATATATATATATATGCGCTATATTAGTACCTGTAACAAATAAATAAAATAAAGGAAAGATAAGGGTCAGTGAGCCATGTCAATGAACAAGAGATCAATGATCTCAGCCTTGGGTTTGCTGCCATCTAGTGTCTCTTACAAGTACTGTAGGTATTAAGACTTGCATTTTGTTTGTCTCAGTAAAGTTGTAGCTTTACTCCAAAAGTCTCTGCATGGTATCAGAAGCCGAGAGAAACTTTCATGTTTATTAACCACTAAGGTGATCAAAGGTGACTGCAAACTCATCATTCGCACTGTCAAGAAGACATTGGGAGAGAAAATGGCTGCAAATGATCTACGGTAACTGCCCTAAATCCTAGCCTGTGCAGAAGACTTTACATTTCTGCGGTCGACTGATCAATGTGATCAACAAAAGCGATCAAAATGGACAAAAGTTGTCTATGGCACTGATCCTTACTATTGATCAAAGTCTACTTTCAATAGACATCGGCCATCAAATTTTGATATTTTTTTTTTTATTGATTGGTTTGTGTTGATCATATAAAAACGTGCTGGTTTATGAGAAACGAGCAAGTTTTTATATGATCAACACAAACCAATCAATAAAAAAAAAAAAAAAAAAAATCCAAATTTGATGGCCGATGTCTATTGAAAGTAGACTTTGATCAATAGTAAGGATCAGTGCATGAGGTCAGTCTACGGTTTGTGATCAGTACTGGTGCAGAATTAAAAAACAATTTTATGCAAAGGAGGTTTTTTTTTTTTTAACAGGTAAAAATGCAAAGAAGTTTTATTGAAAAAAGTTTTAATAGCATTGAACATTAGTATTCATTTGAAGCACTTCAGAACCAGGACTTCAGGCTGATTTTCCTAAAGGAGTTTAGAATCCTCACACAATAAAATGTGTGAATTTTCACTTTAATTATTCAATCATGTGCCGATAAGATCAGTTGGGTTAGGTTTGCATATGTACACATGTGCATACTCGCCCGCATTCCGGACCTGCACAGAAATGCGCTGCTCTTTAGTAAATGCGTGGGGTGCCGTCTCATTCTTAATGGCACCGCCATGCGTCAGCACCCATTTGCGTTTTCATGCATGCAACTGCATGTTACTGGCGTGGTGGGGTGCATTTTTTTTAAAAAAGGTTCAGGAACTTTTTTCCCTGCATTTTTTGTGGGTACAGCACCCTATTCTAATGAATGGGCTGCTGTACCCATGATGTGCGTGTAGAAATGCACACGCACATACAAGATGTGTACAGATTATAATGAGAATGTACTTTCTAAACTGGCCTGCATGACGTTGGCGGCACACTATTGGCTAGAGCGGATTACTTAACTCCTTATCATGGGAACAGGTTTGTCTCTCTTTTTTTGTTAGTCACTTTTTGGATAACTGTACACAAGTCTCACCTACAGAGATCACAGGTAACTTTGTTGGTAGTCCAAAAGGGATTTTCGTTTTTTTACCTTCACTCTAACTATGTTCAGCTTCTCATCACTCATGTTATACCCCCTCAACATTTGCTAAATTTCTTCTAAACTACTCGGGCACTGCACACTATATGCCACTTTAGATAAACTATAGCTTCCCTCATTACATGGGACACAAACATACTAACTCACCACATTTATTTCTTACCTTTCACTGACCATTCTATCTGATTACATATAGTCTTGTCCTCATTAGACATCCAAAATAAATCTATATATCAAAACATATATACTTGATATACTTTCATACCTATCTGTCGATGCATGGGACAACCAACCCCACATCTCCATGATTGTCCAGTGGGCACCGGTCTTCCCGTCATATTTTTCCAGCACAATTCCCACTTCCGTTCCCTGATGCTCTGCCTTTGTGTGCCGCCTCAGCTCCCATGCCAGATTATGATCTGGATCCACCCTCAGTGACTGTTGCCACATTTGAACCTCATGGCTAGCCTGTAAGTACGGAGATGTCACACCATTTCCCCTTAACAATTTTGTATTTCCATACCTAGTTTGACACAGTGCTGATATTTCAAACTTTTTAGACACCCTGGTAGCATCTGCTACTGATGAGTGGTAATTAACCACGAAACGCGTTGAGCTACGGATGCCGTACCAATACGTTTTCCATTTAGAGTAACATCTAGATATATGTCCCAATATGTCTGACCATTGTTAAACTAAATACTCTATTTTATTATGTTATCAACAATTCCTTACTTTATACAAAATACGTGTTAGCCACCATGAAGTACTGTGTCCTTGCATTAATGTGTATTTTTAAGATGTGTATTATATATGAAATTGACATTATACAGGCATACCCCACTTTTAAGTACACAATGGGGTTTATTTACTAAAGCTGGAAAGTGCAAAATCAGGCTCACTTCTGCATAGAAACCAATGAGCTTCCATGTTTTATTACCAAAGCTTAATTGAACAAGCTGGGGTTAGAAGCTCATTGGTTTCTATGCAGAAGTGAGCCTGATTTTGCACTTTCCAGCTTTAGTAAATAAACCCCATTGTGTACTTAAAAGTGGGGTATGCCTGTACTTACCCTGTTTCCCTGAAAATAAGACCTAGCGTGACTGTCGGTGATGGCTGCAATATAAGCCCTACCCCCCAAATAAGCCCTAGTTAAAGTCCTAGTAGGTCTTTTTTTTTCTGGGTAGGGCTTATTTTCGGGGGAAACAGGGTAGGGTTTATTTGGGGGGTAGGGCTTATATTGCAGCCATCACCGACAATCACACTAGGTCTTAATATTCGGGGAAACAGGGTATGTGTGTACCAGTTTTTACCATTCATGCTTACATGCAATGAAATTGTTTACCTAGTTACAGTTCAATACTCATTTCCCAATTGCATGCTTCATTTAAAGTCACAAACCCTTTCTTGTTGTTTCTTAAATTAGGGATGGAGGTAACATTGACTTCATAGACCTCATTTAAAGTCCCGCATCTTTCCTCTGTCTAAGCTGGAGAAGGGTTCTGTGAAGGGAGAAGCTGGCCAAGGTCACTTGGGGTGGGGTGCCAGGCAGGGCCGGTGCAAGGATTTTTGTCTACTTAGGCAAACGTGCATTTTGTGGCAATCACTTTAAGCTAAGAGAACATTTCTCTAGCCCCCCCCCCCCTTTTTACTTACCTGCGCCCCGTATATCTGTCTCCCTCTCTTCACAGGGTCCCCGCTCTTGATTGGATAGATTGATAGCAGCGCAGCCATTGCCTCCCACTGCTGTCAATCAAATCCAATGACGTGAGCGCGGGGGGGGGGGGGGTGGGGCTGAGTCCAGCATTCGTGTCTATGAATGCAAATGCTGGACTCGGGAGCGTGCCCACAAGGTAACCCCCTAGGGGGTTATCTGTTGTGGGGAGGAGCCGCGAGAGCCGCCGGGGGACCCCAGAAGACGAGGTTCGGGACCAAAACGAAATACGAACTGCACAGTGGAGGTAAGTATGATATGTTTGTTATTTAAAAAAAGAACACAAGCCTTTACAATCACTTTCATACCTTGTCAGTTTAGTAATGAAGGAGCCAAGGAGGGGCCTGTTATTGGGCTGTGCTTAGGGCATATCGCAGTATTTATAGCCACATGGGGACCTCGATCACTGTAAGTTGGCCATACACTATAACAGCGGTCATCAAACTCTTTTTGGCCAAGCTGACTTGTACACATTTTATAAACTGAGAAATAAGGAAGTGCCTGATGGCAGAATAACCAGGTAATTTAAAGTCACCCTGTACAACCACTTTTACCTACAGGTAAGCCTATATTAAGGCCTATAATAAGGCTTACCTGTAGGTGCTTGAAATATCTCCTAAACCTCCACGGTTTAGGAGATATTTACAAAAAAGCCAAGCGTTGATGTCTACAGCGCATGCGCACTTTAGAAAGGGCGCGTTGTGCTGTTTCTAATAGGTGTAATGCTGTGACTGGCGGCTCCCGCGCACATGCGCGGGAGTGATGTCACGTGAGTCCGGCCAGTCACAGAGGCCCCGGAAGGAAGAGGGGTGAAGAGGGATGCTCGCTGCTAGTGTGTAGACAACGGTGACATTGCGGGCTTCGGCTTCAGGTAAGTGATACATAATGGGCTACTTTGCGATGCATAGTAGCCCATTATGCTTTACCTTTGCAGGGAAATAAAGAGGAAGTAAAACCCACCAGTGTTCACTTCCTCTTTAACCGCTTGCCGACCAGCCCCCGTCGTTATACTGCGGCAGATCGGCATAAACCTGCGAACCGTCATAGCTGTACGTCAGACCCTTTAAGCGGGATAGCAGCATCTGCACCCCCGCTACACTGCGGGGGTGCCGATGCTCATGGCAGGCAGTACCGATGACCACCGGCCACACGCAATTGCAGGCACGAGAGCCAGAACAGGAACGTGTGTGTGTAAACACACAAATCCCTGTTCTGTGAGGAGAGGCAGATTGTGAGTTCAACGATCTGTCATTTCCTCCAGTCACTCCCATCCCCCTACAGTTAGAACACACACTAGGGAACACAATCAACCCCTTGATCGCCCCCTAGTGTTAACTCCTTCCCTGACTGTGACATTTACACAGTAATCAGTGCATTTTTATAGCACTGTTCGCTGTATAATTGTCAATGGTCCCAAAAATGTGTCAAAAGTGTCCGATCTGTCCGCCATAATTTTGCAGTCCCGATAAAAATCGATGATCACCGCCATTTCTAGTTAAAAAAAAAAAAAAAATAATAATAAAATGCCATAAATCTTTCCCCTATTTTGTAGATGCTACTACTTTTGCGCAAACCAATCAATATACGCTTATTGCGATTTTTATTACCAAAAATATGTAGAAGAATACATATTGGCCTAAACTGAGGAAAAAAAAAATATTTTAAAAATTGGGGATATTTATTATAGCAAAAAGTACAAAATATTGTGTTTTCTTCAAAATTGTCGCTCCCTTTTTTTTGTTTATAGCACAAAAAATAAAAACCGCAGAGATGATCAAATACCACCAAAAGAAAGCTCTATTTGTGGGAAAAAAAGGACGTCAGTTAAAGCGACGCAGTGCCGTATCGCAAACAATGGCCTGGTCATTGAGCAGCCAAATCTTCCGGGGCTGAAGTGGTTTAATCAAAGCTACAGATTTAAAAAGATTGAAAACTACTACTTGAAATGAAATCAAAGCTTATCTGAGATTTAAGGATTTATTAGAATGGCACTGACTGTTCTCCAAAATTACAACTGGGATTGCTGTAGAATGGCATTTTATTACTTGGGCCTCAACATAAGAAACACTGAAGCTCCCCATGGACGGAGGGTGAGGAGATTTTTCTTTAGAAAGCCTTTTTTCAGTTATAGAAATGAATAATACTGACAAGATCATGTATTTATAGTGCATTAGACATATAATATAGTGCAGGAGCATTAGTGATGTAGCTAGATGCAGAGTCAAGCCATTCGCAGGATGGAGCTCCTCTCTGAGCCTGCTGAGAGTCTCCGCTCAGTCTGCAACAGCTAGATGGCAGTTGATTGGTTCTCCCCCCGCCAGTGAACCATATTAGCCAATGAGGAGCAGCCACGCATTGGTTGGCAGTGATTTTGATGGCTAGTAGATACCCAAAGTAGTGTGCACCCCTCCCCCTAGTAGTGTCTCAGCACCTCCCTGGAAGAGAAACCCTGCACTATTACAATGTGATTTACCCAAATTATACGAGGACAAACCTAAACAATTTATTACGTTTGTTAAAAATCCAACAGGCCCTTTCACTATATAGCTGATGGTAGATGTATGGTTTGCCCTAAAGCGGAAATGACATTGCCCTGTAACAAATGCCAAGCAGGCACGCTTTTACTGCAGAAAGAGACATTGCATGTCTTTTCTGCTATAAAATGTTCCTACCCTGCCTGCTTGCTTTCTTCTCTGGTACTGTAAACTGCGCATGCACAGCTCAGCTTACAGCGCCAGGCGGGTCCTTGTATGCCAGAATTATGGTCTTCAGTGTACCCACAGCGGTGATGTCTTCCTATGCCAGCCAATGAAGACAGCCGAAGACTGCCATGCAGGAGAAGATGCTGGTGGGTCTCCAGGAAAGGTGAATACTAATACAATGATAAAGGAAAAAAGTGCAGTGCTCCAACATAAATAATCCAATAATTGCTCGGTGGTAACCACGTCCACACATACTTGCACATGTGCGATCGCGTTTTAAAGCTCTTACTTAGAGTTTTTTCTTTGCCAAACGGCTTGTCAGTTTTATTATACTGCTGGTGTTTTTTTACACTATTGGTCTTTGTAAAGACTGTTTTTAGCTTGTTCCTTTGCTCAATAGAGCTGTAATAAAGGATCCTTGTTTAAACTTATTACACGATCTGGAGTTTTTCAATGTTTTTTTGGTGATACCCTTGGATACCTGCCGTGAAACAACCGCTCAGTCCCTGGGAGCAGGAGATTTCTGACGCAGAGGGTTCGGCACCTGGATATCCCTGGATCGATTTGAGACCTGACCTGATTCGCTTTAAAAGACCAGTGTTCTAGTAAGCCTCCCTTTTTTCATAAATTTGTAGAGATGAAGGGACCAGCGTGGACAAACTGAATGCTACTATCCATGAAGTCATATCACTTTTGAAACGCACATTTAATTATTTTTCACCTTTGAAGCTTGTATGCTTTTTGACCATGTTTTATTTTTATTATATATGGACATTTATTTGGACATTTAAGCACTAATATATTTGCACCAATAGATTGTGATTGCACTCATTTATTTTTCCCACCAAGTATATGTTTTTTATGGAATGGTTTGATCACATAATATTTTTCACTATACTTGGTTAAATTGTTTGCATTATACACCGAGCAATTATTTGATTATTTATGTTGGAGCGCTGCACTTTTTTCCTTTATCACAGTTTTTTGCCCGGTATCTGGGTTATAGTGTTCAGCTGCCCTTATTGAAATTTATTGAGCGCAGATTCATTCACCTTTTTAAATACTAATACAATGCAGATGCTGGTTGTCCATGAGCAATTTTGGAGGAAATCCTTTGCCCCGTACACACGATCGGATTTTTTTTCCGACAACAAATGTTGGATGTGAGCTTGTTGGCGGAAAGTCAGACCGTGTGTATGCTCCATCAAACATTTGTTGTCGGACTTTCCGCCAACAAATGTTGGCTAGCATGCTCTCAAATTTTCCGCCAACAAATGTTTGTTGTTGGATTTTCCAATCGTGTGTACACAAGTCCGTCGGACAAAAGTCCAAAGTACAAACACGCATGCTCGGAATCATGCATCACTATTGAACATCCTTTTTATCGGCTTGCGGTATGTCTTGTACGTCACTACGTTCGTAATTGTTGGCCAACATTTGTGTGACTGTGTGTATGCACGACAAGTTGGTGCCAACACCCTTCAGACAAAAATCCACGGTTTTGTTGTCAGAAAATCTGATCGTGTGTACGGGGGCATTAATGTCCGGGTGGAAAAGAGATTTAACCACCAGATACGGAAGGCTTCTTCACAGTAATGCCCCGTACACACGATTGGACATTGATCGGACATTCCGAACAACAAAATCCATGGATTTTTTCCGACGGATGTTGGCTCAAACTTGTCTTGCATAAACACGGTCACACAAAGTTGGCGGAATTTCCGAACGTCAAGAACGTGGGGACGTACGACGAGTTCAATAGCCAGTGCGGCTCTTCTGCTTGATTTCAAGCATGCGTGGCACTTTGTGCTTCGGAATTGTGTACACATTAAAAGGAATTTCCGACAATGGATTTTGTTGTCAGAAAATTTGAGATCCAGATCTCAAATTTTGTGTGACGGAAATTCCGATGGAAACTGTCCGATGGAGCTTACACACAGTCGGAATTTCCGACAACAAGTTCTGATCGCACATTTTACGTCGGAAAGTCCGACCGTGTGTACAGGATGTAAATATGCATAAGAGCAAATATGCGAAAATGAGGAATAGTCTCCCTGATGAACTTGATCTGGCCAGCTGAGTAGATTGTTTTAAAAAAGCGCTTGATGCATTCCTAAATGCACAAAATGTAACTGGATATTAACATTTATAGGTAATGTTACACCCTCCCAGAGTTGGTGCTAGGCATATTAAGCTTTTAGCTCCTTTGTGATCAAAGGAGCAGTAATTGTTTGGTCTGGCCTGTTCAGGGTCTCACAGGCTGAGAGTATGATTGCTTCCCCATACTTCTGAGAGAAGCTTTCAAAGTTTAGGGGCAGGAGATTCAAATCATCCAGCCTGAATATTTATCAGGTTCCGGCCAATCCCTGGAGGGGAAGTTTCCAGAAGGGGGCTAGAGTGTGGATAAATAGTCTGAGACACTGGAGAGCAGGGTTCGTTCTCCCAAGGAGGGCTCCAGAGGTGTAGGGGCTGCTGCTGCTGCCAGGCAGCCCATGGATTTAACAACTGCTCAAGGAGGCTTCAAAGGTGCTAGCATCAAAGGCTCAAATGGACTTTGCTCAGAGCTGACTGCAGAACCACACCAATAAAAGGGATTTGTTCCTGAGAGGTGACATCTAATTTACTGGGTTGTGTCCGGGGGAAGCTGGAAGGAGGCAGTTGTCCTGTAGACTTGAGTAGTCTTGAGTAGTGACTTTACGTTGATCCCCGAGGCTGAATGTTGGATACTGCACTGGGTACCGAATGTTGCTCAAAGACGCAGGGTAACCAGATGCCTAAAGTCTTGCCGCATGGTTCACAACTGTGGGGCCTTAGATTGTTCATTATTAACCATTATCATTACTGCTAGAAGACTGTCCTGTGATTACTGGCTACTGCTGAGAGTTTTTTGGAGTATCCCATGCCCCAACCCCTCTTTAGTTATGCCGCGTACACACGGTCAGAATTTCTGATGGACGGACATTGGATTGAGAACCTGTTCTTAATTTTTCCGACGGAAAACCTTTCTATCGGATTTTCCGATCCTGTGTATGCAATTCGACGCATGCTCGGAAACAGTTCGACGCATGCTCAGAAGCATTAAACTTCCCTTTTATAGTGCTGTAGAACGTGTTGTATGCCGTGGTGTTATTGACCGTCGGAATTTGGTGTGACCGTGCGTAGGCAAGACAGTTTGAGTGAAATTCCGTCGGAATTCCGACAGGAAAACCATCATAGCTTTTTCCAACGAGAATTCCGACCGTGTGTACGTGGCATTACAAGTTATTCCAACAAAAAAACTACAATAAACAATAATAATAAAATTCTTATACAATAATAAAAATAAAACCCCTAGATTGTTTATTGGAGCCGGAGAGTATGTACTGTTGCTTGGATGGGTGGTGGCCTCTGTAGTGTTTAGGGGAGATCCATTTAAAATCAGAGGCCCCTCCAGGGGGTAGCGCTACTGTAATATTATTGATATAATACAGGATTTATATAGCACCAACAGTTTGCCCAGTACTTTACAAAATTAGGTCAGATAGTACAATCACACGATTCAATGCAAGAGGAATCAGCGGGCCCTGTCTTTGGATGAGCTGATGGGAAAGAAAAAAAAAAAGACAGTTTATTAGTTAGAGGAGGGTTAAGCTTCTCTAAAGAGAAGGGTTTTCAGGAATCCGCGAAGGCAGAGTAAGGGATAGTTGGACAGATAGGGGTAGGGTTTGGCTGTGGTATATACAGGACTATACAGGACTAGTGAGTAAGTGACAACTAATTGTCACCCTTTGAAACGTGATATTACATATTAAGGAAGATAGAACATATCCCTGAAAGGACTTGGTGGGCTTGGTCATTTGGTCAGTTCCTAATGGCATTCCTAATGTATGAAGTATCTAAGGTAACCAGGCTTACAATGCATTCTTATATATTGGTGAGCCAATAATAATAAGGAAATCTGAAATTTCTCCATCAAAATTTATGGAGGTACAGTGCCTCGAAAAAGTATTCATGCCCCTTGAAATTTTCCACATTTGTCATGTTACAACCAAAAAATATAAATGTATTATGTGATAGACCAACACAAAGTGGCACATAATTGTGAAGTGGAAGGAAAATGATAAATGGTTTTCAACATTTTTTTACAAATAAATATCACAAAATTGTGGCGTGAATTTGTATTCAGCCCCCTTTACTCTGATATCCCTAACTAAAATCTAGTGGAACCAATTGCCTTCAGAAGTCACCTAATTAGTAAATAGAGTCCACCTGTGTATAATTTAAACTCAGTATAAATACAGGTGTTCTGTGAAGCCCTCAGAGGTTTGTTAGAGAACCTTAGTGAACAGCATCATGAAGGCAAAGGAAACACCAGTCAGGTCTGGGATAACGTTGTGTAGTAGTTTAAAGCAGGGTTACTTTCTAAAGAAATATCCCAAGCTTTAAACATCTCACGGAGCACTGTTCAATCCATCATCCAAAAATGGAAAGAGTATGGCACAAATGCAAACCTACCAAGACGTGGCCGTCCACCTAAACTCACAGGCCGGGCAAGGATAGTATTAATCAGAGAAGCAGCCAAGAGGCCCATGGTAACTCTGGAGGAGCTGCAGAGATCCACAGCTCAGGTGGGAGAATCTGTCTTTAGGACAACTATTATGCAGCGTACACACGGTCGGAATTTCCGATGGGAGCTTTTCATCGGATTTTCTGACCGTGTGTATGCCCATCGGTCTTTTTCTGTTGGCGTTTCCGACGGACTTTGGATTGAGAGCCTGTTCTTAATTTTTCCAACGGAAAACCTTTCTATCGGATTTTTCGATCGTGTGTATGCAATTCCGACACGCAAAATTCCAACGCATGCTCGGAAACAATTTGACGCATGCTCGGAAGCATTGAACGTCCCTTTTAAAGTGCCGTCAAACTTGTTGTATGTCGTGGTGTTATTGACCGTCGGAATTTGGTGTGACTGTGTGTAGGCAAGATAGTTTGAGCGAAATTCCGTCGGAATTCCAACGGGAAAACCATCAGGGCTTTTTCCGATGAGAATTCCGATCGTGTGTACATGGCATTAGTTGTGCACTCCACAAATCTGGCCTTTATGGAAGATTGGCAAGAAGAAAGCCATTGTTGAAAGAAAGCCATAAGACGTCCTGTTTGTAGTTTGTGAGAAGCCATGTGGGGGACACAGCAAACATGTGGAAGAAGGTGCTCTGGTCAGATGAGACCAAATTTAAGCTTTTTGGCCTAAAAGCAAAAAGCTATGTGTTGCAGAAAACTAACACTGCACATCACCCTGAACACACCATCCCCACTGTGAAACATGGTGGTGGCATCATCATGTTGTGGGGATGCTTTTCTTCAGCTTTTCTTCAGCAGGGACAGGGTAGCTGGTCAGAGTTGATGGGAAGATGGATGGAGCCAAATACAGGGCAATCTTAGAAGAAAACCTGGTAGAGTCTGCAAGAGACTGGGGCGGAGGTTCACCTTCCAGCAAGACAACAACCCTAAACATACAGCCAGAGCTACAATGGAATGGTTTAAATCAAAGCATATTCATGTGTTAGAATTGCCCAGTCAAAGTCCAGACCTAAATCCTATTGAAAATCTGTGGCAAGATTTGAAAATTGCTGTTCACAGGCGCTCTCCATCCAATCTGACAGAGCTTAACCACTTCCGGACCGCTATTTTGAAGAGGAGTATCGTTGTTATGGCAGCAGATAGCTGCCATAACCCCAGTATCCTCTTCTTCAGCGGGCGGTTTGCTTCAAGATAAAAGTGGTCTCTGCCACGCTCCGATGCCCTCCACTGATTACCGGAGCCGTCAACAGCGGCGGAGGCGATCGGATCCTTTTCCTAGCCTGAGATGGAGACGAGTGAGGGTAACATGGCCCCCACCCATCTCCATATCATTGCATGCCAGAAGCAACGTCAAAACATCACTTCCGCCCATAGCTCTTAAAGGGCCATTTTTTTTTTGTATTTTTTTAAATGACAACATTTTTTATTTTAATTTTTTTATTGCATATTAGTGTAAATATGAGATCTGAGGTCTTTTAAATCTCATATTTAAGAGGTCCTGTCATGCTTTTTTTTTTTTCTATTACAAGGGTTGTTTACATTCCTTGTAATAGGAATAAAACTGACACAATTTTTTTTTAAAAGAACGGTGTAAAAATAAAAAATAAAAAGCTAAAATAAATAATAATAATAATAAAAATAAATTAGAAAAAAAAATAAAAATGTTAAACGCGTCCCGTCCCGACGAGCTCGCGTGCAGAAGCGAACGCATACATGAGTAGTCCCTGCATATGAAAACGGTGTTCAAACCACACATGTAAAGGTATCACCACAATCGGTAGAGCGAGAGCAATAATTCTAGCCCTAGATCTCCTCTGTAACTCAAAACATGCAACCTGTAGAATTTTTTTAATTGTCACCTATGGAGATTTTTATGGGTAAATGTTTGTCACCATTCCACGAGCGGGCGCAATTTTGAAGTGGGACATGTTGGGTATCAATTTACTCGGCGTAACATTATCTTTCACAATATAAAAAAAAAATTGAGCTAACTTTACTGTTGTCTTATTTTTTTATTAAAAAAGTGTATTTTTTCCAAAAAAGTTCGCTTGTAAGACCGCTGCGCAAATACGGTGTGACAGAAAGTATTGCAACGACCGCCATTTTATTCTCTAGGGTGTTAGAAATTTTTTTTTATAATTTTTGGGGGTTCTAAGTAAGTTTCTAGCAAAAAAAAATGTTTTTAACTTGTAAACAACAAATCTTAGAAAGAGGCTCGGTCCTTAAGTGGTTGAGCTATTTTGTAAAAAAGAATGGGCAAAAAATGTCACTCTCTAGATGTGAAAAGCTGGTAGAGACATCCCCAAAAAGACTTGCAGCTGTAATTGCAGTGAAAGGTGGTTCTACAAAGTATTGAATGTTGAAAGCCATTTATCATTTTCCTTCCACTTATGTGCCACTTTGTGTTGGTCTATTACATAAAATCCCAATAAAATACATTTATGTTTTTGTTTGTAACATGACAAAATGTGGAAAATTTCAAGGGGTATGAATACTTTTTCAAGGTACTGTATTGGCAAAGAGGGGAAGCAGACAGTGAAAAGCTTCTTGGGTGAGTAATGAAACGTCTTCAATATTACAGATATAGAAATATCACATCCAGTTGAATAAGCCTAACTACTACTAGTCATACTCTAGTGGAGAGACCAATATATGACAGCTGTTGCAACATGTGAATTTAAATCATTGTATGATGTCAATGCAAGAAAAAGAACTTATGAGCTTATGGAAAGGTATATACACCCGGCAGACACCCGGGATAACTTGCTACAGGATTATAGCAAGATCATTGCAACATTATTCTGATTAACACGTCAACAGACTCCACTGATGTTCAGTCAGTGATAGCCTCATACCGCTGGGGCTACTGTTTTTTAATACGTACCTTTTCCCTGGTGTCATACTTATCCAAGGCTACTATTGGTCTATCCAATTAGCCCCCCCTGTCTGCCCTCCGGGGGACTACCTTATTACAGGGTGTCTCATGTGATGCCGCCTACTTGCCAACAGGCCTTCATTGATTATTGGGTGACGCCTCCTGAAGAAGAGGCGTAGGCCGCAAAACTTGTCGTGGGTTACGTCAAATCCCATATTATCGTGTCTTCACATACCTGTGGTGGCTCTCAATGTACTGGCTCAAAATATTGTTTTGTTAACCACTTCATTACCCACCCATAGACATATGACGTCCACAAGGTGGATCTCCCATCCTGGGTGGACGTCATATGACGTCCTACCATTCGCGGCCGCCTAGGGGGCGCGGCGTCGCTCGGGACCCGGTGCGTGTGCCCGGCGGCCGCGATGTCCGCCGGGCACCCGCGATTGCCTGGGAAAACAGCAGGACCGTGGAGCTGTGTGTGTAAACACACAGCTCCACGTCCTGTCAGTGGAGAGGAGACCGATCATGTGTTCCCAGTACGGAGGAACACCGATCGGTCTCCTCCCCTTGTGAGTCCCCTCCCCTTACAGTTAGAATCACTACAATATGGAACATATTAACCCCTGCAGCGCCCCCTAGTGTTAACCCCTTCCCTGCCAGTCACATTTACACAGTAATCACTGCAATTTTATAGCAACGATCGCTGTGTAAATGGTCCCAAAAATGTGTCAAAAGTGTCCGATATGTCCGCCGCAATGTCGCAGTCACGAAAAAAAAAAAAAAATTGAAGATCGCCGCCATTACTAAAAAAAAAAAAAAAAAAAATCAATAAATCTATCCCCTATATTGTAGATGCTATAACTTTTGCGCAAACTGATCTATATACGCTTATTGCGTTTTTTTTTACCAAAAATATGTAGAAGAATACGTATCGGCCTAAACTGAGTAAAAAAAATGTTTTTTTTTAAAAAAAAATGGGATATTTATTATAGCAAAAAGTAAAAAATATTGTGTTTTTTTTTCAAAATTGTCGCTCTTCTTTTGTTTATAGCGCAAAAAATTAAAAACCGCAGAGGTGATCAAATACCACCAAAAGAAAGCTCTATTTGTGGGAAAAAAAGGATGTCAATTTTGTTTTGGTGCAACATCGCACGACCGCACAACTGTCAGTTAAAGCGACGCAGTGCCGAATCGCAAAAAGTGCTCTGGTAAGGAAGGGGGTAAAATCGCCTGGTGCTGAAGTGGTTAAAAATCCTTGTTTCAATGATTGTGTAATTGTTGTGACTACTAATTGTATTGTGTTTCTATATTTGTGTAATAAATGTTTTACTTTTTATATTAATCCCCGTTGTATACTTGGGTCCCGTAATAGTCCTCACTATCCCTGTTGACCGAGGGTACTACTTGGAGTAGCCCTTGGATCATCACACCCTTTTGTCTAATACCGTGTTTCCCCGATAGTAAGACACCCCCGATAGTAAGACGTATCGGGAGTGTCAGAGGGGACAGCTAATGTAAGCCGTACCCCGAAAGTAAGACATACGTCTTACTATCGGGGAAACACGGGGGATTTGCCTGCAGAGACCAGAGCCGAATGAGATGCAGAGTAGCGCAGGAAGCGTCTATCTGTCATACGTTGTCTCTCATGTCACTCAGCGCTGCTCGCTCCCCAGCGGCCCCTCCTCTCTTCTCGTCAATCCCCATTGGCTTGAGACATCATCTGGGATAGACGAGAAGAGAGGAGGGGCCGCCAGGGAGCGGGCAGCGTGACATGAGAGAAAACATATGACAGATAGACGCTTCCTGCACTACTCTGCTCGCAAGTAAGATCCCCAGATGTGCCCCATGCCCTGATGCCCTAATGTGCCCCATGCCCTGATGCCCTAATGTGCCCCATGCCCTGATGCCCTAATGTGCCCCATGCCCCATAATGTGCCCAGATGTGCTGTGCCCCATAATGTGCCCAGATGTGCTGTGTCCCCCATAATGTGCCCTGATGTGCTATGTGCCCCATAATGTGCCATAATGTGCCCTGATCTGCTATGTGCCCCATGATGTGCCCTGATGTGCTATCTGCCCCATAATGTGCTATGTGCCCCATAATGTAAGACATACCCCGAAAGTAAGACATAGTGGGGCTTTTAGGGATAAAAAGAAAGTAAGACACTGTCTTACTTTCGGGGAAACACGGTATACAAACAATACAAAAGAACACACCAGAAATGGAGGCTGTGCATTATACTAAATAAGCTGTTCCAGAAAGGAAACAAGCAAAAATGAAAAGCACAAGTCAACAAAGAAGAAAGAATTAGATGCTGATATTGTAGAAGTGGAAACTCCTGGGGCAGAGATCATCGCCTTGCCTGCAGGCAAACTTGCAGTAAGGCAAAAAGAAAATCAATTTTCTAGACTTAGCAAGCAGAGACCAAAGGAAAAGACACAAATGACCATAGAGAAGGAAAACAACAGCACATATGTATCATGGCTTTCTATTATCAGTGAATACCCCAGGAGCCCAGTGGTCTGTACAAAATAAAACAACTGAGCACTAAACTAGCAAAGAGACAGCCAAAAATCCTGTAAGCTACACGGTAACTGTATGGCATCCAAAAAGTAATGCAAAATACCACTGTCTTGGAAATTTTATAGATCGGTAACTCCTATCCTAATATTGGTCAATGGTTCCAAATTAATAACTGCAGTTTCCAACAGACACAAAAAATTCACCTAACCGCTTCAGCCCCGGAAGATTTTACCCCCTTCCTGACCAGAGCACTTTTTGCGATTCAACACTGCGTCGATTTAACTGACAATTGCGCGGTCGTGAGGCGTTGCACCCAAACAAAATTGACGTCTTTTTCCCCCCACAAATAGAGCTTTCTTTTGGTGGTATTCAATCACCTTTTCGATTTTTTTTTTTTTGCGCTATAAACAAAAAAAATAGCGACAAGTTAAAAAAAAAAATCAATATTTTTTACTTTTTGCTACAATAAATATCCCCCAAAATATATAAAAAAACAAATTGTTTCCTCAGTTAGATACGTATTCTTCTACATATTTTTGGTAAAAAAAAAAAAAACGCAATAAGCGTATATTGATTGGTATGCACAAAAGTTATAGCGTCTACAAAATAGGAGATAGGATTATAGCATTTTTATTATTATTATTTTTTTTTTATTAGTAAGGGCGGCGATCTCCGATTTTTATCGGGACTGCAATATTATGGTGGACACATTGGACAATTTTGACACTATATTTCTGCCTATATACACTATAGATTCTGCCGGAGAACCTGTTGTGGTTGGAGGTAGAGGGGAAGCTGTCCCCACTAAGGGACCATCCGCCTTATTACCAGGGACCACAGTGAGTAACTGAAACAAGTACCGGAGCAGTATTCTCACCAACCGGGGACTGAAACTTCAAGCCAGGGACCCAGCCAGTGGAGGTGACGCTTGCAGAGCAGCCTTGTGTGTCAAGCCAGGGACCGAGCAGGCCAGCAGGGGGTGAAGCTTGAGAGGTATCTGGAGTGCCAAGCTAAGGACCCAGCAGAGAAGCGAGGGTGACGCTTGAGGAAGATACCACTGTGAAGATTGAAGGAGCTCAAGGGATTCAGTGGCAGTGAATCATCTAGTCTTGTGAGAGACTCTCAGTGTGCTGAAGAACTACAAGAAGTGATTGTAGTGAAAGAGGAGGAACTGTTACACTTTGTGTTAGGAACTGTTAACCACTTCAATACAGGGCATTTTCACCCCCTTCCTGCCTAGGCCAATTTTAAGCTTTCAGCGCTGTAACAATTTGAATGACATTTGCACGCTCATGCAACACTGTACCCATATGAAATTTTGATAATTTTTCCCCCACAAATAGAGCTTTCTTTTGGTGGTATTTGATCACCTCTGCATTTTTTTTTATTTTTTGTGCTATAAACAAAAAAAAGAGCGAAAATTTTGAAAAAAAACACAATATTTTGTACTTTTTGCTATAATAAATATCCCCATTTTATAAAATATTATTTTTTCCTTAGTTTAGGCCAATATGTATTCTTCTACATATTTTTTCGTAATAAAAATCGCAATAAGTGTATATTGATTGGTTTGCGCAAAAATCGTCTACAAAATAGGGGAAATATTTAGTGACAATTTTGAAAAAAACACAATATTTTTTACTTTTTGCTATAACAAATATCCCAATTAAAAAAAAAAACGAATGTCTTCCTCAGTTTGGGCCGATACGTATTCTTCTACATATTTTTGGTAAAAAAAAAATTGCAATAAGTGTATATTGATTTGTTTGAGCAAAAGTTATAGCGTCTACAAAATAGGTTATTGATTTATGGCATGTTTATTATAATTTTTTTCTTTTTACCAGTAATGGCGGCGATCTGCAATTTTTGTCAGGACTGTGATATTGCGGCGGACATATCAGACACTTTTAAAACTATTTTGGGACCACTGACAATTATACAGTGATCAGTGTTATAAAAATGCACTGATTACTGTAAATGTCACTGGCAGGGAAGTAGTAAACACTAGGGGGCTATCAAGGGGTTAAATGTGTTACCTAGGGAGTGATTCTAACTGTGGGGGGAGGGGACTGACTGGGTAAGGTGACCGATCGCTGTCCCTATATACAAGGAACACACAATCAGTCTCCTCTCCCCTGACAGGACCTGGATCTGTGTGTTTACACACACAGATCCACGTTCCTGTTCTGTGACTGGCAATGGCGGGTGCCCGGCACGTGCATCGGCTCCCAAGTGACGCGGAGGGAGCACGCGCGCCCCCTAGACCACCGGGAAGCCCAGGACGTCATATGATGGCCGCCCCGGATGGCAGAGCCACCTTGCGGACGTCATATGTCTATACGTGGGATGGGAAGTGGCTATAGACTGTTGCCATAGGAGACAGCATTCCTACACATGCAGATGAGGTGTCTTGCTGGATGCCTTTCCCTGCATGGCTGTCCTCCTGTTGAAGTCTCGGACTCTATATACAGAAGGATGTCAGGTATCTCTGGCCCTGGAGGTAGGGTTGCCACCTTTTCTTCAAGTCAAACGCGAACACTTTAGCGGCACACAGCAATATTTTAATTTGTTTGTATAAACTACACATATATTTTGCTAATAACATTTCTAATCATATGAAGTTAATAACAAGAGTCCCCCTTTACATCAGAGTCCACAGAGTTCCCCGTTTACATCTGAACTCGCAGAGTTCCCTTTCACTGTAAGGGGGGACTCTGCAGACTCCGATGTAAGGGAGAACTCTGGGGACCCCGACATAAGGGATGCTCTGGGAACCTCAATTTAAGGAGGGGGAACACTGAGAACTCTGATGTAAGGGAGAACACTGAGGCCTCTGATGTAAAGAGGAACTCTGATGTCAGGGGTGCTCTGGGAACCCTGATTTACCTTGGTGTACTCACTCAGAGGCAGGAGAGAGAAGGGGGGGAGACTTCAGTCACAGACAGGGATGGATGGTGAGCTCACTCATCCCTTGGCAGTCAGCACCTCTCATCCAGATGTATCTGAGACTTCAAATTTCCAGCCCCCACTTTTCTTTTCTGAGGCACAGCCCCAGGGATTGGAGTGTGGGCAGACACAGAAGGGTATGGGCGGGAGGAAGAGGTGCAGATTGAGCTCTCTCTCCTCTCCCGTCTGTGTGTGTGTTTGGGGGGGATTGTTAGTACTGGCTTTGGGCAGCATGAAAGAGAGTGTAAGGCCCCTTTCACACTGGGGCGGTTTTCAAGCGCTATTGCGCTAAGAATAAAATTATAAATACTTAAGCGCTAGTGAGGATTAAAATCAGGGGACCATTAATGTATTAAGATGGCCAAATGATATAGCTGCAAACCCATAAAAAGGTGTTCCCACACGTGAGTGATATATTAAAAAGTACACAAATAGATGTGTGATGAGTGCGCTTGTATCAACCTTATAACAATTTCGATAGACCTGTACAACACTTTGTGTATATGGTATATAAACCGTGAAATGTGAACGTGATGTATAAAAAACCGTGTAGTGCGGTGGTTTAAAATGTGTGTTTAAACCCCAAGTGGTCTTTTAGATAGAGGATTGGTTAATTGACATGAATCTGTCAAATTGATCCTGTTGGAAAGAAAACATCCTATGATGGTTATCCTAGATTGGTTGAATAGGGCACTTAAACCGTTGCTGTTAATAGGTGTCAGTTACCTATTTCTCAATATGGAGCTGGTGCCAATAAATGAACAAGAAATTATTTATATATATTGAAATGAATGGGATTAAATATTAGCCGCTGAAATGATTGGCATACAGCCGCTAATTCTCAGTTTAGTGAAAAATACTCATATGCAGTACCTAAATTCCTCCCTGGCTGGATTATTACTCTGTATTACATGCCATAAAAGAAAATAATAAATACAGGAGGTTGCTGCTCAAAGGTAAGAATGACACACAGAAAAAGGAAAAGAAGTAAACTGTCACTTTCCTTTTTGGGCTGCTGACACCTCCAGGTGATTTCGTCTTCTATCCTTTGTGCTGTTCTTACAGATACTTCCAATCAGTTTGCATATAGGGAGAGAAAGATATACAACATTGCGCAGTACTACCGGAAAGGCTGTGTATGTGCTATAGCCTGTGAGCAGTGATCTACTCACATGCACCCGGTGATGGTTGTGCGGTAGCCGAACACTTGTCAGGCTTTGTTTCAGGGCTGGATGCCCTGCTCGTCCACACTCTGCGTTCTTCGGTGACGTCACTAGGCTCCTCCTCCCTAAGCATTGCGTCACGATCACGTGACTTTTTCAAGGGAAAAAGTCACGTGATCGTGACGCAACGCGTCGGGAGGAGGAGCCTAGTGACGTCACCGAAGAACGCAGAGTGTGGACGAGCAGGGCATAGATCACCGCTCACAGGCTATAGCACATACACAGCCTTTCCGGTAGTACTGCGCAATGTTGTATATCTTTCTCTCCCTATATGCAAACTGATTGGAAGTATCTGTAAGAACAGCGCAAAGGATAGAAGACGAAATCACCTGGAGGTGTCAGCAGCCCAAAAAGGAAAGTGACAGTTTACTTCTTTTCCTTTTTCTGTGTGTCATTCTTACCTTTGAGCAGCAACCTCCTGTATTTATTATTTTCTTTTATGGCATGTAATACAGAGTAATAATCCAGCCAGGGAGGAATTTAGGTACTGCATATGAGTATTTTTCACTAAACTGAGAATTAGCGGCTGTATGCCAATCATTTCAGCGGCTAATATTTAATCCCATTCATTTCAATATATATAAATAATTTCTTGTTCATTTATTGGCACCAGCTCCATATTGAGAAATAGGTAACTGACACCTATTAACAGCAACGGTAACCACTTAAGTGCCCTATTCAACCAATCTAGGATAACCATCATAGGATGTTTTCTTTCCAACAGGATCAATTTGACAGATTCATGTCAATTAACCAATCCTCTATCTAAAAGACCACTTGGGGTTTAAACACACATTTTAAACCACCGCACTACACGGTTTTTTATACATCACGTTCACATTTCACGGTTTATATACCATATACACAAAGTGTTGTACAGGTCTATCGAAATTGGTATAAGGTTGATACAAGCGCACTCATCACACATCTATTTGTGTACTTTTTAATATTGCGCTAAGAATAGCGCCTGCAAACCGACCCGAAACAGCTGTTGCTTTATCTTCAGTGTGAAAGCCCGAGGGCTTTCACACTGAAGCGGTGCGCTTGCAGGACGCTCAAAAATGTCCTGCAAGCCGCATCTTTGGCTCGCTATAGGAGCGGTATATTTACCGCTCCTATAGCGCCCGGTCCCATTGAAAACAATGGGGGAGCGCGCCGAACCCGCCCGCAAAACGCCGCTGCAGCGGCGGTTTGCGGGCGGTATTGACCCTTTTTCGGCCGCTCGCGGGGGGTAAAAACACCCCGCGAGCGTCCGCAATGCGCCGCTAAAACGCTGGTAAAGCGGCGCTAAATATAGCGCAGCTTTACCGCCAGCGCCCCCACCGCTCCAGTGTGAAAGCAGCTTAACAGACACTCTCAGCTTAGAGAACTGCAGCCAGCAACCCTGCTGAAAAGCCATAGTCCAGTCTGAATAATGTGTCCGGGTTTCAGGCAGTCTGAAACCCGGACACATGATTCCAAACCCGAACTGTCCAGGTGAATCCTGGACAGGTGGCAACCCTACCTGGAGGTTCTCATTAGACCGAAGGAGGCCTGGGACCTTTCTACGCTTAAATTAAACTTTACTGATTGAGTTTCCAACTTTCCATATACTGTATGCTAAATAGCTTAACGATCACCTTAATCATATAAATAGATCACAGCTGACTGTGAAGACATTTTCAAGGACTAGGATGTCTGTGAGGAGAATATCAGTTACAGGGGGCTACAATAATACCTGCAATACAGTACCAACAGTGTTATGTTCCATTACAGAATCTCTGATTACTTGACGAATTACAATACCCACAACATGGATACTCAGCATGGTTTTAGTTATAAGAACAGGCAACCTGTTAATATGTATTGATTCCAAGAATTCGAGTTAGGTACTGAATCATTCACATTTTTGACAAGACAAAATAAATACAAGCAGTGGCTTTGTCACCAGATTCTAGATCCTGTTTGGTCATCACAGCTGGATTAGATTGCTTCTTGGGCTTTCCAATGCTTCACAAGTATAAGTCTAGACTACATGTGTCACAGACAAGGTCCGTGGGCTGATTTTGCCATTTCATGTGGCCCTCGCACCTCTCCTTCAGCTGTGGTACCCCCCCTCATCTCCACCTTGCCTCAGCAGTCGTCAGCAGAGAGGAGGACAGAACTCCCCTGCCAGACTCTGTGCCTCTCTGTGCAGCAGCAGCACACCCTCGACTCTGCCTGGTCTCAGCATTCAGCAGACTCCAGCAGCTGACTCCAGTCCTCCTTTGGACCTCCTCCAGACCACGCACTTTCTGCTTCCCAGCTCCACCCCTAGCTTCTTCCCGGGCAGCACAAGGTAAGGGAGTGCACTGTGATGTAAGGGAGGGTTGGGGGCTCTTGAATTTCAGATACAGCCCACAGCGCTGCTGCAGCCGCCCATCCCCCCCCCCCCCCGCACACACTGTAACGATTGGTGTGAGGAGATGGGTGGAGCAGAACCAGACAAGCTCCGGTTTGTTTAAAAGTGATTACGCCGTCATTGGCCCTTTACCCCGACCCGTGACACGCCGGGTCAGATCGGCACTGGTGAGGCTGCATAGATGGGCACTGGTGAGGCTCCATTGCTGGGCACTTGTGAGGCTGCATTGCTTGGCACTGGTGAGGCTGCATTGCCTGGCACTGGTGAGGCTGAACTGCTGGGCACTGTAGAGCACTCCTGAGCCATGCATTCTTTATGTAGCGCACTCCTGAGCCCTGCATTTTATATGTAGGGCACTCCTGAGCCCTGCATTCTTTATGTAAAGCACTCCTGAGCCATGCATTCTTTAGGTAGTGCACTCCTGAGCCCTGCATTCTTTATGTAGCGCACCCCTGAGCCCTGTATTCTTTATGTAGCACACTCCTGAGCCCTGTATTCTTTATGTAGCACACTCCTGAGCCATGCATTCTTTATGTAGAGCACTCCTGAGCCCTGTATTCTTTATGTAGCGCACCCCTGAGCCCTGTATTCTTTATGTAGCACACTCCTGAGCCCTGTATTCTTTATGTAGCACACTCCTGAGCCATGCATTCTTTATGTAGAGCACTCCTGAGCCCTGTATTCTTTATGTAGCGCACCCCTGAGCCCTGTATTCTTTATGTAGCACACTCCTGAGCCATGCATTCTTTATGTAGAGCACTCCTGAGCCCTGCACTCTTTATGTAGAGCACTCCTGTGCCCTGCACTCTTTATGTAGCGCACTCCTGAGCCCTGCACTCTTTATGTAGCATGCTTCTGAACGCTACTTAGTCCTGTATTCTTTATGTAGCGCACTTCTGAGCCCTGCATTCTTTATGTAGCGTGCTCCTTAGCCCTGCATTCTTTTTGTAACACACTCCTGAACTCTGCACTATTTTTTCTCTATCTTATTTTCATAACATTTGGTAGTCCTAGCTCAAAAAATTCTAAGAATTATCTTTTTTTTTTATTTTTATTTATGGACGAAAGGTGAGAAATAACGTATATATCATATAATCATTCCATAATCACATACACTGCATATAACATTTGAGGAAAAAAAATGCTTATAAAATAGTTTACCATTTGCCAATAAAAAAAAAAATGTCCCGGATCTCATTTTAACAATCTGGTCACCTTGCTATGGACGAGTGCGGGGTGTAGCAAGATGGTGGCGACGGAACGTCACTTCCGTTACAAATTCTGATGGGTCGCTAAATCTGACGAAACACCAGACCCCTCTCGCTCCAGTCTGCAGCCAGAGAGGCTGCCTTGCTGAGAGGGGTGTTCTATCAGAATACTACTACCCATCAGAAAATGTAACGTACGTGACGTTCAGACCAAAAATGCTTACTGCGCATGCACGATGCATTCCAACATGGCCGCTATAGGTTCCAATAGGTTTCCTAATCTGACAGAACACGAAGTCAGCAGCGGACATCTTGTTACACCCATGCAACTTTTGAATTTCACACTTATTTTAGCAGTAAACTCACCTTATATACTGAAATACAGTATTTTTAAATGTGTAACACTGTTTTGATGTTGATTTTGAAAAGCAGCAACAAGCCTGCAGTGAGAAGGTGGTGACGGCCATCTTGGTACACCCCACACTGCTCAGCGCCAAACTGATAGTCATAAGGCGCGGAGGGACATTTTTCGACACCCTAACTCGGTCATGGTGAAATAGTCTATTTCAGTATATAAGGTGAGTTTACTGCTAAAATAAGTGTCAAATTTAAGACTTTCCTGGGTGTAACAAGATGTCCGCTGCCACCTTCATGTTCTGTCAGGATAGGAAACCTATTGGAATGCATAGCGGCCATGTTGGAACACATAGCGCATGCACAATAGGCAATTTTTGTTCGCAACGTCACTTTTGTTGCATTTTCTGATGGGTAGCAGTATTCTGATAGAACACTGGCAGTCTCAGGAGGCGGAGTCAGTACAGGAATCACTGCTTGTCGGCAGTAAGGTACCATGGGATATGTAGTCCTTAGAAATAGAAAGTAAACATAAGAGGAGAAGCTGTTAGCAGTTAGAATCACTCCCTAGGACACACTTAACCCCTTGATCACCTGGTGTTTAACCCCTTCCCTGCCAGTGTCATTTACACAGTAATCAGTGCACTGATCGTTGTATAAATGACAATGGTCCCAAAATAGTGTTAAAAGTCTCCAATGTGTCCGCCATAATGTCGCAGTCATGATAAAAAAATCGCAGATCGTTACCATTACTAATAAAAGAAAATGAATAATAAAAATGCCATAAATCTATCCCCTATTTGGTAGATGCTATAACTTTTGCGCAAACCAATCAATATACGCTTATTGCGATTTTCTTTTTTACCAAAAATATGTAGAAGAATACATATCGGCGTAAACTGAGGGGATATTTATTATAGCAAAAAGTTAAAAATATTGCCAGGGCCGGACTGGGAATAAAATCCAGCCCTGGAAAAAATTTCACACCAGCCCCACAGCGTTATTATACCAGCGCAACAGCATAACGTCATTATTTCTTGGTTCATGAAAGGGAAAACCATACATTTTAAAGCACATTTGAAGAGTGTATTATATATAGATAAGACAGATATGAAATCACATAGGGCTTTATTTTATATATATATATATATATATATATATATATATATATAGAGAGAGAGAGAGAGAGAGAGAGAGAGTGCTGGGGGGAGCCAAAAAGAACAGGGGTGGAGAGCACTGGGGTGGGGGCTGGAGAGCGCCGGGGGCAGAAAGAACATGGGTGGAGAGCACTGGGGTGGGGGCTGGAGAGGACCGGGGGCAGAAAGAACAGGGGTGGAGAGCACTGGGGGCAGAAAGAACAGGGGTGGGAAGCACGGGGGGCTGGACAGCACTGTGGGGGGTGGGGAGCAAGGGGGGGCTGGAGAGCACTGTGGGGGGTGGGGAGTACTGGAGTGGGAGCTGGAGAGCACCGGGGGCAGAAAGAACAGGGGTGGGGAGCACGGGGGGCTGGACAGCACTGTGGGGGGCTGGAGAGCACCGGGGGCTGAAAGAACAGAGGTGGTGAGCACTGGGGTGGGGACTGGAGAGCACCGGGGCAGAAAGAACAGGGGTGGGAAGCACGGGGGGCTGGAGAGCACTTTGGGGGTGGGGAGCACTGGGGTGGGAGCTGAAGAGCACAAGGGCAGAAAGAACAGGGGTGGGGAGCATGGGGGGGCTGGACAGCACTGTGGGGGAGCTGGAGAGCACCGGGGGCAGAAAGAACAGGGGTAGGGAGCATGGGGGGGCTGGACAGCACTGTGGGGGGCTGGAGAGCACCGGGGGCAGAAAGAACAGGGGTGGAGAGCACTGGGGTGGGGGCTGGAGAGCACCGGGGGCAGAAAGAACAGGGGTGGTGAGCACTGGGGTGGGGACTGGAGAGCACCGGGGCAGAAAGAACAGGGGTGGGAAGCACGGGGGGCTGGATAGCACTGTGGGGGGTGGGGAGCACTGGGGTGGGAGCTGAAGAGCACAAGGGCAGAAAGAACAGGGGTGGGGAGCATGGGGGGGCTTGACAGCACTGTGGGGGAGCTGGAGAGCACCGGGGGCAGAAAGAACAGGGGTGGGGAGCATGGGGGGGCTGGACAGCACTGTGGGGGAGCTGGAGAGCACCGGGGGCAGAAAGAACAGGGGTGGGGAGCATGGGGGGGCTGGACAGCACTGTGGGGGGGCTGGACAGCACCGGGGGCAGAAAGAAAAGGGGTGGAGAGCATGGGGGGCTGGGGAGCACTGTGGGGGGTGGAGAGCACTGGGGTGGGAGCTGGAGAGCACCGGGTCAGAAAGAACAGGGGTGGGGAGCACGGAGGGGCTGGACAGCACTGTGGGGGGGCTGGACAGCACCGGGGGCAGAAAGAACAGGGGTGGGGAGCATGGGGGGCTGGGGAGTATGGGGGGGGGGGGCTGAACAGCACTGTGGGGGGTGGAGAGCACTGGGGTGGGGTCTGGAGACTGATGGGGAGAGCTAGAGAGCACTGTGGGGGGTGGGGAGCACGAGGGGGGGGTCTGGAGAGCACTGTGGGGGGTAAAAAGCAGGGGGGGGCTGGAGAAGGATGGGAAGAGCTGGAGAGAGGGGGAGGCAGAAAGAACAAGGATTGAGAGAACTGTGGGGGGGGGGCTGGAGAGTGTGGTGGGGGAGGAGAGCACTGGGGGGAGCACAAGGAGAAGGGGGGGGGCAGTGAAAGACGTTGGATAGGAGGAGAAGCAGTGGGGCTGCATATAGAGGAAATGAGCTTTCTATATTCCTCCATGCAGCCCCTGAATGCTTGATTCTCCTTCTCTCCCTCCTCCAAGCATTGAGCGGCTGCATGGAGGAATATAGAAAGATAATCTCCTCTATATGCCACCCCCCTGCCGATCCACCTATTCAGGCACACATTTAGGGCTGTACTCACAGGCATCTTTCCTCCTGTGATCACGGCGCTGGCCGGGTCTTTGCTCTGCGGCCGCGCACCGCGCTATAACGCGGTCCCGCCCCCCTAGACCAGCTCGTGTGATAGGTGGAACACTGATTCTATCTACTATCACATGAGCCGGTCTAGGGGGGCGGGACCGCGTTACAGCGCGGTGCGCGGCCGCAGAGCACAGACACGGCCAGCGCCGTGATCAAAATAGCAGGAGAGAGGCGATTCAGGGGAGCACTGCAGCCGCAAAGCGGCCCCAGGGCAGGCAGCCTACCGGGAAATATCCCGGTATTCCGGTCGGCCAGTCCGGCCCTGTTTATAGCGCAAAAAATAAAAATCGCAGAGGTGATCAATTACCACCAAAAGAAAGCTCTATTTGTGGTAAAAAAAAGGACGTCAATTTTGTTTGGGTGCAACGTCGCACGACCGCGCAATTGTAAGCTAAAGCGACGCAGTGCCGTATCGCAAAAAGTGCTCTGGTCAGGAAGGGGGCAATATCAATGACCTGGTTATGCTGTTTAGAAGAGGTTCCTGGATCACAAGCCTGGCTGAACAGAATTATAAATATTTGAGATAGTCAGTTCACATATTTCCATCTCAATTATGTATATAACTGCTTGCCTGGAGTTGAGCTTTAAAGACAACATGCGCAGCATACAACCACAGCAGTCTTTGCGGAAATCCAATGATCTGAAAAGCCTTTGCTGTCTTGTTGGCAGACATGCTCACCGACATACAGATTAAACCTCTTCTATGTATTATTCAGCTCTGACTTCTCTCATCATAACAGGATTTACAGATTTCAACAAAACCTTCCAGTCTAATTTTAAGAAGTTTTAGTGCCGCTGACGAGTCCATACACATACGAGAATCCGCCAAACGAATGTCGGCCCTCCGCAGGGTAAGGTGATATATTTTGGGAGCGCTGAGAAGGCGCAGATGATGAAATATTTATGGAATCCTATAGAAAGGTGGGGGCGGGCGGGCGAGTGCCGTTCAAGAACACAGAGAAACGCTGTAAGATGCAATATTAAAGACTTCAGACTGGGGTGTCAGCCAGGTTAGCAAGAACACAAAGCCCAACATGTTTCTGTATTTCTCAAAGGATAAAGTGTAGTGAAAGAAATAGACCAAAAAAAAAAACGGACAAACTTTGAAGGAGGATTGCGGAAAACTTTATGGCAGGGGTGTCAAACTCAATTTCATTGCGGGCCACATCAGCATTATTGTTGCCCTCAAAGAGCCAGTTGTATCTGTAAGACTAGATGTATGAAGCACCCCACTCCTCTCCCTTAAATCAGATGTCAAGAGCCCCCACCATCAGAAGTTAAAAGTCCTCTACCCTCTCTTGCATGACAGTAGAACCTCCTTACCTTCTGCTGCTGCCGGGAAGAAGCTGGGGGCAAAAGTGCAGGGTCTGGAGGAGGACCAGAGGAGGGCTGGAGTCAGCTGCCAGAGTCTGCTAAATGATGAGACCAAAGGAAGTAGGGACAAGGGGGTGCTGCGGCTCGACAGAGGAACGTCTGACAAGCTTGTATGTACAGTATCTCACAAAAGTGAGTACACCCCTCACATTTTTGTAGATATTTTATTATATCTTTTCATGTGACAACACTGAAGAAATTACACTTTGCTACAATGATTAAGGTAAAAAAAAAATCCTAATGCCGCGTACACACGGTCGGAATTTCCGATGGAAACAGTCCGATGGGACCCTTTCAACGGATTTTCTGACCGTGTGTATGCCCATCGGTCTTTTTCTGTCGGAATTTCCGACGGATTTTGGATTGAGAACCTGTTCTCAATTTTTACGACGGAAAACCTTTCTATCGGATTTTCCGATCGTGTGTATGCAATTCCGACACGCAAAATTCCGACGCATGCTCGGAAACAATTCGGCGCATGCTCGGAAGCATTAAACTTCCCTTTTATAGTGCAGTCGAACGTGTTTTATGCCGCTGTGTTACTGACCGTCGGAATTTGATGTGACGGTGTGTAGGCAAGACAGTTTGAGCGACATTCCGTCGGAATTCAGACGGGAAAACCATCAGAGCTTTTTCCGACGAGAATTCCGACCGTGTGTACGCGGCATTAGGCTTTACAACAACATTAGAGTCCTTTTCCAGGGTAAAGGTCTGCTTTCAATTGTACAATTTTTTAATAGAGGCCTATACCGTATATCAGACCAAAAAGACTATGCTGGGAATGCCTGGTGTAAGGAGGGACTCTGCTGGGAATGTCTGGTGTAAGGAGGGACTCTGCTGGGGATACCTGATGGCATCTGGTGGCAGGCGACCTGACAAGTGACAAGCTCAGGGCTTCCACTGATTCTGCATCATGGTGAGTTGAACTATTTCATTGTATATTACAATGTAATAATAGAAATAATGCGCTTCAATCATCCTAACACAATATCAACCATGGTGTTGGGATGATTGAAGTGCTAACACCAGGTATTTGGAGTATCTTTATCTGCTGATTGTTACATTTTCTGGAATACACATATTGCTATTGTGGTGTAGGATCTGGGCCTGCTGTCCCTCCTTCCCTCTTTCTCGTCCTTCCTTAAAGCGGAAGTAAACCCATCGATTTAACAGTTTAAAAAAAAAGGCATGCCGGGAATGCTAACTGCACATTGGCTGTGCTCTCAACCAAACAGTCAAACCATCCAATGGCTGGTGTCATAACGGATCACATGTGCAGCACTGTGGCAGTTGAAGATTAAACAGAGGCAAAGATGGCAGCTTCCTTGGCTGAAAAAGATAGGGGGGTTTACTTCCAAAAAGGCTATGTGTTTATTTATTATTAATATATTGAATATTTACATGTTTTCATATTTATGTTTTTAGCCCCTTTTTTTATATTTTGTAGAGTCGCTGACATCATTTACGGTGTCCCCAGCCCCTTGTTTCCATGGGTTTCCTCGTCCATATTCTTTTTTCATCCATAGATGGATATCTCTTGCAAATTTATTATTCTTCTTGTCCATAGAAGTTATTTACTAACATCCTTAGGACTCGGATTGTCACCTCTGTTAATATGGCCATGAGTTGATTCGGAGTATTTATTTAAATGACATGTTCAACTCTCTCACACGATTTACGAGATAACTGCCGTGCCACTGTGTTGTTATGCGAATCAAATGCCGCATTCACACGGTCAGACTTTCTGACGGGAAATGTTCGATGTGAGCTTGTTGTCGGAAAGTCTGACCGTGTGTACGCGGTATTATAGTAAATAGCTGGTATATGGTCTCTATATGAGAAATTTAAGAAAATGGCTGGGTCAACTGACCTATATGGGAGTCTATTAGAAAATGGCCACCGCAATACTGCCCAATATGAACTTCAAGAAAATGGCCGCTCTACTGTTGACTACTATGCCTATTTAAGGACACTTCCTATACCACTCTATATCCCCTGGTAAAGTCACGTGGGTGTGGCGCTACGCGTTGGGACAGACATGTATTTCGGAAGTGACGTCAGCTTATGAGCTCACTGCTCGTGGATTTTATGTTCTTTGCATTCACTATTTTGTGAGTACATCAGCTGTTAGTTTTTAAATAAAGTACAGTTTCCTTTACAATCCTACACTATCAGAACCTCCTTTTTTCTCCTATATCATACGGTTAACCCCGGGAGGGATACCCAGAATGTATATTCGCTCCAAATTAGTATACTTGATATATCCATTCAAATGGGAATCATCTACCAGGAATACAGGCCCCCTAGAGGAAGTTGTTTGCATCCATTCACAGAAGCTCACAGCGAGAGTGACTGTACCATCCAAGATCTTCAATAGTATCCGCATATGCTGTTACTTTACAGCTGTAAGGTGAGAGGCCACCCTGCACTTAGGTGTCACTACACAGGAAAGAAAAGACACCCACCTTTACTGTTTTACTTTGCACAAGAGCTAAAGAGGGAATATACCATTTCCATCCACTTTTTCTTACTATTGACAGCACTGTCACTCAGGACTTGTTTTGTCATGCAATATTGCACCACTGTTATTTGTTTTATTGCACCTTTTGCATTTTTTCACTGTTCACTGTTTAATTGATATGTATGTGGATTTGTTTTAACACCATGCATATGAGTTGTATATTTATCTGATCACTGATCCAATATTGCTTTTCACTTATAACAGCGCAGCATTATTCACATTGTCTTTTTGTAAAAGAGATGTGCCAGTCATAGAGGGAAACTCTATTCTCAAGTCATTATAATATTGGCTACCAGCAAAAGTTTATGTTTGTCTATGTAGGCACTCCAAGATACTACACTTATGCTTTGAAGTGTGAAACTTCCTTTTATGCAGCCAAAACTGAGTTTGCTGAACCATGGACTATGTATATTATTTACACAATCTTAAAGCCAAACTCCAGGCTATTTTATTGTAGATAATGTAATTTTTTATTTATTTTTTAAACTAGCAGCTTAGGCAACAATATTCACACATAACCCTGAGCTGCCCCCAAGAATACTCTCTTTTTATGGCCCATACACAAGATCCAAAAATCGGACAAAAATAAGCTTTAGAAGCGATCGTACGATAATCGGATCGTTAGTACAGCGCTTTTGAGAGCCAATCACGACAGTTCATTCCATATTATCTGATCGGACAAACACGAAAATGTTTTTCGTACAATACCAGACCGGACGATTTTCGTTTAATCTGAACAGTTGTCATCTGAAAATACAATAGAAATACACTACAACACATGGCATCACTTCCGATTTTTTAACTTCTTCCCACCCGACCACTGTATATATACGGCTGGGTAGGAGCCGTCTACTTCTGATCGGACGTTCCTGAACGTCCATCAGAAGTAGCGGGATCGCAGCGGCGCGATCCCGATGCGCTCGTGTCATCCGGACACGGCGCATCTCGGAACGGCAGGAGGGCTCTGTGATTGGCCCTCCCGATCACATGACGGCCGGGTCCAATCACAGCCGTCATGTGATGTAAGCAAACAGCCGGTTGCTAGGCAATCGGCTCTCCTCTCCTCACACGGAAGTCGTCGGTGAGGAGAAGAGAGCTGATCGATGCAGCCGGCTGGTAATCAGTGAGTATTAGCTGTTTTTTACAGCTTTTTACTCACTGATCACCAGTGTAGTGTCCCCACTGTGTAAACACACATGTCCCCACACATGTCCCCAAAACACACATGTCCCCAAAACACATATGTCCCCAAATAATAAAAACACATGTCCCCAAATAAAAACACATGTCCCCAAATAATAAAAACACATGTCCCTCACATATGTCCCACTAAAATAACATGTGCCAATGATTATCTGCACACATATGTCCGTGATTATCTGCACACATATGTCCGTGATCACCTGCACACATCTGTACATGATCATTTGCGTACATATGTCCGTGATCACACGAACCAATTATTATACACTTAACAGAATTTTTTTTACTAAAAACATGTAGCAGAATACATTTTGCCTTAAATTTATGACAAAATTTGATTTTATTGGATTTCTTTTAAAAAAGAAAGGAGAAAATATTGTTTTTTTTCAAAATTTCCGCTATTTTTTCACTTATATCGCAAAAAAAAAAAAAAACGAGTCGTGAATAAATACCACCAAACTAAAGCTCTATTTGTGCAAACAAAATGATAAAAATTTCATTTTGGTACAGGATTGCATGACTGCGCAATTGTCATTGAAAGTGCGAGAGCGCTGAAAGCTGAAAATTGGGCTGGGATGGAAGGGGGCGAAAGTGCCCAGTATTGTAGTGGTTAAACTGTCGTACGAGAATTTTCATCACTTTAGTAACCTCTCCATTTTCGATATGCGACTAGCATGCAAAAAAAAACCACACCTTATGTCGTCCGATTTTTGGATCGTGTGTACGGGCCATTGAAATAGGATGGTAGAAAGCAAATCCAAGCCGCTCCAGGTGTCCAAAGGGCGTGTGCCAGGAACTTGTCTTGCATACAAACGGTACACAATTGTTGGCCAACAAACACGAACGTAGTGACGTACTACGTGGAGTTTCTGCTCTTGGGCTCCACCCTTTGGGCACCTTCTGCTAATGTCGTGTTTGGCGAGCATTGATTCCAAGCATGCCTGTTTGTACTTTGGACTTTTGTGTTGTCCGCCAAAAATTTACTAGCCTGCCATCCAACATTTGTTGGCGGAAAGTTGGAAAACAATCATCTGAAAGAGCGTACGAACGGTCGGATTTTAGGCAAACAGTCTGTCATCACACAATCCCCTGCCGAAAATCCGATCGTGTGTACGAGACTTTAGATTAAGATTATGACTAAGCAAATTCCACTTCGTGAAACGCGTTAATCTCTGCCAGGTCTGCATTGATGTCATGATGTCTACGATGTTGTCTGGTGATTTTTATCTTTACAAGTCTTAATTTTTGCTTCAAACCTGTGAGTGCCATCAAACCTATTCCTGTTCCAGTGGCATTAAAATAGGATGTCCAGATTCAGCAACTCCCAGTGTCACTCAACCAAGAAGTCTGAGAAAATAGTATGAGTGCAGGACGTCAGGGGCTGTTACCACTGGGACACGGAATTCATTGTGTAAATTGTCACATCAATCCAGACCACCCGATCTTTATTTTTGAAGATCACCCACCTTCAGGAGATGAAGAGGAAAAGGACTGAGTGTCATGTACCATCCAAAAAGTTAATATAAAACAGGGGTGCCCAACCTTTTGAAGAGCGAGGGCCACTTAAGCGACTTGGTAACAGGTCGCAGGCCACAATGAGCGGCGCGGGTGGATGGCATATCCGTGTCTGCTCTGCATATGCAGAGCGGACACTGACACAGCCCACTATACTTTTTAGCGGCTCATATTGGAGGTAGGACACAAGTCGTGGTTTATGTCTGCCACTTCTTAGAGGTGAATGGAGGGTCCAATTGGTCGGACTGTAGGACTGATCGTGTGAAAGGGGCCCAAGGCTGCTTTCACACTGATGCGCTGCGGTTTACCTGCACTGCGGGTTGCTACGCAGTGTACCTTTGGCTTTTCTGCACTTTTATTATATTCTGCAGGTTTGGTGCACTTTCAGAAAGGTCCCCAAACTCGCAGGTAATAACAGAAGTCTATGGTTCAGTGCAGGTAACCCGCAGGTAAACTGCTCTGCACCTGCGGATCAGTTTTAAAGCAGCCCAGTAACCACTGCAGAAAAGATATGCCTATATGTACACTGATTTTGGTAACAAACTGACCTTTAATAACAGTATTCTATTCCATCCCAGAGCAGGAGGTTGTGGGCCACATCAGAGGGCTCCACGGGCCACATGTGGCCCCCGGGCCATTGGTTGGGCACCCCTGATATAAAAATTGTGCATAAAATACTGCTAGCGAAACCATCTGAGTGGGAAGGGAGTTCTGGGAGTGGGGGGCTTGTGTAGATTTAACAAGCAGTAATTGAGATTTAAAACAAGCTCCCCTGACCTCTGTAGCAGCAAATACTGTCGAAAAATTCATCCTTAACCACTTGCTTACTGGGCACTTAAACCCCCCTCCTGCCCAGACCAATTTTCAGCTTTCATCGCTGACGCACTTTGAATGACAATTGCGCGGTCATATAACACTGTACCCAAATGAAATTGTTATAATTTTCCCACAAATAGAGCTTTCTTTTGGTGGTATTTAATCACAGATGGGTTTTTATTTTTTGCTAAACAAACAAAAAAAGATGCAAAATTTTGAACAAAAAAATCATGTTTCACAGTTTGTTATAAAATTTTGCAAACAGGTCATTTTTCTCCTTCACTGATATGCACTGATGAGGCAGAACTGGTGGGCACTGATAGGCTGCACTGGTGGGCACTGATAGGCTGCACTGATGGGCACTGATAGGCACAGTTAAGGTGGCACAGATAAGGCGGCACTGATGGGGACAGATAAGGTGGCACTGATGTCCAATGATAAGATGGCACTGATGGGCCTGATGGGTGGCACTGATGGGCACTGATAGGTGTTACTGATAGGTACCACTGATAGATGGCACTGATAGGTACCACTGATAGATGGCACTGATGGGCACTGATTTTGGGCACTAATAGGTGGCACTGTGAGCACTGATGGGTGGCACTGTGGGCACTGGTAGGTGGTACTGGTGGGCACTGGTAGGCGGCACTGTTGTGTACTGCTAGGTGGGCACAGATGAGCTGGGGGCAGCTTTCCTTGATCGGGACCAATATCCCTCTCACAGCCGCCGGTGATCAGCTTTTTTTTTCTCCTCAAGCTGTCACCGCAAGGAGTAAAAATAGCAGATTTACAGCTCTGTTTACATCACATGATCAGCTGTCATTGGCATTAGACAAAGTCCGCGCTTAGCCATCATTCAGCTATAGCGTGGATCTGAACAAGTTAAAGTGTTACTAAACCCAGGACCCGGCATTCACTATATCTGGTCTCCCACAGTACACAGAACATGGAAATGCAATAGTTTTAATAAATATAAACGATTAAATACCCTTTTTCATCAGCAGTATATAGCAGTCTTGTGACTTCTATCTGGTCTGGTTAAATCTCATAGAAGGAGTTTTCATTCTACTCTGTCTGTCCTATCAGGATGCAGGACCCCTTGTCTGGACAGTGCTGATTGGCCCTGTGCTGATCACATACACTCACATCTCAAGAAAAAAAAAAACTCTCTAGCAAAACACACCAAACTGAGCATGTGCACAGTGACTCCAAGGCTCTGTACTATCAGGAGATGGATTGGGGACTTTGGAATAAGGGGGGGATCAGAGAAGACAGGATCAAACTGCCTTTTTACACAATGCAAAGGATTAACCCCTTAGGTACCACAGTGAGCATGCTTTACTGCATATACAGACTGATTTTACTGTTGTGGGCTTAGTAACACTTTAAAGTTTACAATAGAAGCACTCAGCTCACTCCTCCTCCCAGCAATGATAATTTGACATCACCCCTCCTCCTGTCCACATCATCCAGTCAGAGAATGCCTTGCATTTTTTCTTAAAAAAAAATCCAAGGCATTCTATGAATGGTGGCAGTGCCAAGTGAGCGCCCCCCTGTATTCTGTGTGCAGAGGGGTAACTGCTCAGCACAGAACCCCAACAGGGCTCAGGAGAGAGTGGCTAACATTATAGTAGTGCCAGCTACTACAGTAATGGTCAGCTTCCCTAGGCATGAGATATACATACCCACATTATGCCAAGCTGGACCAATGTAAGTATGCAATAGACATCATCCTAGAGTTCAGCTTTAACAAGCAAAAAAAAAAATGTGATTTTGCTTTTTTGTCCCCCAAGGCAACTTTCAAAAAGTCATTTAAGGGAGACATCAGCAGAAAATGATTAAATACAAAAATCTAAAAGAAGCCTAGCAAACCATGAAAAAGATTAAAAAGCGCTGTTCTGTCTGACCTCGCAGCGTGCCAGCTTGTGGCACTGGGGACATAAATATTATTTGCTTCTCGCAGCAAACAAAATTGTGTTCTTGCTTTTTCCCCGTAAAGAGGCAGAGTACTCATGGCGGTTTTATGAGTCCCCACTACGAGATGAACTGCCATATAGCGCACAGCACTTTACGATCGTGAATCCAGCAACATGGAAGCGTTTAATACTCTACAGCTTTGCCATTTCCTTATCTGTGGCTCACTTCACTTTTTTTACTGCAGCTGAATTTCTTAAATGTCCATTATACAAGGGCAGCATTGCACAGACAATCACATATTGCTGCACTAGGTGCCATCAATAGTGACACTCTTATGCACGGGCTCCACCACTGGTGTCACCAATCACTTGACTTGAATATTATACCTGAAATTAGGAACAAAATGAGCTATTGGAGGCAGTTTACTTTCTGTGCAGAGTTATAATTGAAAAGTACATCCCACCAATCAAGAGTCTGCAAAGATAGAGAGGAGATGGCTATGTCTTAAAGCATGAAAATGATAGGTCTGCTATGGGCGTACCCCATGATTTCCAATGAGTACCATTCATATCTGTGTGACTTCAAGTCGTAGAGACTTCAAAGTAGTCCCTGCACTACTTTGGTCCGACTTTGAAGCGACTTGAGGTCCATAGGCCTCAAGAATACCCAGTCATTGCTTCAAGTCTCATCAAAATCGTGGCAAAATCGCACGACTTTTATGTCGCAATAGTGGAAAACTAAGCTAAGCCTGGTACACACCACTAGTTATTTGTCGTTCAACCGAGCGGGTTAAACAAAAAAAAAATCATATGCATTAGGCCCCTTTCACACTGGGGCGTTTTTCAGGCGTTTTTCAGGCGCTTTAGCGTTAAAAAAGCGCCTGTAAAACGCTTGAAAGAAGCCTCATCTGCAATTCCAATGTGAAAACTCAAGTGCTTTAAGAGCCCTTTCACACTGCCAGCGCCCGAAAAACGCTCGTAAAGTGCCGCTTAAACTAGCAGCGCTTTACCAGCGCTTTTCGAGCGCTAGTGGGGCGCTTTTAACCCCTGCTAGTGGCCAAAAAAAGGGTTAAAAGCGCCCACAAAGCGCTGCTGCTAAAAGCGCTTTTCAGGCGGTTTTTCAGGCGTTTTTCAGGCGCTTCCCATTGATTTCAATGGGAAGAGGCGCTTTAGGAGCGGTGTATTCACCGCTCCAAAAGCGCTGCAAAGAAGCTGCTTGCAGGACTCTTTCTGACGTCCTGCCAGCGCAGCGCCTCAGTGTGAAAGCACTCGGGCTTTCACATTGGGATTGCAGTTGCAGCTTCTTTCAGGCGCTTTACAGGCGCTTTTTTTAACGCTAAAGTGCCTGAAAAACGCCTGAAATACGCCCCAGTGTGAAAGGAGTCACTGCCCCCCAGCCCCCCCGTTTTACTTACCTGAGTCCCTTCATCTCTTCGGCGGGACACGATGTCCCTCTCTCCACGGGGTCCCCGGCTCTTGATTGGATAGATTGATAGCAGCACAGCCATTGGCTCCCGCTGCTGTCAATCAAATCCAATGATGTGGGTGCCAGGGGGGGGAGCGGGGCCGAGTCTGGCATTCGTGCCTATGGACGCAAATGCTGGACTCAGGGAGAGCGCTTCTCCTAGGGGTTACCCGCATCGTTACTTTGAATTTCCCGCCATGCGCATGCCACAAGCTCCATGAACGTGCCCGCGGGACCCGCGGACTTGATGTGCCATGTCCCGCGATTATGTCACAGAGCTGAAGAATGGGACGATGCCGATGTAAACACAGCATCTCCCCGTTCTGCCTAGTGACAGGACACTGATCGTCTGCTCCCTGTAATCTGGAGCAGCGATCAGTGTCGTGTCACTGCTAGCCCATCCTCCCCACAGTTAGAATCACTCCCTAGGACACACTTAACCCCGCCCCCTAGCGGTTTACCCATTCACTGCCAGTGACATTTTTACAGTAATCAAAGCAATTTTATAGCGTTGACCGCTGTTTTAATGCCAATGGTCCCAAAAATGTGTCAAAATTGTCCAATGTGTCCGCCATATTGTCGCAGTCACGATAAAAAATCGCTGATCGCTGCCATTACTAAAAAAAATTATTAATAAAAATTCCATAAAGCTATCCCCTATTTTGTAGACGCTATAACTTTTGCGCAAACCAATCAATTAACACTTATTGCGATTTTTTTTTTTTTTTACCAAAAATATGTAGAAGAATACGTATCAGCCTAAACTGAGGAAATGGAGAAAAAGGAAGTCTGGATTGCCGCACTTCAAAAAGGCTTCTTTATTAATAATGGGTAAAATCCAAGAGATACAGTTACATCATCAACGATACAGCAAACAGCATGGATAGCTAACGCATTTCACGCCTCAAAGGCGCTTAATCATAGCTATGCGGTCCAGCGATGCGGGAAAAGAATAGACATGTGCACAACAAAAAAATTTGTTTATTTTCGTTTCGTTTTTTTCGTTTCCGAAAAAAAATAGTTTATTTTAGTTTCGTTTTTTTCGTTTCCGTTGATTCGTAACGATTCGTAAATTCGTAAGTCGTCAGCGTTCGTATTCGTAACGATTCGTACATTCGTAAGTCGTCGGTGTTCGTATTCGTAACGATTCGTACATTCGTAGGAGTTATTTTTCGTTGATTCGTTTTTTCGTTAGTTTAATTTTGGTTTATTCGAAATTCGGACGCATTCGTATTTATTCGTACATTCGTACATTCGTAACATTCGTAGATTCGTAATCGGAGCATAATTCATAATTTTATGTAATGTGTATGCTATTATTACATTTTAATAATTTACGAATCGAAAAAAAAAAGTTACGAATCGAAAAAAAAAGTTACGAATGTACGAATTTTTTTGTTCAATCTATTCAAAGCACGTTAAGCAGCGCCATTGTAAGGGACACAGAAAATTACCAATTCAACAAAAAAAAAAGTTACGAATGTACGAATTTTTTCATTCATTTTCGTTGTTCCTTTTTTCGTTTTTCGGATTTTCTTCATTCGTACATTCGTTATTTCTAATTAGTTTTTTTCGGATTTTCGTTGTTTTTCGGATTCGTTCGATTCGAACGATTCATTAATCGGATTCGTACGATTCTAACGATTCGTTATTCGGATTCGTTCGATTCGAACGATTCGTTCATTCGTACGAAAACGAACGAACGAAAAAAACAAAAAAGAAACGAAAAACTAAAAAAAAACGAAACGAATTGCACATGTCTAGAAACGAAGCCCCGCTCGTCTCCCCCTCCTCTCTGCAGAGCCGGCATTGTAATTGTGGGGGCACGGCTGTGGCTTCACAGCCATGCACCCACTGCGCGTGCGCAATCCGCTGGCTGGGCCGGGCAATCATCTGGGACGTGTGACGTGTCCCAGATGATTTCCGAGAGGGAAAGTGGAGGAAGTGGGAGCTGGAACCCTCTAAAAAGAGGGTATCCGCCCCCCCAAAAAATGACATGCCAAATGTGGCATGTCAGGGGGTCACCTTCCCTTAAAGCGGAGGTTCCATTTTTGGGTGGAACTACGCTTTAAGCTGACTTCAGCTGCTGTACGGAGAGCCATATAGGGGATCACTTCCTCTAATTGCCCAGCCCCCGCCACATTGATCACCACCTCCTGTCTACAGCTGCGGGTGTTTTCTGTGCGGTTTGCCAGGAGTTGACGGTGCAGAAAACTGCAGTAGTGTTGTCGTTTTTCGCACCTCTCTGCTTTGCAGGTGACAGCTGGAGGGGAGTATGAACAGGGCCCTTCCAGAGAGCTGCATTCTGTGAATGGCCCTAATGGACTCATCTTTCCGTCACTCTGTTTTATCTTCCCATCAGCAAGCTCCTTGCACTACATTACAACTGATTGGCTCCTTATTCTGATTCTCCCTCCCCCGGGACCAAGCAAGGCGGATACTACATCAGGTTCATGTACCTATACTGCTTGCATTTAAACAAAAAAAAATTTAAAGCAGTATTGAACCCAAATTCAAAAATATATTGCAGGATACCAATCATTAGACGTGGTGGCTGCATTCGTTTTCTTTTTTAGCCTTTATTTTTGCCCCTGTATTCACCTGCTAACACACTTCCTATAAAAAAACATGCCCCTACATGGATGAAAGAGTGCAGGGGAAACCTTTAGACTGCAGCATTGTCAGTGGGGGGGAGGGTGAGATGAACTAGCAGATTTAAATACATTAACAAATTGAAGCCAAGCTCCAGCTTATACTTTAATAGCAGTTACAGCAACAGTATTTTTCATTTTAGGATACATTTTTTACATCAATGTAGAGCCGACACTTTTTCAACGTGTGCGCTATTCTTGTAAATTTAGTTTTTTTCCCAAAACTGTAATTGAGTTTTGAGGTTAATTATTCTAGGTTACACTTTGGCATCAGTTTGGCCGGGCTGTACTGGAGTTCTGCCTGGTCATAGGTGAGGTGAGCACCTGTGACAGGCTGAGAACGCAGTCTGGTTGGATGCATTGGGTACCAATCTTTTCCCGGAGGAAGGGGTACTTAAGGTGCTGAGGTCACGTGTTCCGTGGTCTTTCGTTGGTTCTGGTTTCCGGTCCGGACCAGCCCCGTGAGGGGTCTCAGTCCAGGAGTGTCTGCTGACCCCGTAGGCCTGGTCATCCTGACCAGCCCCAGAGCCCCTCATGGTCTGGGGTGGGAATCCATCCGTTTCCGAGCCTCGGAACTGGCTAGTTCGAGGCGCAGTAACTGAAGGGGGATTCGGAGGTGTCCCGGTGTCCTCTCAGGATTGGAGAGGCACAGCAACTCGACAAGCGACCAGGGGAGGACTCTTCGGAGGAGGGCCACGCACGAGGCTGGCTGCTCAGTAAGAGCCTGGAAGCTGAGATGTATGGACACTAGTTGAATCTGCATTTTCTATGGTATCGCCGGATCGGCTGAAAGATACAGGTACCATAGAAAAAGTTCCTAACCCATCCTTCAGTTTCAATCAAGTCTGTGGCAGAGACTTTGCTAATTCCGAATCACTTGTTGGCTGCTAGATCTACAGACAAGGGTTTATCCAACAGGGAAGTATCCAGTTGCGAGTGGCTACTCCCTGGATCGTCTAGAGACATTTATCTGAATGTCAGTAGTTCTAAAGTACCTGAGCTTTATCACTCATGCCCTCTATTCCCACCGGAGAGACTGTGTTCTGTTTCAACGTTTTATGCAAATAAAAATCCTCAAAAGGACTTTGAGTGTCAGTCTCAGCAATTACTGGGTATCAACCCTGGTAACCCCTAGACAAGAATGACGAGCTACAAGGAGATGGGAGTTGGTAAGCCCAGAAATCCATAGCTGCAGCGCAGAGGGTTATTGGCGCTACATCAAGAAATAAAAGCTGATCGTTGTAAGCACTGTGGTATCATGTAAAGGGGGGGCAACACAAGGAGATTTGCATTTGATGGCACAGTGGCAGCAATTGATGGGCATAGTGGCTGCGTTTGATGGCACAGTGGTTGTGTTTGATGGTACAGTGGCAGCAATTGATGGGCACAGTGGCTGCGTTAGATGGCACAGTGGTTGTGTTTGATGGTACAGTGGCAGCAATTGATGGGCACAGTGGCTGCGTTAGATGGCACAGTGGCTGTGTTTGATGGTACAGTGGCTGCGTTAGATGGCACAGTGGCTGTGTTTGATGGTACAGTGGCAGGGTTTGATGGCACAGTGGCTGCGATTGATGGTACAGTGAGGCTGCAATTGATGGGGATTTTTTTCGGAATTTTTCAGGTTGTTTGCACCCCCCCCCCCCCCCAAAAAAAGATATTGAGCACCAGCCGCCACTGATATATATATATATATATATATATATATATATATATATAAATAAATATATATCTATATACATATACACATTCTTATGGCAGAGCTGGCACAGTGAAAGAGAAGTACGGTAGTACTCCATGAATGGCAGAACTGGTCAGAGGAAGATATTTGCCATCTCCCCTCTGGCACACAGAGCGATAATGCTGCTAATGTACTTGGGGTGATTTGGGTGTGCCCAGGAACACCTGGCACCATACTCGGCACGCCTATGGCTAAGGGTAGAGGATTTGTGCTAGGAGGGCATATACGAAGACAGAGGATTTGAGCTGGGGGGGGGGGGGGGCAAAGATTTGTGCTGAAAGGGGAGATTTCAGCAGGGGGCAGATTTGTACGGGGAGGAGGGGGAATTTATGCTCAAGGGATGAGCATGCAGATTAATGCTCAAACTTTTTTTGGAGGGAGGAACACATAATGCTTATACACCTGGGGGGGGGGGGTTGGGTGGCATATTCACCCTGGGCTCTAGATGACCTTGTCACTGCACTGTCTACAGGAGAGCTTGTTCACACCTCCCAACTTTTTAAGATGGGAATGAGGGACACCTATCAGCAAAAGTATGCAGGAATAGGACACACCCCCTTGCCACGCCCAATTAAAGGAGAATTGTACAAAAAACAAGATTGGTTAAACTCACAGAAAAATTTCTAGCTCATATCAATTGGCATATAGTTGCCATCATCCCTTCTAATACATGCAGATTGAAAACCTCTGAAGGGTGGGATTTTTTTTTTAAGGCAACAAATAAGAAAAAAGTGTTTTTATATAGAAAACGTAAATTTATTTGTACAAAACATTTGATATTAAAATTGTATATCGTAAACAAAAAAAAAAAAATGTATATCGTGAGGAAACAATACAATGAATTCTTCACAAATCTAAAAACAATAGTGTTGAATATAAGAATGATACTAATTGCTAATGCGCCATCCTGGACCTCCAGAAGACTGGTGGTGCTGGACACAGCGAGTCACCCAACGCGTTTCGATATTTACAACAAAATAATCTTCTTCAGGTTGGTTAAACTCAAAAGTTCCTTTTATTACAACTACTTTTCCTTTATATTGGCTTTTGGAATTTACAAATGCAGCAATTTAGAAATCAGATGAAAGGTTTAGCGCTGGGAAACACTTTTTGATAGGTAAAAAGTGCATTTTTATATACAACTATATAGATCAGACCAAAATGAGGGACAAATGAGGAGGAATGAGGGACAGAGGGACATTGCTCCGAATCAGGGACAGTCCCTCGAAATCAGGGACAGTTGGGAGCTATGCTTGTTTTTTGGAAAAACAACATACTTATGCCCCATACACACGGTCGGATTTTCCGACGGAAAATGTCCTATCGGACAATGTTGTCGGAAATTCCGACCGTGTGTAGGCTCCATCTGACTTTTTCCGTCGGATTTTCCGACGGACAAAGTTTTATCTCCTGCTCTCAAATTTTCCGACAACAAAGTCCTATCAGACTTTTTCCGATCGTGTGTAGCGAATTCCGACGGACAAAGTGCCACGCATGCTCAGATCACATTACAAGACCAAAGCTATTGGCTACTAGCCTCTACGTAGTCCCGTCGTACGCAACGAACGTCACCACGTTCAGGATGATCGGATTTTCCGACAACTTTGTCCGACCGTGTGTATGCAACACCAGTGTCGGACAAAATCCGTCGGAAAAAATCAGACGGATTTTGTGGTCGGAATTTCCGACCGTGTGTACGGGGCATTACTGACCAGATCACCAGGTAAAGATAAAAGAAAGAAAGACTAAAAAATAAAACGAATGCACCTATCACATCAAAGAATTAGCTGCAAAATAATAAATGTTTGCTTTTGGGTTTAATACCCCTTTAATTTTGTAACAATGATTGCAGAGCTGCATTAATGTGTGGTTTTTTTTTATAACTTCCTGGAGTTCAGCTCTAACTTTGCCATGCATAAGCAGTGAATAGGGATTTTTTCGAGTTTGTGGAAGGCGGACGCACTGGTCTGTTACTGCCCGAGGACTCAGAAGTACTGGTCAGTTTTAATTCAACCTGGAATACCACTACAGCATTCTGTAAAATATCGTTCTTTCTCATATTTTCTTCTCACCAGTCTATCTTCCTGACGTGCCGTAAAAAAATCAGACAGTCCCAAGACTGTTTTATTAAAGAGACTGCTATAACACAGTAGAGCGGGAAGCCCTAGATGGCACTAACATACTCCAATTCAAGTGTTCTCCAAATGTGGAATTGCATAGAACATCAAGAATGTCTTTGTAGTTGGAAATGCACATTGCTTTCAAAACAAAGCCGCCCTCGAGTGTTTACCGGAGCTTTTATCAGCTTACCCAAGTGCCGTGCAAAGACCTCTTTAGATATGATTCCAAAATGGATCATAGACTGGTTTTCTTCCTAAGCTGCTCAGGAGGTTAATAGTTGGGCTTTGATAAACCGGTGTGTGCGGCATATTTATTGTACGAGTGGCAGAAAAAGAAGATTGCCTGCTTTTAGATACATCTTTTGTCTGCTGCATAAAGGGCAAAAACCAGAGCTGAAGATCTTCTTGGATTGGCCCCAGCCATCTCTATCAGGCTGCTATGGGCTGAAGTTGTAAAGTGTGATCTCATTTAAAGCTAAACTCCAGGGTCAGGGGTCTCCAAACTGCAGCTCAGGGGCCGGATGTGGCCCTATGCTTGCTTTCATCAGGCCCCTCGGGCACTATTCCTTCCAAAGACATGCTGGTAGGTTAATTAGATTTTGTCGGAAAAAAATAAAAAAATAAAAAAATTGGGCAAATATGTGTATGTTGTATGTGTTTGTAAGCGTGTTGGGTCCCCACGGGGTAAAGGACCGCGTTATACTGCAGATGGACGCCGGCGGCAAAAAGTGCCCTGAGGAAATTCAGTTTGCATTGGTAGCGCTATACAAGTCACTTATTAATTTATTCATTAAAGTGGCGGGCCATAGCAATAAAAAATAGCATTAATATTCTACTAAAAAACATTTTTTAACTTACCAGAAACCCCTGTTGCCAGGCAGTCTTCCTAATCTGCCTCTTCCTATTCCACGGCGCTTCCTCCTCTTCAGCAAGCGGCCCCATTGCTTTCTGGGACATGTGTGTGTCCCACAACGGGGCCATTCACAAAGCGCCGCGCGACTTGCGCATGCACAGTAGGAAACGGGCAGTGAAGCCACAAGGCTCCACTGCCTGTTTCCCCTTCGCCAAGATGGCGGGGCCGACATCCCAGGCTCGCTGGGCAGGTAAGTGTCCTTATTAAAAGTCAGCAGCTACAGTGTTTGTAGCTGCTGACCTTAAAAAAAAAAACGCGGCGGGAACGCCCCTTTAACCACTTGCCGACCAGCCGCCACAGTTTTACTGCAGCAGAATGGCACGGCTAGGCAAAACGATCTTATGTAACCTTCGCCCTGTGGCAAGTAGGGGCGCACGCTCCAGCTGCTCGTCCCCGGAGCCGATGCGAGTGCCGGGTGGGATGACCGCCAGCGATCGCTCGTGACAGACAAGTCATTTTCCAGCAAAAAAAATAATGATTTTAACTTGTAAACAACAAGTTTGAAAAATAGGCCTAGTCCTTAAGTGGTTAAAATTGCGCACACTTGTGGAATGGCGCCAAACTTCAGTACTTATAAATCTCCATAGGAGACGCTTTACATTTTTTTACAGGTTATATGTTTAGAGCTACAGAGGAGTTCTAGTGCTAGAAATATTGCTCTCGCTCTAACGATCGCGACGTATGTAATCTGTGTGTATCTGGCTCTGATACTAGCCAGTGCCTTACCAGCCACTGACCTCACCGCACGTCCCTGGTACAGACTGGTGTGTGAGATCCCAGTGACTATGTGCTGTTGCTGTCCCTCTTGCATTGGAGTCAGCCTGTACTTTAAGTCTACATTGTTTATAGTGTCCCTGTGTAGCTCAGCCCAGTGGCGGCCCGTCCATAGAGGGCGCATGGGCGTGGCCCCCCCCTTCTATGCGTCCGCCCCCCTGATCTACATATCAGGGCGCCAGACTATGGATTCCAATGGGGGATGTGTTTTTTTGGAGCACGTGATTAGAGCCAGAGGCTCTAATAGGCTTCATAAAAGGGTGGGCATGGGCACTGTGCTCTGAGTCTATCCGGTTGTGTGACTATAGCGAATAAATTTTCGCCATTTTCACACTAAAGTTCCTCCCTGCCAATCAGGAGGCAGATCGTGAGACCTGTTTCCCAATTGGCCAAAGTGTCAGGCAATCCCATTGGATGCTTAGCGCTTAGGCGGAAGAGAGAGGAGACACAAGGCAGAGAAAGCTGCTGGAAGAGCACACATCGGACCTGCTGCCCCCACCCCACTTGTGTGTGTGTGTATATATATATATATATATATATATATATACATATATACACAATATACAGTGGTGTGAAAAAGTGTTTGCCCCCTTCCTCATTTCCTGTTCCTTTGCATGTTTGTCACACTTAAGTGTTTCGGAACATCAAACCAATTTAAACAATAGTCAAGGACAACACAAGTAAACACAAAATGCAATTTGTAAATGAAGGTGTTTATTATTAAAGGTGAAAAAAAATCCAAACCATCATGGCCCTGTGTGAAAAAGTGATTGCCCCCCTTGTTAAAACATACTATAACTGTGGTTGTCCACACCTGAGTTCAATTTCTCTAGCCACACCCAGGCCTGATTATTGCCACACCTGTTCACAATCAAGGCATCACTTAAATAGGAGCTGCTTGACACAGTAAGGTCTACCAGAAGATCCTTAAAAGCTACACATCATGCCGAGACCCAAAGAAATTCAGGAACAATTGAGAAAGAAAGTAATTGAGATCTATCAGTCTGGAAAGGGTTATAAAGCCATTTCCAAAGCTTTGGGAATCCAGCGAACCACAGTGAGAGCCATTATCCACAAATGGCGAAGACATGGAACAGTGGTGAACCTTCCCAGGAGTGGCCGGCCGCCCAAAATTACCCCAAGAGCGCAGCGACGACTCATCCAAGAGGTCACAAAAGACCCCACAACAACGTCCAAGGAACTGCAGGCCTCACTTGCCTCAGTTAAGGTCAGCGTTCATGCCTCCACCATCAGGAAAAGACTGGGCAAAAATGGCCTGCATGGCAGAGTTCCAAGGAGAAAACCACTGCTGAGCAAAAAGAACATCAAAGCTCGTCTCAATTTCTCCACAACACATCTTGATGATCCCCAAGACTTTTGGGACAACATTCTGTGGACCGATGAGACAAAAGTGGAACTCTTTGGAAGGTGTGTGTCCAAGTATATCTGGCGTAGAAGGAACACTGCATTTCAGAAAAAGAACATTATACCAACAGTAAAATATGGTGGTGGTAGTGTGATGGTCTGGGGCTGTTTTGCTGCTTCAGGACCTGGAAGACTTGCCGTGATAAAAGGAACTATGAATTCTGCTGTCTACCAAAAGATCCTGAAGGAGAATGTGTGACCATCTGTTCGTGTACTCAAGCTGAAACGAACTTGGGTTCTGCAGCAGGACAATGATCCTAAACACACCAGCAAGTCCACCACCGAATGGCTGAAGAAAAACAAAATGAAGACTTTGGAGTGGCCTAGCCAAAGTCCAGACCTGAATCCTATTGAGATGTTGTGGTATGACCTTAAAAAGGCCGTTCATGCTCGAAAACCCTCTAATGTAACTGAATTAGGACAATTCTGCAAAGATGAGTGGGCCAAAATTCCTCCAGGACGCTGTAAAAGCCTCATTGCACGTTATCGCAAACGCTTGGTTGCAGTTGTTGCTGCTAAGGGTGGCCCAACCAGTTATTAGGTTTAGGGGGCAATCACTTTTTCACACAGGGCCATGATGGTTTGGATTTTTTTTCACCTTTAATAATAAACACCTTCATTTACAAATTGCATTTTGTGTTTACTTGTGTTGTCCTTGACTATTGTTTAAATTGGTTTGATGTTCCGAAACACTTAAGTGTGACAAACATGCAAAGGAACAGGAAATGAGGAAGGGGGCAAACACTTTTTTTCACACCACTGTATATGTATTACACTGTATTTTTTATTATTTTTTTACAAATCAGCATTAAATACAAGGTGCAGCCACGACAAAGGACAAGGGATTCCCAAAGCACTATGGATTTTCTAAAGAAAACAACAGAATCTATTTGCCTGCATTCCTCTATCTCTCCGCTTGAAACTTTCTCTATCTCTCGATTGAAACTGAATGATGAAGGCATGAAGAAGAATAAAGGGCTTAGCCTATTCGCCATCCAAAATGAAAAAAAAAAAGTTTTGCCTTTGCCTAGTTCTATTTTACATTTACAGGTCCTTTGCAAATATTCATCTTGAGGTAGTAAAAAAATATGTATTTTTTTCCTCAGCTGTAAGTGGCATATAAATAAGCTTTAATATGAGTAGAACTAAGATCTTATCTATTGGCAACAAAGTGATATCATGCTCTATTTACTTTCATTTCAATGGCTGGACATGGCATCAGAAGTGCCCATCTAACTGGTCCCTTGGCATTTATCTCTTTATGTTTTTTACAATTTAACATGCATGGCACCATTCAAATTTAGGAAACAAAACCCGTTTGCATTGTTACATTTCCCTGCCAACATTCTCTCAGGGAGGAAAAAAGGGAGGTGGTGTGTCGGGAAGATCCATGCACTGTAATAGTCATTTTTAAAATGAAAATGTAAAAGAGTCGGCTGGCCTGCAGCAAATGGACCTTTTAATAGTCTATTGTCAGCCTATTGATACCTAAGTGGTTATATACCATAAATATATATTTATCTTGCTTCTTGCTCTGCTGTTAAGGTGTTCATTGACAAGGTTAATGATGATATTAAATCCTTTTTGGATGATAAAAGTAAAATTGACCATACACCTATCTTGACAGACTGACAAAGTGAAGGTTCCCGCCGATTGAAGTATGAGAAGAACACCTGTTTGGGTTAACCATTTCTATATTAGTGGAGAAAAATAACCAATGAAGGAATGTTATTGTACTAATTAGTCATTAACCATGGAATTGATTCCATATGTGATTACTTGAAAGTGTTTACATTTTCATGAATGTGTCTGAAATGTTAGATGTGTTCTGATCTGATGAAGGGCATCTTGAACATCTTACTATGTAATTTCTTGAATTATTGGATTACAGTTTTTCTCTATTGTTTTGGCTCATTTCTTGAAACAGAAATTACATTCTCAAAACTCTAAGATCATTTGGCTAAACAGTCTTACAGTTCAGCACAACACTATAACTCACGTGCAAAAGCTCATATCTCTCCCAAAACTGTTCACTCATGCTTCAAAACCATATTCCTTTCCCATATAAAGAGTCAGTGCACCCAAAATGGCAAAGATTCTTCTCAATTGCTTTGGCTCATTTCTTGAAACAGACCAGACATTCTCAACTCTCTTGGTGCTTTTGCCAAAATAACCTGGATGGTTCAGCACAACACCATGGTTCACCTTCAAAAGCTCATATCTTTCCCAAAACAGTTCATTCATGTGTCAAAAATAAATTTCTTTCTCATTCAAATAGTCAGTGCCCCCAAAATGCTTTGTCCCTTTGGCATTGTGTAAGCACTGCAAGTCAAAATGTTTAGATGTTTTGTCTCTATGGCAGAGGACCATTGAAATATCCCTCATGTCCACCTTTCAGTCTTAGCCCAGTCCTTCATTGACAATGGTTACTGCACAGTTTTGGTCTGGCTAACTGAATATAATTGTGTATAAAACTGAAAAAAAAGAAAAGATTTTAGGGTAAGAGTAGCCTTCAAGGTTTGACATCACACATTGCACTCATACTGCCAAGGAAAAATTACTTTACTTCCATACATCAGAGTAAAAAGAAAACGTATACAGCATAATATACAGAAATATAAACACACAAACAAAAAACAAGGAAAATTAAATTTAGCCTACAATGTTGTAAATAAAGCTGGAATTTCCGAACTACTGTAACATCTCTTCACTGGCCACCGTCCTCACCCTCCTGCCCATCCACACGCTGCTGTCTGTCTGGCCACAGATTCTCGTCAACATAGCAGCGTATATCCTCCCTTACGATGCAACAAGGGAAGAAACGACGTGCATGTCGCAACCATCCCCTACACTGATACAGCAGGGACCTCTAATCTTGAGCCGATGCTCATACACTCTCCACCTCCAAGCGGAGAAAAACTCCTCAATAGGATTGAGGAAAGGAGAGTAAGGTGAACACCATATCCATCCTTGGATGAGCAGTGAACCAGGCCCTGATAAGCGGGCCACGATGGAAATTCACATTGTCCCATACAATTATATATTGTGGTAGGTGAGGCCCTATGAGACCTCTCTCATTTTCAGGGATCAAATCCAAATGAAGGCGGTCCAAGAAGATGAGGAGCTTATTAGGAGCTTATTATATGGGCCAAGACTGGGGATGTGAGTGGCCACACCATTCTCAGAAATGGTAGCACACATAGTTATATTGCCCCCTCGCTGGCCTGGGACATCCACCGTGGCCCGGTGGCCAATAAAATTACGGCCACGTCTTCGGCCCTTGGCCAGGTTGAAGCCAGCCTCATCCACATACACGAGTATGTGAGAGGTCTCGTTTCCTTCCAATGCCATTATTCTCTACAATAGAGTAAAACAAGAAAACATCAAATCAGTCATACAGAAGAGTCATACACTGCAGTTACAGACAGTTACATAGGAATGTTCTATGTTCTACACAAGTTCAATATACTACTGGCCAGTATTCCAGTGGTTCCAAACCTGGGGTACATGTACCCTATGCAGAAGTACTCTAGGGGGTATTTGACAGAAAGGGGAGGGGAAAAATTATCAACGAGTAGACTTACTGAAATGTTATGCCCCGTATGTTATTCCGATGGAAAAAGTCCAATCGGATTATGTTGTCGGAAAATCTGATCGTGTGTAGGCTCTAGCAGACTTTTTCTGTCCGAATTTTCGCCGGAAAAAATTTGGGAGCAGGATCTCAAATTTTCCGACAACAAAATCCGATCGGACTTTTTCCGACCGTGTGTAGGGAATTCCGACGGACAAAGTGCCACGCATGCTCAGATCAAATTACCAAACCAAAGCTATTGGCTACTAGCCTCTACGTAATTTTGTTGTACGCAACGAACGTCACCACGTTCAGAATGATCGGATTTTCCGACAACTTTGTCCGACCGTGTGTATGCAACACCAGTGTCGGACAAAATCCGTCGGAAAAAATCCGACGGATTTTGTGGTCGGAATTTCCGACCGTGTGTACGGGGCATTACTCCTCCTCCTCTTCTTCTTTCTCTTCCTCGAGCAGGCAGTTGCCCTTGTTCATTTACTTGGTTAGGTGCCTCCATGTTCAGAAATTGTACTGGTCCTGCATGGTCAAGCTCTATATATACATGTTTGGCAGCATTCACAATCATGGACAGCACCTGTCAGGTAACTAAACATACTGTTTGATCGGTCATCTGAGACCAACTCCAACTCCTCCTTCGTTAGACAAGTTCTAGTTGCACCTGACTGTCAATTGCTGTAATAATTTTATCAAATGTTCCAAGAGATTCATATATGGTATTCATGCTATTATGTTCCTGAATAATTTTGACAATTGAACAGACTATTGTGCATGTTATGACTTAAACAATGAAATGACGCTGATACATTTTGGAGAGAACAACCATTAGACTGAGAATTGACAATCAGTTTAGATCAACAAGATCTATTCACTTGGAAATTGTGCTAAATGTAGGCTACTTGTACTTAATCATTTGAAAGATGTACTGAGACATTGAGACATGTACTGAGACATTTGCAATTTAAAGAAATGAATGAGAAATTCAATTCAGTTGTGAACAATTGCTAAGTGGTTTGGAGATTTGTCCATGTTGTTTTGAGAATGTCATTTCTGTTTCAAGAAATGAGCCAAAACAATGGTGAAAAACTGTAATAAATAAAAAGTGCAGCAATCTTTTGGACTTTTTCTGTTTATATGGTCGGTGGGAGGATCAGATTGCACTGCACTGATTACAGACCGGGTGCTGCTCTCCTCAACTATAGTGAAGATATGCTGTATTTATCAGCGTATAACACGCACCGGCGTATAACACGCACCCCAAGTTTAGGAGGGAATTTTAAGGAAAAAAACTTACATTTATTTATTAGTTTACCATCAATGCAGCCTTGTCAGTTCCACCTGCAGCCTTGTCCACCTGCAGCCTTGTCCACCTGCAGCCTTGTCCCAGTTTCACCTGCAGCCTTGTCCCAGTTTCACCTGCAGCCTTGTCCCAGTCCTTCCTGCAGCCTTGCCCCAGTCCTTTCTGCAGCCTTGCCCCAGTCCTTCCTGCAGCCTTGCCCCAGTCCTTCCTGCAGCCTTGCCCCAGTCCTTCATGCAGCCTTGCCCCAGTTCAACTTGCAGCTATCCACCAGCAGAATTTAAAAATGGCGCCGCCGAGATGCAGAGCAGGATGTCCTGTGTATCTCGGCGGCGCTCGATAGTTCTCGTCGGCTTTCGGCCTTTCTCGGCCACTCTCGGTGGCTCACGCGGGACTGCGAGTGCGGCCGGAAAACTCAGAGAACGGCCGGAAACCTCAGAGAATGCCCTAAAGGCTCAGAATCGGCAGGGGATCGGCGTATAACACGCACCCCTGATTTTTAGGGGAAAAGGTGCGTGTTATACGCCGATAAATACGGTATGTCCCTTGAAAGCGTGCACCGGTAAGGATTTTGAAGCTATACAGAGATGGCTACCAGTGGATCCTTTTCATATTCTGAAACTGATGCTTCTAAGATCTTTACAGACACTGTTGGATCAAGAGACTTTCTGACAAAGTCCTCCATGGTACAACTTACTCACAAGAAAGAGTTGCCGATCCCTGCATCAGTTTCTCCATCCTGCTATAGGGTTGCCACCTCATTCCTTTAAACCCAAACACATATGAATTAGGTTCTGAAGGCTAATTTAATGCAGATAAGGCAACAAGTGAGCCTAATTACCACCTTAACCACTTAACAACCGGCCCATAGCCGAAAAACGGCTACAGGGCGGTTGCTTAACTCTGAGAGGCCGTTAATTAACGGCCTTTCAGAATTCCCCTCTTGCGCGCCCCCTGGGGCGCGCACTCGAAAACATCCGTGATCGCCGGGTCCAGAGGACCCGGCGGATCACGGATCACGGTAAACGGCCGCTCATCGCGGCCGTTTACCACGTGATCGCTCCGTCAAATGACGGAGCGATCACATGTAAGGAAACCGGCGTCATTTGATGACGCCGGTTCCTCTCTCCTCTCTCTGTACCGATCGGTACGGTGTGAGAGGAGAGGGGGAGGGATCGGTGGCAGCAGTGCTGTGGGCGGGATCTGTAGTGCCCACAGCCTGCTCTGCAGTCACCACCGATCCATCCATCCATGCTCAGCCATCCCTCCATAGCCTGCAATACACAGCAATAGCCTGCAGTGTATTGCTGGGTATTGCAGGGTATGGAGGGATGGCTGAGCATGGATGGATGGATACCCTGCAATAATACCCAGTGATACCCTGTAATAATACCCAGTGATACCCTGCAATAATACCCAGCGATACCCTGCAATAATACCCAGCGATACCCTGCAATAATACCCAGCGATACCCTGCAATAATACCCAGTGATACCCTGCAATAATACCCAGCGATACCCTGCAATAATACCCAGCGATACCCAGCGATACCCTGCAATAATACCCAGCGATACCCTGCCATACCCAGCGATACTCTGCCGAACTCAGCGATACTCTGCCGAACCCAGCGATACTCTGCCGAACCCAGCGATACTCTGCAATACCCAGCGATACTCTGCAATACCCAGCGATACTCTGCCATACCCTGCGATACTCTGCCATACCCAGCGATACTCTGCCATACCCAGCGATACTCTGCCATACCCAGCGATACTCTGCCGAACCCAGCGATACTCTGCCGAACCCAGCGATACTCTGCCATACCCAGCGATACTCTGCCGAACCCAGCGATACTCTGCCATACCCAGCGATACTCTGCCATACCCAGCGATACTCTGCCATACCCAGCGATACCCTGCAATACCCAGCGATACCCTACAATACCCATACCCAGCGATACTCTGCCATACACTGCGATACCCTGCAATACCCATACCCAGCGATACTCTGCCATACCCAGCGATACTCTGCCATACCCAGCGATACCCTGCAATATTCTGCGATACCATGCAATACCCTGCGATACTCGCTACGATCGAAGCCAGGATCGTTTTTTTTTTAATTCCAGGCTTTCCAGCCTAGAGGTGAGATGTGGGGTCTTATTGACCCCATATGTCACTGTAAAGAGGACCTGTCATGCCATATTCCTATTACAAGGGATGTTTACATTCTTTGTAATAGGAATAAAAGTGATCAAAAAAAATTTTGGGGGGAAAAAAAAAAGTGTCAAACTAAAATAAATAAAGTAAAATGAACAATAAAATGTTTTATTTTTTTTTAAAGCGCCCCTGTCCCCCGTGTGCTCGCATGCAGAAGCAAACGCATACGTAAGTCCCACCCACATATGAAAACGGTGTTAAAACCACACATGTGCGGTATCGCTGCGAACGTTATAGCGAGAACAATAATTTTGGCCCTAGACCTCCTCTGTAACTCAAAACATGTAACCAGTAAAAAAAATTAAAGTGCCGCCTATGGGGATTTTTAAGTAGCGAAGTTTGGCGCCATTCCACGAGTGTGTGCAATTTTGAAGGGTGACATATTAGGTATCTATTTACTCGGCGTAACTTTATCTTTCACATTATGCAAAAACATTGGGCTAAATTTACAGATTTGTTTTTTGTAAAGCACAAAACATTTTTTTTCCAAAAAAAAACGCGTTCGAAAAATTGCTGTGCAAGTACCGGGCTAGATAAAAAGTTGCAACACCGCCATTGTATTCTCTAGGGTCTTTGCTAAAAAAACATATATAATGTTTTGGGGTTCTATGTAATTTTCTAGCGAATAAATGATGATTTTTACATGTAGGAGAGAAATGTCAGAATTGTCCTGGGTGCTCCAGAACGCCTGATGGTGCTCCCTGCAGGTTGGGCCTCTGTATGTGGCCACGCTGTGTAAAAGTCTCACACATGTGGTATCGCCGTACTCGGGAGTAATAGCAGAATGTGTTTTGGGGTGTAATTTGTGGTATGCATATGCTGTGTGTGAGAAATAACCTGCTAATATGACAATTTTGTGAAAAAAAAAAAAAAAGAAAAAAAAAAATCTTGATTTTGCAAAGAATTGTGGGAAAAAAATTACAACTTCAAAAAACTCACCATGCCTCTTTCCAAATACCTTGGAATGTCTTCTTTCCAAAAAGGGGTCATTTGGGGGGTATTTGTACTTTTCTGGCATGTTAGGGTCTCAAGAAATGAGATAGGCCGTCAGTACTTCAGGTGTGATCAATTTTCAGATATTGGCACCATAGCTTGTGGACTCTATAACTTTCACAAAGACCAAATAATATACCCCAATTTGTACTTATTTTTACCAAGGATATGTAGCAGTATAAATTTTGGCCAAAATTTATCAAGAAAAATTACAAATTTGCTAAATTTTATAACAGAAACGAAGAAAAATTCATTTTTTTAACGAATTTTCAGTCTTTTTTTCTTTTATAGCGCAAAAAAAAAAAAAACCCAACGGTGATTAAATACCACCAAAAGAAAGCTCTATTTGTGTGAAAAAAAGGACAAAAATTTCATATGGGTACAGTGTTGTATGACTGAGTAATTGTCATTCAAAATGTGAGAGCACCGAAAGCTGAAAATTGGTCTGGTTATTAAGGGTGTTTAAGTGCCCAGTGGTCAAGTGGTTAATACGAAATTAGAACGTGATCGTGAGGACTATAACAATGACCAGGTATATAATTGGTCTGGTGCTAATTATTATCGTACGAAGTCGTTCAGAAAAGGCCAGCGGAATATAAGCCATTTTCCAAATCTTACTCGTCTATTGCCTCCACTGGATCATCAGCAAATGCAGCAACTACCTCTTTTTTTACCTCCGGTTACATCAGACCTCATACCAAGAGGGGAGGCAGGGAGGTATAAGAAAAGGAACATCAAGAGGAGTGACAACGAGACTTCAGATCCACCGCAGACCCTAAACGATAATGTGGTACATAATATTTTGTCTATATCTATATCAAAGACTGAAATGCGGCTATTGAATAAGGGTCTGGGTTTTTGTCCAAAAGAAAAAAATGAATGACTTTATTTTGAAACAGGAATTATATTGTTTCTATAGAAAGTTAAGATTTAAAGCATACTATGCATTTAAACCCAGTGTTCCGAGTAGAGAATACCGTATGTGTCTTTATCAGTGAAAAGTTTAAATTTAAGAACTAAAATTTCCACAATACCAACAACTTCTTTCTCTGCTGTTGAGGTGTTCATTGACAAGGTTAACGATGATATTAAATCCTTTTTGGATGATAAAAGTAAAATTGACCATACACCTAACAATTTGAACCGGGAGGAAATTGTAGCATTGTCCTCCTTGTCGCTTCGGCGTGATATTGTTATCAAGCCGGCCAACAAGGGGGAAGCCATTGTAATTATGGACACCCCAAAGCATGAAGCAGAGGTTTTAAAACAACTGTCAGATGTTGACACATACAGACAACTGGATTTCAATCTGGTATTTAAAGTACAAAAGAAAATTAAAAAAAACTTTACCCTTAGCATTGAAAGATTATTGATGATGAGACACAAAAATTCTTACTATGTGATTACCTCATTACACCTGTGATGTATTTACTACCTAAAATCCACAAGGATCCAATTAATCCTCCTGGGTGTCCCATTGTCTCTGGGATGGAATCGGTGACAACACCATTGGCACAATATTTGGATAAATGTTTAACACCTTTGCTGGTTAATACACGGTCATTTATATGTGACACTAGTGATTTTTTAAATAAGATAAGTAGTATTAAGTTGTCATCAGATTCCATCCTTGTAACATGGGACGTGTCCAGTCTCTACACTATTATTTTCCATGAGTTGGTTACTGAAGCATGTCGGCGGCTTCTTATACAATCACATTGTTATGATGATAGACAAATTGCGTTTCTTCTGGAACTGCTGAGTATTGTCCTTGAAGAGAATTATTTTCTCTTCAAGGATATTCATTATTTACAGCTTAAAGGGGCAGCGATGGGTTCCAATGCCGCACCCCCATACGCAAACTCTTTCATGAATATGATAAAAACATCCTTTATTTATAATAATAGAATGTTCATTGAACACTGTCAGGGATGGTTTAGATTTATAGACGACGTGTTTCCCGTGTGGGGTGGCGACATTGGAACCTTGTTATTATTTGATCAGTATTTGAATTGTCTTGTTCCCGGTTTGAAATTCAACATTGTGTACAGTGGGAAGAATATTTCCTTCCTGGATACAATGTTGAAGATTTATAAAACTAAAATTGATAGTGACTTATATGTTAAAAATACAGATAGTAATCAATTACTACATTACAGTAGCTTTCACCACCAGGGAGTGTTTATCTCTATTCCAAGGAGTCAGTTAACCAGAGTCAAGAGAATAGTCAGTGATCCACAATGTCGAGAGGATAGATTGAACGAAATGAAAACTAAATTATTAGAAGGAGTTATCCAGTAGCATTGGTTAAAAGGGAACGTGCCAATTTAATGAGTAACAGGACACCAACTAGGCATGAAAAAAAGAATACCTTTTGTATCCCAATTCCACCCATTTTCTTATCGTATTTTTAATGTTATTAAAAAACATTGGGAAATATTAAGAGAAAGTTATCCTAATATTGATGAATTTTCTGTTCCACCTTTGCCTTCATACTGGAACATTAAAAGATCATTTGGTTCGATCTGATCAGTACTCCCCTTCCAATCCCAATATATAACGTTTTGGGGACCATGAAATACAGGGTCATAGCCCTGCTTATCATGTATACAGTGTAATTCTATGATCAGAGGGAAAAACTATATCACATCTCTATAAAGGTTTTGATATCCCAATTAAATGATACTATACTTGCCAATCCTCATATGTAATTTATGCTATAAAGTGCCCATGTGGGTTACTTTATATTGGAGAAACAACACAAAAGGTTAAAGACCGTATAGCAAGGCATAAGTATTCGATTAGAGACAAATTAACACAATTACCATTAGCCAGACATTTTTTGAATAAAGGTCATTCGATTTCCCAATTAAACTATATGGTATTGGAAGGTATCAGTAAAAATAGGAGATAAGAATTGATTTAAAAAAAATGTGAGGTTTATTGGATTCATTTTCTTAATACTGTTACCCCAAAAGGATTAAACACTGATTTGAATTTATATTTATTTTTTTCAATTAGGATAATATGGTTGTGAATTTTTATGTACCGTATTTATCGGCGTATAACACGCACCGGCGTATAACACGCATCCCAATTTTAAGGAAAAAAGTTTTAGGAGGGAAGTTTAAGGAAAGAAAAACTTACATTTAAATGCCTATCAATGAAGCCTTATCAGTGTGCATCTGCAGCCTTGTCCATCATTTGCAGCTTGCCCAGTGTCATTTGCAGCTTGCCCCGCGCCATTTGCAGCTTGCCCCGCGCCATTTGCAGCTTGCCCCGCGTCATTTGCAGCTTGCCCAGTGTCTATTTGCAGCTTGCCCAGTGTCTATTTTCAGCTTGCCCAGTGTCTATTTGCAGCTTGCCCAGTGTCTATTTGCAGCTTGCCCAGTGTCTATTTGCAGCTTGCCAGTGTCATTTGCAGCCTTGCCCACGTTTAAATTTCCCACCACCGAGACAGACCGAACGAGCGCCGCCGAAAAAGACAGAGCGCCGCCAAAAAATAGCGAGCCGACTGCTCGGCTCCGCTCGCAGTCCCGCTTCCCTGCTGGGCGGGACTGCGAGCGGAGCCGAGCCGAGTACACAGTACAGTCGGCTCGGTCTTTTTCAGGGGCGCTCGCTGCAGAAACAGCAGGGAGGTGGGACTGCGAGCGGAGCGTTGGAGTCGGCTCGCTCTTTTTCGTCGGCGCTCGCTATTTTTTGGCGGCGCTCGCTATTTTTCGGCGGCGCTCGCTATTTTTTGGGGTCACAGACAGTGGGGATCGGCGTATAACACGCACCCACGACTTTCCCCCGATTTTAAGGGGAAAAAAGTGGTGATAGACCATATATATATATATATATATATATATATATATATATATATATATTTATCTTGACAGATTGACAAAGTGAAGGTTCCCGATTGAAGTATGAGAAGAACACCTGTTTGGGTTAACCATTTCTGTATTAGTGGAGAAAAATAACCAATGAAGGAATGTAATTGTACTGATTAGTCATTAACCACGGAATTGATTCCATATTTGATTAATTGAAAGTGTTTACATTTTCATGAATGTGTCTGAAATGTTAGATGTGTTCTGATCTGACGAAGGGCGTAAGCTTGTGAGGCCGAAATGGAAATCTTGAACATCTTACTATGTAATTTCTTGAATTATCAGATTAATAAATATTTTAAGTGCAGCAATCATTTGGACTTTTTCTGTTTATATGGTCGGTGAGAGGACCAGATTGCACTGCACTGATTACAGACCGGGCGCTGATCTCCTCAACTATAGTGTATGATAGATATATATATATATATATATATATATATATATATATATATATATATATATATATACACATATATATATATTTATTTATATATATATATATATATATATATATATATATATATATATATATATATATATATACAGGGGGTCCCCGACTTACAAACATCCGATTTACATTGGGACAGAAGGTGAAGTGAAATGTTCTGAACAAGGGCACAGACAGCAAAACAAATGTTACAGGGGTGATAACCCTTCTCTATGTTATCTAAAAAAAATTAAAAATAGATTTTTTGGCTGGAGCTACACTTAAAAAATGTACCTGTTCCGACTTACAAACAGATTCAACTTAAGAACAAACCTACAGTCCCTATCTTGTTTGTAACCCGGGGACCCCCTGTGTATATATATATATAATGTGTGTGTGTGTGTGTGTGTATATGTTTCTTATTGTTCAAATATATATTTTTTTTACAAATCAGCATTAAATACAAGGTGCAGCCACGACAATGGACAAGGGATTTGCAAAGCACTATGGGTTTTCTAAAGAAAACAACAGAAGCTATTTGCCTGCATTCCTCTATCTCTCCGCTTGAAACTTTCTCTATTTCTCAATTGAGACTGAATGATGAAGGCATGAACAAAGAAAAAGGGCTTAGCCTATTCGCCATCCAAAATGAAAAAAAAAAGTTGCCTTTAGTTCTATTTTACATTTACAGGTCCTTTGAAAATATTCATCTTGAGGTAGGAAAAAAGTATGTCTTTTTTTCCCTTAGCTGTAAGTGGCATATAAATAAGCTTTAATATAAGTAGAACTAAGATCTTATCTATTGGCAAAAAAGTGATATCATGCTCTATTTACTTTAATTTCAGTGGCATCAGAAGTGCCCATCTGATTTGTCCCTTGGCATTTATCTCCTTATGTTTCTTACAATATAACACACATGGCACCATTCAAATTTAGGAAACAAAACCTTTTTGCATTGTTTCATTTCCCTGCCAACATTCTCTGTATTGTGCTCGGGGAGGACAAAGGGAGGTGGCGTGTCGGGAAGATACATGCATTGTAATAGTCATTTTTAAAATGAAAATGTAAAAGAGTCGACTGGCCTGCAGCAAATGGACCTTTTAATAGCCTATTGTCAGCCAACAAATGGTGTGTAGTAATGAATCTCACCTCTTAGTGATACATGGCACAGTTGTGGACTGCTACATCGAACACCTGTGAGCACATTATTGCTTTTTAGGTCTTCCTCCTGCTATCACAGATTGCGTCGGCTGGGGCTAATGAACTTCCATTTGCTACTTGTCTGTAAGCTTTCTCCAGTGTAGTTCATTATGAAATAAATTTATATCGAAAGGTACGAAAGCACAACCCGTGCATAACTATTTTCATTAAACACGGGAGAGTGTGCTTAAGTAGATGCTATTACCAAGTTCAGTTATTAGACTTACTGTGTATGTTAACCACTTACCGACCGCCCGCCGTCATTATTTGGCGGCTGTTTGAAGAGGAATACCGTTGTTATGGCAGCAGCTAGCTGCCATAACCCTGGTATCCTCTTCAACAGCAGGCGGTCGGCTTTCAGATAAAAGTGGTCTTAGTGGCGAATTCGCTGCGAGATTACTTTTATTGAGGGGCAGGGAAGGGCCACCCACCCGCCACGCTCCGGTCATCTCCGTCGCTTACCGACGGAGATGACCGGAGCAGTGAGGGAAAAGATGGCCCCGCTCGGCTCCATAACATCGGATGGCGGAAGCGACGTCAAACGCCGCTTCCGCCAAATGGTCTTAATGGGGACATTTTTTATTTTTTTTGCAAAAAAATAAATAAATACATTTTATTTATTTTTTATTGCATTTTAGTGTAAATGTGAGATCTGAGGCCTTTTTGACCCCAGATCTCACATTTAAGAGGTCCTGTCATGCTTTTTTTCTAGTACAAGGGATGTTTACAATCCTGGTAATGGGAATAAAAGTGAGCCAATTTTTTTTTTTTGTAAAAGCGAGTGTAAAAATTGAAAAATTTAAATAAAGAAGAAAACATTTTTTTTAACCACTTCAGCCCCGGACCAATTGGCAGCCAAAGGACCAGGCCCCTTTTTGCGATTCGGCACTGCGTCGCTTTAACTGACAATTGCGCGGTCGTGCGACGTGGCTCCCAAACAAAATTGGCGTCCTTTTTTTCCCACAAATAGAGCTTTCTTTTGGTGGTATTTGATCGCCCCTGCGGTTTTTATTTTTCGCGCTATAAACAAAAATAGAGCGATAATTTTGAAAAAAATGCAATATTTTTTACTTTTTGCTATAATAACTATCCCCAAAAAATATATAAAAAAACATTTTTTTTCCTCAGTTTAGGCCGATACGTATTCTTCTACATATTTTTGGTAAAAAAAATCGCAATTAGTGATTATTGATTAGTTTGCGCAAAAGTAATAGCGTTTACAAAATAGGGGATAGTTTTATAGCATTTTTATTAATATTTTTTTTTTTACTAGTAATGGCGCGATCAGCGATTTTTATTGTGACTGCGACATTATGGCGGACACATTGGACATTTTTGACACATTTTTGGGACATTTGTCATTTATACAGAAATCAGTGCTATTTAAATAGCACTGATTCCTATGTAAATGACAGTGGCAGTGAAGGAGTTAACCACTAGGGGGCGGGGAGGAGTCAGTGTGACGTGTTGTGTTTTTTTTACAGTAGGGGGGCGTGGCTGTACGTCTGACGTCATTGATCGGCTTTCCCGATGACAGGGCACAGCCGATCAATGACAGGCAGTGTAGGAAGCGCGGGGAGAGGTTTGTTTACACAAACCTCTCCCCGTTCTTCAGCTCCGTAACCCGATCGTGGGATACCAGCGGCGATCGGGTCCGCTGGTCCCGCGGCCGTGGTCACAGAGCTCCCGAGCGGGTCGCGCGCGACCCACAGGCAGGCACATGCACGATCACGTACAGGTACGTGATTTTGCCTGCCCGTGCCATTTTGCCGACGTATATCGGCATTAGGCGGTTGGGAAGTGGTTAAAGCGCCCTGTCCCGCCAAGCTCGTGCGCAGAAGCGAAACGCATACGTAAATTGTGCCTGCATATGAAAACGTTGTTCAAACCACACATGTGGGGTATTGCCGCGATCGTTAGAGCAAAAGCAATAATTCTAGACCTCCTCTGTATCTCAAAACTGGTAGCCTGTAGACATTTTTAAACGTCGCCTATTGAGATTTTTAAGGGTCAAAGTTTGTCGCCATTCCACAAGAGTGCGCAATTTTGAAGCGTAACATGTTGGGTATCAATTTACTCAGTGTAAGCCCCCGCACACACGGTCGAAAATTCCGACCACAAAATCGGTCTCATTTTTTCCGATGGATTTTGTACGACACTGGTGTTGCATACACACGGTCAGACAAAGTTGCTGGAAAATCCGGTCATTCTGAATGTGGTGACGTTCGTTGCGTATGACGGGACTACGTAGACGCTAGTAGCCAATAGCTTTGGTCTCGTAATTTGATCTGAGCATGCGTGGCACTTTGTCCGTCAGAATTCTCTACACACGATCGGAAAAAAGTCAGATCGGATTTTGTTGTTGGAAAATTTGAGAGCACGATCTCAAATTTTTTCCGTCTGAATTTCTGACGGAAAAGTCCGTTGGAGCCCACACACGGGCAGATTTTCCGACAACATGGTCCGATCGGACATTTTCCGTCGGAATTTCCGACTGTGTGTACGGGGCATAACATTATCTTTCACAATATAACAAATATATAACATATATAATATATAACAATATAACAAAAAATTTTTATTTTTTCCAAAAAAATTGCGCTTGTGAGACTGCTGCGCAAATACTGTGTGACATAAAGTATTGCAACAACTGCCATTTTATTCTCTAGGGTGTTTGAAATAAAAAATATATAATGTTTGGGGGGTTCTAAGTAATTTTCTAGCACAAAAAAAATATTCTAACTTGTAAATACCAAATCTCAAAAAGAGGCCTGGTCCTTACGTGGTTTTAAAGTAGAACTATAAGCAAAACTTTTTTTTTTTCGTTTTGGATAGAGCAAGGGAGGGTTATAACCCCTGTCAGATTTTTTTCCCCATCTGTGTCCCATTGCGGAGATTTCCTTAATTTCCTGTCCCATAGCCAAACAGGAAGTGAGAGGAAATCCCTGCAAATGAAGGGAATCAATTGTGAATCCCCAGGTCACCAGAACTAATGTCCCCATAGGAAGGTTTTTCTTCTATTATTTTTCTGGGGACAACCCAAGATTTGTGATTTTCTTTTACTTTCACTTTCAATGATAATAGTAAACAGGACAAATAGAGAGGGGGAATCTTTCCTGCTTTGTGCAAGGGTTTTGCACAGAGTGGCCCAAATTCTCCTCTTCTCAGGACCCCCTTCGGCGCTCCTGGCCCCTCCCCCCGCAGAGTGCCCCCACACCAAGCAGCTTGCTATGGGTGCAACCGGGCAGAGCAGCTGCTCTGTGTGTCCATTCAGACATGGAGCCGTGACTCGGCCCCGCCCCTCTCTCTCCACATTGGCTCACTGACTTTGATTGATAGCAGTGGGTGCCAATGAGGCCTGCTGTTTTCTCAGCCAATCAGGAGGGAGAGTCCTGGATAACCGAGGCTCTCGTGCAACATTGCTGGATTGAGATGGGGCTCAGGTAAGTATTGGGGGGCTGAGGGGGGCTGCTGCTGCACACAGAAGTTTTTTTTTTTTTATCTTAATGCATAGAATGCATTAAGATAAAGAAACCTTCTGACTTTACAACCACTTTAAGTATTGTGGTCTGTTATTAGGAAATGTATTAACTGCCTGACTTCTGGACCTGTAAGTTAAAGCTCAACTCGAACCAAAATTTTGGCAGAGAAGGGTTACAACCTATGCCAGGTTGTTATTGCTGTCTGTTTCCCTATTGGGAAGTCTCCTTACTTACAGGACTAAGGTTACATGAATTTAGGAAAAACTGAGTTTGTAAAATTATCACCAAAGCAGTAATTCTAAGGGGATTATTTACTAACACTGGAGCGTGCAAAGTCTGGTGCAGCTCTGCATAGAAACCAATCAGCTTCCAGGTTTTATTGTCAAAGCTTAATTGAAAAATCTGAAGTTAGAAGCTGATTGGCTACCATGCACTACATTCTGAGTGCACCAGTTTTAGTAAATCGCCCTCATTGGTGTTCATGCATGTTGCTACTCCTAAACTGACCTTTTTGGGGCTTTGGGCATTTTTTTGCCTAAGCCCCTGAACCACCCTCAATAAAAACCTATGGGGTTGATTTGCTAAAGGCAAATAGACTGTGCACTTTGCAAGTGCAGTTGCTCCAGAGCTTAGTAAATGAGGGAACGCTCTCCTGAATTCCATCATTCAATAATGTGCAAGACAAAATTCAGTTTTTTTTTTTTTACTTGCACGTGATTGGGTATTCTTTGTGAAGTGAACCTCATTTACTAACCTCTGGAGCAACTGCACTTGCAAAGTGCACAATCTATGTGCTTTTGGTAAATCAATGTCTATGCGAGGGGTTGATTTACTAAAGCTGGAGATCATTCAGTAGAATGCATTGTAGTTATATTTTTTTCAGTGGAAGTGCAAGCCTTCCTGCTTAAACGGTTCCCAACCGGCTCACGCAGATATACAGAATGGCTCCCCTGGGCAAAATCCATACGGGTACTTCCATTCCTTTAGCGGGCACCAGAGGGGCGCGCACGCTGCACGGTGGGGGGTCCGATGCGCATGGTCGGTGGGCACAAGCGCCGCCGGCCACGTGCGATCACATCGATGAGTGCCAGCACAGGGATTTGTGTGTGTAAACACACAAATCCCTGTGCTGTCAGGGAAGAGGAGCCATATTGTTTGTTCCTACTAAGTAGGAAAAACTATATGTCTCCTCTCCTAGTGAATCCTATCCCCCCACAGTTAGAACACACTAAGGGAATGCACAATTAACCCCTTGATCGCCCCCTAGTGTTAACCCCTTCCCTGCCAGTGTCATTTACACAGTAATCAGTGCATTTTTATAGCACTGATCACTGTATAAATGGCCAATGGTCCCAAAAAAGTGTAAAAAATCTCCGATCTGTCCGTCGCATAGTCGCAGTACCGCTAAAAATCACAGATCACTGCCATTACTAGTAAAAAAAAATAATAATAATAAAAATGCCATAAATCTTTCCCATAGTTTGTAGATACTATAACTTTTGCCCAAACCAATCAATATCTGCTTATTGCAATTTTGTTTACCAAAAATATGTAGACGAATATATTTTGGCCTAAACTGATGAAGAAATTTGGGGAGATATTTATTATAGCAAAAAAATTTAAATATTGTTTTGTTTTTTTTCAAAAATGTTGCTCTTTTTGTTTATAGCGGAAAAAAATAAAAACCGCAGAGGTGATCAAATACCACCAAAAGAAAGCTCTATTTGTTGGAAAGAAAAGGAATTTGTGGGGAAAAAAAGGAAATTTTGTTTGGGTACAGCGCCGAACGACGGCGCAATTGTCAGTTAAAGCGACGCAGTGCCAAACTGTAAAAAGTGCTCTGGTCAGGAAGGGGGTAAAATCTTCCGGGGCTGAAGTGGTTAAAGCCAGAAAGGTAAATCCTCTTGAAAGCTCTCTCACTTTCTTTCATGTTTTTTTTAAGCACCTTTCAGTTATAGCGGGCTGCTTCTCACGTCAGATAATTACTAGCTTTCAAGTCCATTTCTCCCACCTTAGTTTTCTCTTGGCTACCATTCCTCAACTTCTTGTTGATGTTATTCACTTCATCTTTATATATTTTGGACTCCTCTTACTTTGGGATTTCAATTACTTATTTTTATCATAGATCTCTTAATGGCTTTATATTTATAATTTATTTATATCCACAGAAGTGGAGCCCACATCCACCGTTACTTTGGCACTATGTCTCTGGGATTTTTCACATATGCTCCTGGCTGTTTCCATATGTCCCGGTCAACTCAGCTCCCGTGGGAGACATCTCCCACAGTCCTATATATCCCTATATATACAGCACATGTGAGTACTTTAAGGGACAATAAGTTTGTCCCTTCTATTCCCTACATTTGTTCCATCTCCTAGACCAGTGATGGCAAACCTTTTTGAGCCCGAGTGCCCAAACTGAAAAAAAAATACATTGGTTTTGTGTTGCAAAGTGCCAACACGGCAATTCGTGAGAGAGGGGGGCTGAGCGAAAGAGAGGGGTTGTGTGAGAGAGAGGGGTTGTGTGAGAGAGGGGGTAAAAGAGAGAGAGGGGGGAGAGAGAGAGGGGGGGACAGCAAGAGTGAGGGGTGTGAGAGAGATGCTGAGAGGGAGGGGCGCTGAGAGAGAGGGGTGGGGGGGGGGGACAGAGAGAGAGGGTTGTGAGAGATATGCTGAGAGAGAGGGGGGAACAGAGAGAGAGGGGGGCTGAGAGAGAGGGAGAGGGGCTGAGAGGGAGAGGGGCTGAGAGAGAGGGAACAGAGAGAGGGAGAGGGAACAGAGAGAGAGAGGGAGAGGTGACAGAGAGAGAGGGAGAGGGGACAGAGAGAGGGGGTGTGAGAGAGATGCTGAGAGAGAGGGGCAACAGAGAGAGGAAGAGGGGCTGATAGAGAGGGGTGTGAGAGAAGTGCTGAGAGAGCGAGGTGAGCTGCGAGAGAGGAGGAACAGAGAGAGGGAGGAGGACAGGGAGAGAGAGAGATGGGGACAGAGAGAGAGAGGGGTGAGAGAGAGGGGGGGCAGAGAAAGAGAAGGGGGACAGAGAGAGAGAAGAGGGACAAAGAGAGAGGGGGAGATGGAAAAAGAGGGGGGGCTGAAAGAGGGAGGGGGGCTGAGAGTAGAGAGAGACCTCTAGCTCTGTCCTGGACCCTCTCGTGTGCCCACAGAGATGGCTCTGCATGCCAGCTGTGGCACGCGTGCCATAGGTTCGCCATCATTGTCCTAGACTTATCATAGATCCTTGGTTACCCATGTCTTTTCTCTCTTTATAGGGTACCGTTGCACCTGTCCCTGAAGAGGTAGTATTACCCAACGAAACACGTCGGGCATAGATTTGATGCACCGTGTTTACACTGATGGCTTTACAAGCCTTTCTACTTTATTATATTCAAGAATTTACCACAACATCCGTCCATGATATTGAGGCCAGCCTTCTATACCACACCATACTATGTGCCAAGTTATTTCTTTTGATATGTGCTATATTGTTTGCAGCATGTTTTTATGATGTTTTGATTTCATATGTATGTACCCCTTATGAGGCGTTTTGTCATCCTTGGTATAATAAACACATGTTTTCCAAATATTGACTACTTCTTTAGCCATACATTTATGCCTTATCTTCCCAACCTTCTTTCTTTACACAAATATAGGGATGGAGGTGCATTTATCTATGCATCTCACGCAAAGTCCCAAAACCCCTCTCTTTTAGCCCTTTAACAATACAGGGCATTTTGACCCCCTTCCTGCCCAGGCTAATTTTCAGTTTTCAGCACCGTAAGCACCGGAGAATTTTGCAAGAATTTTAAGCACCGTAGTTTGCCGCCATTCCACAGGCACGCAATTTTAAAGCGTGGCGTGTTAGGTATCTATTTACTCGGCGTAACATCATCTTTCACATTATACAAAAAAATTGGGCTAACTTTAATGTTTTGTTTTTTTAATTCATGAAAATGTTTTTTTTTTCCCCAAAAATTGCGTATTAAAAACTGCTACGCAAATACCGTATGACATAAAAAATTGCAACACCCACCATTTTATTCTATAGGGTCTCTGCTAAAAAAAATATATATATATATAATGTTTGGGGGCTCTAAGTAATTTTCTAGCAAAAAAGAAAACAAGATTTTTACATGTAGGAGTGAAGTGTTAGAAATGGCCTGGATGGGAAGTGGTTAACCACTTCCCACCCGGCCACTGCATATGTACGGCCAGGTGGACATCCAGGAACGTACTTCAGAAGGAGGGGGATCACACGCGCGCGTGCCCTCGCTCGTGCCCACGCAGCGGCGCGATCCTGATGCGCTCGTGCCCCCCGGACAAGTCGCATTTCAGATTGGCAGGAGGGCTCTGTGATTGGCCCTCCTGATCACATGACGGCCGTGTCCAATCACAGCCGTCATGTGATGTAAACAGAGAGCTAGGCGATCGGCTCTCCTCACACAGAAGTTGTCGGTGAGGAGAGGAGAGCAGATCGCTGCAGCCGGCTGGTGATCACTGTCTATGAGCTGTTTTTTACAGCTTTTTACACACTGATCACCAGCATAGTAACACACAGTGTAAAACACAATGTCCCAAAACACATGTCCCCAAAATACATGTCCTCACATAGTAAAAAAACCTGTCCCCCACATATGTCCCAATGATTATCTGCACACATATGTCCGTGATCACCTGCGCACATCTGTACATGATCATTTGCGTACATCTGTCCGTGATCACACAAACCAATTATTATACACTTAACAGGATTTTTTTTACCAAAGACATGTAGCAGAATACATTTTGGCTTAAATTTATGACAAAATTAGATTTTATTGGATTTCTTTTAAAATAGAACAAAGAAAATGTATTTTTTTTTCAAAATGTCCGCTCTTTTTTCGCTTGTATTGTAAAAAACTGAGTCGTGAATAAATACCACCAAAAGAAAGCTCTATTTGTGCGAACAAAATGATAAAAATGTAATTTGGGTACAGCATAGCATGACCGCACAATTGTCAGTGAAAGTGCGAGAGCGCTGAAAGCTGAAAATTGGCCTGGGAAGGAAGGGGGCGAAAGTGCCCAGTATTGATGTGGTTAAAGAGAGTTTAAAATATACGAAATTGTACAGTACATTTTCTGTGTAGCTGATTGTATGATAGCTGTCAGTGAGTGGGGTTGTTAAATATTCAATTAACAGAGCGTTTATGTAAATGTGTTAAATAAGGTCAGCTGTTTTCTATAGTGCCATACTTACAGATTTTTTGCCATGTGGTTAATGTCTTGGGTTTGCACCTGCATTTATTTTGAAGGCTTATAGAAACAGTTTCCTGCTTTTGGAAATTGGTGTCAGCTTTGCTTGTATAAAGTATCTAAGCATAATGCCATTAGTATGAAAAAAGAGTAAAAAAAAACAAGTGTTTCCAACAGATGTGTATATAGGGTTGCCACCTGTCCGGGATTCACCCGGACAGTTCGGGTTTTAAATCACCTTAAACCCGGACACATTATTCAGACAGCAATTGTGGCTCGGAACAGGGCTTGACCGGAGGGTGGGGGGGCACTATGTGCGCCACATTACTATTCTCTTTGGAGTGCCCAAAGGTGTCCCAGGTCTGTTACAATCCTATAGTGCAGGGATATGCAATTAACGGACCTCCAGCTGTTGCAAAACTACAAGTCCCATCATGCCTCTGCCTCTGGGTGTCATGCTTGTGGCTGTGGGAGTCTTGCTATGCCTCATGGGACTTGTAGTTCTGCAACAGCTGGAGGTCCGCTAATTGCATATGCCTGCTATAGTGTATACTAAAACCCCAAAAAATGACTGTGCCTCGCTAAAGTGTTCGGGTTTGGCTTGAAGAAAAAGTGGCAACCCTACGTGTATATACAGTATACTCCAATCAGCCATACCATTATGACAAACCACCACAACCCTTCAAGGTATGGACTCCACTATTATTATTATTATTATACAGGATTTATGTAGCGCTGGGACAGTAAAATTACAATACAATTCAATACCGAAGGAATAGGAGGGCCCTGCTCATGGAGCTTACAATCTAAAGGGAGGTGGAGGTGTTACAAAAGGTAATAGCTGGGGGGGATGATCTGATGGAGGTGACTCGGGCAGTGCCGGGAAAAGGTCATCTAGAGCCCAGGGCGAACATGCCATATTGCGCCCATCCCCCCCCCCCCCCCCCCCAAGATGTATGAACATTATGTGTCACCAACAATCCCATCCTCCCCAAAAAAAAACAACCATTAATCTGCATGCTCACGCCCAAGCATAAATACCCCCCTCCTCCCAGCACAAATCTTTGCCCCCTTTCTCCACAGGTCAAATCCTCTCTCTTCCCATTTGCCCCAGCACAAATCCCCCCCCCTCCCAAAAAAAAATAACCCCACCAAGTACATATCTTCTCCTCTCTCCAAGTTCCCTGCTTCCAGTACAAATTCCCCTCCTCCAATCCCCTATCTTAGCACAAATCCCCCCAACAAATTTCCCCTCCTAGCACAAATACCCTCCAATTCAACCCCCCCACCCCAAAAAAAATATTTCCCCTCTACCATTATACTTTTATAGCACAAACCCCCTGAATCCCTCATCCTAGCACAAATCCTCTTCCCCCTTCCCAACACAAATCACCACTCCTGGCACACCTCCGCAAATTATCCCTCCTAGAACAATTCTTATCCTCTGCTGACCCCCAAATTCCCCCTCCCAACACAAATCCCCCTCCCCAATCTCCTTGTGGTGCCCCTCCCCAGCTCACATGATGCCACAGTGCCCAGGGAAGCCGCCCCTCCTGCCCACCCCTTGCCCCGGTCCTTGACACAAGTACACTTAGGTGGAGGTGTGGTAGGCTTCTCTGAATAAGTGAGTTTTCAGGGATCGCTTAAAGGTGGACAAGGTAGGGGCTGACTGGACATACTGGGCCAGGGAGTTCCAGAGGATGAAAGAGGCTCTGGAGAAGTCCTGAAGGCGAGCATGGGAGGAGGTAACAAGCTAGAGAGCAAGAGGTCTTGTTAGGAGCGGAGAGGACGATTTGGGCAATATCTGCAGATGAGGTTGGTGATGTAGCTGGGGGCGATGTTGTGGATGGCCTTGTATGTTGTGGTAAGTATTGTGGATTTTATACAATGGGTAGGGCAGTCATGGATCAGTTAGAAAGGTGTATTAGTCTAGCAGCAGCAATCATAATAGACTGATGGGGGGGATAGCCTGTGTAAAGGTAAGCCAGTGAGGAGAGAGTTGCAGTAGTCAAGGCGGGAAGTAACCAATTAGTGAATGCATTGTTTTGTGGTGTCGTTAGTCAGGAAGGGGCAAATTCTGGAAATTAAGAGGAGGTTAAGGCGGCAAGATGTAGCCAGTGATTGGATGTGGGGGCTGAAGGAGAGGTCAGAGTCTAGTATTACACCCGATACCCTGAGGTGTGTGGAGTGACCAATGGTTGTGCCATTGATCTCAATGGTAAAGTGGAGGAGATCAGGGACGAGGAAATATTACGGTTGGGGATAAGGCATTTAACCTGCCTAGCGGTAACCCCGAGCCTGGCTCGGGTCCAGCTTTTTCTGCTGGGAGCGGTAACCCCGAGCCAGACTCAGGCTTGCGTGCAGGATGCAGGGGGGAAGTTACTTACCTTTTCCCCTGGATCCTGCGATGTCTCCCCGCTGTGTGAGCGAGCCGTCCGCTCGCTCGATTCACACAGTGCCGGTCTCCGTTCCCTGCGACGTTCCGACGCACGGGAGCGGAGATCGGCGCCAAATTTAAAAAAGTTTAAAAACACAGTACACATACAGTACTGTAATCTTACAGATTACAGTACTGTATACAAAAAATACACATCCCCTTTGTCCCTAGTGGTCTGCCCAGTGCCCTGCATGTCATTTTATATAATAAAAAGATTTTTTTTCTGCCTGGAAACTGGATATTGTCCATAGCAACCAAAAAGTGTCCCTTTATGTCAAAAGTGGTTTTAGACAGCTAGAAAACACCGATAAAAAATTAGAATCACAATTTATCATCAAACAATAAATTTAATGACAGCGACTATTCTGCAACTGAGCAAATTTCAGTGTTTTTGATTTGATTACATTATTGAATCATTTTTATATATATTTTTATTATATTATAATTTATTATTTTGTGTTTCAAACTTTATCATACCCGGGATGTCTACTAGACTCTGGTTCGGACAGATTTAAGTGAGTTATTCATAAGAATTGCATGCCTACAATATAAAAACGCCAAATTTCCATGCAAAATAATTGTACCGCTTTCAGCACAAAATTCCGGACAGAATCATACCGCCAGGGAGGTTAAGAAGCTTAAAGGCAAATGGGAGAAGGAAGATGGGTCTTAACCGCTTCCCGACTGGCGTGCAACGATATACGTCAGCAGAATGGCACGGACAGGCATAAGGGCGTACAGGTACGCCCCTTTGGATTTGCTGCCATGCCATCGCGTGTCATTTACACAGGAATCAGTGCATTTGTATAGCACTGATTGCTGTATAAATGACAATGGTCCCAAAAATGTCAGATGTGTCCGCCATAATGTCGCAGTCACAATAAAAATCGCTGATCGCTGCCTTTACTAGTAAAAAAAAAATTATTAATAAAAATGCCATAAAACTATCCCCTATTTTGTAAATGCTATAACTTTTGCGCAAACCAATCAATAATCGCTTATTGCGATTTTTTTTACCAAAAATATGTAGAAGAATACGTATCGGCCTAAACTGAGGAAAAAAATGTTTTTTAATATATTTTTTGGGGATATTTATTATAGCAAAAAGTTAAAAATAATGCGTGTTTTTCAAAATTGTCGCTCTTTTTTTGTTTATAGCGCAAAAAATAAAAACCGCAGGGGTGATCAAATACCACCAAAAGAAATCTCTATTTGTGGGAAAAAAAGGACGTCAATTTTGTTTGGGAGCCACGTCGCACGACCGTGCAATTGTCAGTTAAAGCGACGCAGTGCCGAATCGCAAAAAGTGCTCTGGTTTTTAAGCCAGCAAAATGGTCCGGTCTGAAAGTGGTTATAAAGCGCAGCTCCACCCAAAAGGCTTGTTCCCTGCTCCTCTTAAACAATTGTCACTTTTGAGAAGAGGGGAGAGCAGGTACCCGATTTTGACAGGTATCTGCTTCCCACTTCCGCGGCTGGCGGAAACGGTTCTCCTCCCTCTCTCCTCCCTGCAGTCTTCTGGGACACTGACAGGTCCCAGAAGACTGCATCCACCAGTCACGATGCACAGTGCGACTCGCGCATGCGCAGTGGCTGTGAAGCCGCAAGCTGTCCCAGCTGGGTGCACATAGTGAAGATGCCAGCGCCAGGGACCAAAGGATCGTGGGACAGGTGAGTGGCTGTTTTTTAAAATTCAGCAGCGACAGTTTTTGTAGCTACTGACTTTTATTTTTTGTGACTGGAACTCCGCTTTAAGTTATTCAAGCAGGTGGGGTAGAGTGAAGGTTTTTTAAGTATGGGGGTAACCAGTGCATGTTTGAGCGGGGGGGGGGGGGGGTGCCTCAGGAAAGGGAGAGGTTGAACATGTGGGTTAGAGAGTTTAAGCAGGAAATTAATCTCAGTTATTGTGAGGGGACAGTGTCCAGGGGACAGGTGGTGAGGTGGGCCGTGGAAAAGAGTTTGGCAACTTCCTCAATGGTAACAGGGCTGAAGGAGGAAAGTATTGAGTATGGTGTGTTGGACCTGGTGTGTTGGTTTGGGGAGGAAGCTGGGCGCTGGATATCTCATCACAAATTTTGTTGATTTTGTTTTTGAAATGATTGGCAATCTCCTGGGCAGTAAGCAAGTTGGTGGGTTAAGGCAGTGAAGTAAGGAATTAAGGGTAGAAAAGAGTTGACGAGGTTTGGATGAGAGGGTTTTGATGAGAGTGTTGAAGTAGGTTTGTTTAGCAGTGTGGAGGCAGGAGTTGTATTTGAGAAGGGCATGTTTGTAGAGGGTGAAGTCTTGCAGGTATTTCGTTTTACACCAGCGACTGCTTCTCTTGAGACTTCTGGTGTCATCTGTTTGCCAAGGTTGTAGCATGCGAAGCCTGGTTCTGCGTGTAGAAAGAGGAGTGAGTATGTCCAGGGAGGATGACAGTATGTTGAAGACTGAAGTGGTCAGGTCTGGGCAGGACAGGGGTTTGATTTTATCATAAAGGCAGTCAGTAGCAGAATGAAGAAAGGAAGGGTTGAGGTGGGGAAGGTTCCTGTGGGTAACTGTTTGCAGGTTGGCAGCATGGGAGGTAGGAGATGGAAAGTGTGAAACGCATAAGGTTGTGATCGGAGAGATGAAAGGGTGTTAGAGAGGTTGCAGGGAGTAGAGAGGTGGGAGAAGTTTTACCATTGGAATGAGTGGTGGTTTGTGTCCATTGTGTTAGGTTAAAACAGGAAGTTAAATAGAGTAGTTGAGAAGTGGCTGAGGTGTTAACATTGATTGGAATGTTAAAGTGACCAAGGATATGGCGGGTACTTCAGAGGAGAAAAAGTAGGGTAGCCATGCGGAAAAGTCATTAAGGAAGCGTGACACTGGGCCAGGAGGCCACTAAATTACTGCAATCCTCATAAAAACTGGAGAAAAAAGAGTAATGTAGTGCACATCAAAAGAACAGAGGGAAAGAGAGGGAGGTGTAAATAGAACCTAGAAGGTGCTTTGTGGGGAGAGAAGTCCCACTCTGCCTCTTTTTTGTCCGCTGGGTCTGGGTAAGTGAGTCCAGAGGAGGCCACCATGGGAGAGGGCAGCTGGAGAGGCAGTGTCGGATTCCTGGAGCCATGTTTTAGTAATAGCAAGTAGATTGAGGGAGTTGAAGGGGAAAAGTTAATTGACAGAGACAAGGTGCTGCAGTGAAGTGGAAGTGGTGACACTGTGTGGGCACAGAATGAGCAGGAGGTGATATGTGCAGCAACATTGAGAGGGAAAAAGTGGGGGAGATTTGCCGAAGTGGCACTTTGCCCAAGAAGTGACAAACCTGACCTGGCAAGCTGTCCTAAGAGTTAAACTGAATTTATACTGGGATGGGGTAGGCGATGGTTAACAATTATTTAATTAAGAGCTAGTAAAAAAAGGCACATGGTGAAAGTGGGGGTTCTCTGGCCTAAACAAAGCACGAGGGAGAAAGCAGGATAAGGCTAGGTGTTTGATCTTGGCCAAGGCAGTATAATAGAAAAGTAAGTGTAACTTCCCGGGCGGCGGCGCAGCCCCTCTCTCATTACGCTGTGTGACGTTGCCGGCCATCATTGGTTCACGGCTGATACATATAGCACACACACACTGCGATCACACTCTAATTTTATCCACTGGTTAAAGACACTGCTGCACATTATTGGACTCCTCTCAACATACCCCTGCAGGTACTTTTACACCATTAAGCTCACCTAACCCTTTCTCCCTTTCCCTTTGGGGTTCTTTTGCTATAGGGCCACGTTTATGATCTGAATTCAATATTCACTCTGCCACTCTATGGAAATTTTGTTCTCCTCACATCCACTGGGGTGCTTTTTTCTTTTTCTTTTTTCTTTTTTTCTAGTTCATTAATTGGACAACTAGCTCACCACTATTTTTGTATTGAATTCCATAGACATTTTTGGGAACCAGCTATTATGCAACATGCACACCATACAACACTTATTTCCCAGCTGCATTTTGGGCATTCTTGCGTATGTTCAATTTGGCTGCTGGTGCCACTGCCCGTGCCTCTGATGTTGCCGTCTCAGCTCCCGGGGATAACGTCTTTCAAAGTGTCCTCTACCATTGATACCACCAACCAGACCTACCTACATACTACAGATAGGTGAGAGTGTTTGGGACCTTTTACGCTCCCCCTCTTTCTTCTGTGTTTTATATCTTTTTTTAACACCATACAATCTCTGGCATTTCTGTTTATAGATACCTCCAAACTATGCATCTGCTCCTGATGAGTGGTAATGTAACCACGAAACGCGTAGAGCTTGTTTATGATGCAATTTAGCCCAGTGTTTAAGAGAAGAGTTTACTCAGTGGTTACAGCAAAGCAGATGTGGATTGCAGACAGGCAAAGTGTCTTTTGTGTTGCAGGGAAGGGTGTAGGCCAGGGGTCTCAAACTGGTGGCCCTCCAGCTGCTACGGAACTACAAGTCCCATCATGCTTCTGTCTGTGGGAGTCATGCTTGTAACAGTCAGCCTTGCAATGCCTCATGGGACTTGTAGTTTCGCAACAGCTGGAGGGCCACCAGTTTGAGACCCCTGGTGTAGGCAGTTACCCGAAAGAGTAGAGCAGTGAAGATGTAGGTACTGTATGATGTGGTATCATATGTTCATTGTAGGCACGTTTGCCTGTGGGCACAGGTCAGCATAGGCACCCTGACCCATCTGCAGCTACACGGCTGACACCTTTCTATCGGACAAGAATTACCTTTTTCAGCAATTTGAGCTACAGTACCACTTCTATTGGATCTGACAACACAGGCCAGCATTCTCTCCCCACATGCATAATTGGCTGACCATGACCCTGTTGCCAGTTCACCAGTTTTCCTTCCTTAGACTTCTTCTGGTCGGTCCTGACCACTGCAGACTGGGAACACCTTCACAAGAGTTGCCGTTTGGGAGATGCTCTGACCCAAGCATCCAGCCATTACAATTTGACCTCTTGTCAAAGTCACTCAAATCCTTAGCTTGCCCTTTTTTTTCATCTTTCAACACATCAACTTTAGAGACAACGTGTTCACTTTCTGCCTAATGTATCCCACCCACTTTTAGATGCCATTGTAACATGATAGTCAATGTTATTCAGTTTACCTGACAGTCGTCGTAATGTTATGGCTGATAAGTATATATCTACATTTATTTATTCCCTCATTATGGAGAAATTTCCACTCACTTCCTGTTTTTAGGGCTGGAAGTGATTCAGTTTACCTGTCAGACAAGATAGTCTCCCCTGTGGATCTGGGACAGACAAAAAAAAATAAACTAGCAGAGGGTTTTTAAGAAATCCCCTACTTTATCTAAAACATTAATGCCTTGGCGCCAGCCGTATGCAAATAAGCAGCCTCTCGGCTCCTGGTCCTTAACACAGAGGGGCCACATATTTGCGTGAATTGTTGGCCATACACCTGTGTTGAGAGCAGATGCGCACCCGGCATAGTTACCGTTGTCTAACTGAAAGCTTTTGGTTTGCGGCGGTCACGTGGTCTTAAGCTCTGCCCCGCCTCCCGGCGTCATAAACCTCTTAAAGGGCCGGGAGGCGCCGGTGTTCTGTCGGAAAATGTCCAGCTATCAAATATTGTCCGCCCCGTACTGCGCAGGCGCAGCACTTGCGCAGTACGGAGCAGAAGGAGCTTCGGAAAAATCTCAGAAGAAGAATGGCGCCTGCGCCGTGAGTGGAGATGCAAGCCCCACCATCCAAGTGGACATAGGCCTGCAAATAGTTAGAGGGCCCCTCGCGGGCTCGCTACGCTCGCTACGCTTCGGGCACGGCCTCGCTGCGCTCGGCTCTTTTAGATTCTAACTCTATGTCCACTTGGATGATGGGGCTTGAACCTGGATTCACGGCGCAGGCGCCGTTCTTCTTCGGCTGTTTTTGGAATTGCGCAGTACAGTACACAGCGGACACTATCCGATGGTGGACAGTATATGACAGGACACCAGCACTAAGAGGTTAAAAAAAATGAATATACATAAACTTTAATAACATTTATTTTAAAAGACCCACTTTAGTGGAAAGTTCTGGGGAATGCAGTTTTGTCCATAAATATCTGATCTAGTAGTATTCCCTATCACCAGCCTAAGAATATCCTCTACAGCTATAATAGTATTTCCCACTGCCTTAATAGTTTCCTTACCACCATTATAATGACACATACTCCGCAATTACAGTGTTCCCCAGCATCAGATAACTCAACAATAATAATATCTCTTTGCACCATGATACCGTCCTACACCATACTAATATTTCCCACCACAATTCTAATAATAATCACAACCTCCATAATAATAACTTTGTTTTACACTACGAAATGTTCTTCACCAATAAAACAATAACCTAAAGCACTATAATAACAGGTACCACCTCCTTATCAATATTCGCCACTGTCTTGGAAAATCCATCACTATTGTAATATTGCCAGTAAAAGCATATGTCTCCCAACGGGAATATTGAAGTATATGTCAACCCAATCACTAAACTCTCATATCAGTTTTAACATCATTTCAAATTTTTAAATCTGTATGAAACAATATTCAATGATCCTACCATGAAGATCTTTGTTCAGGTGGTTCCTGTTGTAGGATGACCTGTCTACTGGTATCACTATCAGAAAACCTGCAGCCACTATCAGAACCTAGATCACCTGCTAGTGGCATTGTGGTTCCCTGAGCAGAAGGTTGTAGTTCCAGTGTCCACCAGCGGGTGTCTCCCAGCAGCCAGCAGATCCTAGTAATCAGTCTTCAGCTGAAGCTGGCTGCTGAGAGGGCATTTAGTTCCTCCTCTACTAGTTATATGTAACTCTTGGTAGCACAGTAATTGTTATACATTTTCCTCCTCTACTAGTGCCTTTTGCATCAGTGTTTTTCCTGCCAGCCAGATGCATGCTTGTTGTTACATCCTAAACCTGATTCCTGACTTGTCACCTGCAGCCTTGTACTTGCCCCCCTTTTTCCTGATTCCAGTCCTGGTTCCCCCTTCTTTGCATTTCTGATATTCCCTGTGATCTGTGTTCCTCATTTTGTATTTATTGTATATACAATACATTATAGTTAGGTTGGATGGGTATTTTGTCACCTATTCAACCCTGATCACCTGCTGGTGCCACTGTGGTTCCCTGGGTGGAGGTTTCTAGTTCCAGTGTGCACCAGCTGGTGGACACTGGAACTACAACCCTCTGCCCAGGGAACCACAGTGCCACCAGCAGGTGATCCAGGTCCTGACAGCTGGAGTGAGAGCATGTACACAGGATGTGGCTGCAAAAAGGCTGTAGCATTGAGATGTAATAAAGGAAAAAAAGAGGAAAGTGTTTTAATTCAAAAAAGAAAGGGTGATTGTGTATGTAACACAGTGGTTTAGAAAACAAAATTCTTTTAGAATTCACATCTACTGTAATCCCTGGTCTATCTTGTCTGTCTGTCCAACTACTTCAGTAGCATTATACTTAAAGGGAAACTCCACTTTCGTAGGGAAAAAAAAACAAAGAAAAAATAATATAACGTATACAATTGAGACACGAGTCATATTGTAATTGAATGTTATTAAAAATGACCTTTCTATTTGGTCCTGCAGCTCTGTAATTTTCTGAAAATGCAACATGGCTACCTGGAGGTGTCCTGTACACAGAATGTGTACAGAATGCCCCCCAGAAACATCATATCCTGCTTGTGTGATTGGCTGCCCAATTTTCCCAGAAGTCTACACTAAGATACAAGTCAGATTTCAGGCATCCCCTGCAACAAAAATGTAATTTTTGATGAGATACTTCCAATAGGAAATCATGTCTAAAGGAATGCAGGCCCAGCAGCTTTCCTCGTTAGTGCCATGCAGGTGCACAGCTGATTGATAATTATGAAACCACTCCCATTAGACTCACTTTCCCACATGGACACAGACAAACACACAGGAAAGTTTTTAGAATAACAAAAGGTAGGAATCTGCGACAAAGTTTGTTAAAATCCCTACAATATACATAGATCACCCAGAAGTGGAGTTACGTTTTAACAGCAATGACAGTCTGCATTGTTTTGTCCATATATTTATGTTAATCTTTCCCTTTTTGTTAATACCAGTCTGTTTGCCTTTCTGTATCTGTATATGTCTCTCCATCTTTATACACCTATGTATTTGCCTGTCAATCTGTCTGTCTACCAGTGTGCCTATTACTGACTTTGAATAGTGTGTTAACCACTTCCCGACCGCCCCCTGTATATTTACGTCGGCAGAATGGCACGTACAGGCAGAATCACGTACCTGTACGTGACATTCTTCCGGCGGTTGGGGGGTCCGATCGGACCCCCCTCCGCCGGCGGGGACGGTCGGGATCGCTTCAGGAGCGATCCGGGACGAGGGGACGGCCAGTGGTTTCTGGCCACCCCCTCGCGATCGCTCCTGGCCAATGACACCCCCCTGTCACCCCCTGATCACCACCCAGATCACCCCCCCCCTCACCCCCCCACCCCCCAGTCACCCCCCTCCCCCCCCAGTGTCACTAATTGCAGTGATCATTTATTTACTGCCTATGTACCCCCATATTACAACCTAAATAAAGGATTTTAACCCCCTGATTGCCCCTAGAGTTAACCCTTTCACCAGTGATCACTGTATAACTGTCACTGGTGACGCTGGTTAGCCAGATCGTTTTTCTGATCGCTGCATTATTGTCGCTAGGTAACCAGTTTTTTTTTTGTATTACTGTTACGGGTGACGCTGGTTAGTTAGCTTGTTTTATTATACTGTCAGGGCACCCGCCATTTATTACCCAATAACGGTTTAACCCCCTGATCGCCCAGGCGGGTGATATCAATTAGGTTTTTTAGGGTCAAATAAGGTCTGCGTCGCCCCAGGTTAGTGCCAGTACCGCAAACACCCACGCGCAAAGCATACACCTCCCTTAGTGGCACAGTATCTGAACAGATCGATATCTGATCTGATCAGATCTATACTAGCGTCCCAGCAGTTTAGGGTTCCAAAAAAAACCGCATTGTTAGCGGGATCAGCCCAGATACCTGCTAGCACCTGCGTTTTCCCCCTCCGCCCAGCCAGCCCACCCAAGTGCAGTATCGATCGATCACTGTCACTTACAAAACACTAAGCACACATAACTGCAGCGTTCGCAGAGTCAGGCCTGATCCCTGCGATCGCTAACAGTTTTTTTGTGGTAGCGTTTTGATTCAGTCGCTTCAGTCAGGAGCTTTTTTTACCTGTGAATCTCAAAAAAATAAAAAAAAATAAAATAGTTGTCGTTTTATTGTTCTCTCTCTCACTCTATTCTCTCTCTATTGTTGCTCTTTTTTTTACTCCATTCTATTCTGCAATGTTTTATTATGTTTTATCATGTTTTATCATGCTTGCTTTTCAGGTGTAATTTTGTTTACTGTGTTTTAGTGTTGAGCATTTTTTTGTTTTCAGGTGCGCCATTCAGCGCGGATTTATTTATCTTGCAGCAACAGCGTTTGCTCCACGATACATAAAGCCGCGACTCCAACGCTGTAGGAGGTGATTTCACCACCACAGTTAAAAAAAAGAGCATATATGCCGAAGCATGGGGGCAGCAGGGGGGGGAGGAGCGATTGGCTCCTAATGCCACGTACATACGGTCGAAATTCCGACCGTGTGTACACGGCATAACTTTTGCGGGAGGATGCCCCCATGCATCGGCATATATAAATGGTGCATGTGCCCATCATTAGAAGTGGGTGGATGAAGGGAGGTATTCTAATGGTGGGCATACCCACCAATCAATCTCTTTTTTTCGTTCAGCCAAGAGGCTGCATGAAAAAAAAAAAAGATTACAATATATGTCCAGTATGTTGCTGGACTTTGAATGAAAGTAGACACCCCAAGCTATTTGATGAGAGCAATGTTGCCCATTAAATATTTTTTTTTTTGTCCCAAGAGATTGAATAATGAAAAAAAAAAATATATATATATTTTTTTTACAAAAAGTTGTCACTAAATGAGTACGGGGATATGTGGAAATACACCAAAATACATTCTGTTGCTTCTCCTGAGGACTTTTTGGGAGCCTAGCTGCGTACGGAACCCCAAAAACCAATCACCGCCTTCAGGCTTTCTAAGGGTGTAATTTTTTTATTTCACTTCTCACTGCCAATCACAGTTTCGGAGGCCATGGAATGCCCAGATGGCATAAAACCCCCCAAAATGACCCCATTTTGGAAAGTAGACACCCCAAGCTATTTGCTGAGAGGTATTGTGAGTATTTTGCAGATGTCGCTTTTTGTCACAAAGTTTTGAAAATTGAAAAAAGAAAAAAAATTTTTTTTTTTCTTTACTTTCTTCATTTTCAAAAACAAATGAGAGCTGTAAAATACTCACCATGCCTCTCAACAAATAGCTTGGGGTGTCTACTTTCCAAAATGGGGTCATTTGGGGGGGTTTTGTGCTATTTTGGCATTTTATGGCCTTCGAAACGGTGATAGGTAGTGAGGAGTGAAATCAAAAATTTGCACCCTTAGAAATCCTGAAGGCGGTGCTTGGGTTTCGGGGCCCCGTACGCGGCTAGGCTCCCAAAAAGTCCCACACATGTGGTATCCCCATACTCAGGAGAAGCAGCAAAATGTATTTTGGGGTGCAATTCCACATATAACTATGGCATGTGTGAGCAATATATCATTTAGTGACAACTTTTTGAAAAAAAAAAAAATCTTTTTTTTTTTTTGTCTTTATTCAATCACTTGGGACTAAAAAAAAAAAATATTCAATGGGCTCAACATGCCTCTCAGCAAATAGCTTGGGGTGTCTACTTTCCAAAATGGGGTCATTTGGGGGGGTTTTGTACTTCTCTGCCATTTTAGCACCTCAAGAAATGAAATAGGCAGTCATAAATTAAAAGCGGTGTAAATTCCAGAAAATGTACTCTAGTTTGTAGACGCTATAACTTTTGCGCAAACCAATAAATATACGCTTATTGGCATTTTTTTACTAAAGACATGTGGCTGAATACATTTTGGCCCAAATGTTTGACTAAAATTGAGTTTATTAGATTTTTTTTATAACAAAAAGTAGAAAATCTCTTTTTTTTTCAAAATTTTCGCTCTTTTTCCGTTTATATCTCAAAAAATAAAAAAAATCACAGAGGCAATCAAATACCATCAAAAGAAAGCTCTATTTGTGGGAAGAAAGGACGCAAATTTCGTTTGGTTACAAAAATTGCATGACCGCGCAATTACCAGTTAAAGTAGTGCAGTGCGAAATTGAAAAAAGACCTCTGGTCCTTTGGCTGCCAAATGGTCCGGGGCTGAAGTGGTTAATGTTATCTGCATCCATTCATCAATATCAGGCTGAATTTACAAATGCATAATGCTGGCAATATTTTTACTCCTGTGTGTTATTTGCTTTTTTTATTCATTAGAAAATTGATCTATGTTTTCAATGAAAGCCTTTCTACACAGATCAGAAGAATTTACCATGCAGAGGGTATATTTATTTCACAAGCGTTCTTTTATCCTTTTTTGAGACAATAATTATAATAATTTTTGAGGAAATGGGATAAAATAACGAACGCAGTTAGTGAATAGAGTCTAAATGTGAGTCATCCTTTGTATGCTCTCCATCAGTATCCGTGTTTCCATTTGCGTCTGTTCATTCTTTTTTTTATTACAGGGGTTTACATAGCGTGAAGAATTTAAACAGCGTTTTACATATTGTACATTAATATAATAGTGATGTGATAGCACTGCTCAATAATCCTAAATAGATAATGTGAATAAAACATTGTAAAAAAAGGAGAAAAATCACATCCTAATCTTCAATATACCATCTATACAAAGCATAACGCTAAGATCCCTTTCACACTGAGGCGGTTTTCAGGCATTTTAGCGCTAGAAATAGCCTCTAAATAACGTCTGAAAACCGCCTCCCATTCATTTCAGTGTGTCTTTTCACACTGGGGCAGTGCGCTTACGGGACGTTGGGAAAGCTGCATCTTTGGGGTGGTTTGGGAGCGCTAAACGCCCTACCCATTGAATTGAATAAGCAGCGCTTCCAAAGCATGTGAAGAGATCCACCGCTCCAGGATGATCCACCCAAACTCAATCCCACAGCTGTTCCTATGGGTAGAGAGCGGTTAAAAAGCGGTTCGGAAGCGCCGCAACACGGGCGTTTTTAACCCCTTCTTCGACCGCTAGTGGGGGGTAAAAGGCACCCCGCTAGCGGGCGAAAAGCGCAGCTTAAACAGCGCTAAAGCGACACTAAAACGAGCGGCACTTGCTGCTGCGGCTCAGTGTGAAAAGGGGTCTTACTGAGTGAAAATAAAAAGATATTACCGTATATACTCGAGTATAAGACGATTTTTTCAGCATATTTTGTTCTGCTGAAAGTGCCCCCCTCGGCTTATACTTGAGTCAAGCACTTTTCTGTAGCAGAGAATGACATTTTCCGACCTGACTTTGGAGCCCCGTATCTCCAAATTTGGTGTGCAAACCCAGTGTAACCAACACTACAACGTATCCAAATTTGGGGTTTCTAGCACCAAGTGGCCCCGAGATACAGGCTGATGTAGGCGATATAATAATTATATCTGTGTATTAATTTGTCTAGTCCCTATAGATTAGTTGGTGTATTAAAACTCTGAGCACATGCTACTGTTAATATCACAATAATACGAGGTTAGCTATGAAACCAAACACAAACTGCTGCTAGTAACACACTATCTTATTTATTTCCCAAGAATCAGGAACGCTAACATAAAGTATTAAAAGACATTACAATATCACAAAGCTTACAATCAAATCATATAATACAAGAATATCAAAGATACTTATCACAGGGCCCTCCGTGAGGCTTGTAGCCTCAAAATGGCCGCCAGACCATGAGGTGGTCAGGGACACCTTCTCATGTCAGGGATTCCCAGCAAACAGAGGCTGACTTCCTGTGTGTGCGAACTCTTCATTCAAACCCACACATCCACTCATAGCCACCCCCCCTTTGCCTTTCATCCAATAGGTATCCATAGCCATCTTAGTAGTAACAGCCTCCCTTGAAGCTTGTAATTACACATGTCACAGCAGGTGGGCTTGAGCCAAGCCATTGTTATCTTGATATGCTACAAAGCTTTTGGTGTGTTTTCCAACCTGGCTACATTCCAATCCGGGGAATGCCTTCTGTCCTCAAAGATATTGGAAATGAACCGATGTGATATTACATGAGTTCATATTGAATCCAACATATGCCGCTTTGCGACTGAAAGTCGCATAAAAACCCTTCTTCAGACACGGCTCCTATTGAACAGTCCATAACTGTTTTGTCCCTGACATGCGTTTCCAAACCAGTATCCATAGAACAGTCCTTTAAACGTCTTAACGTGTTGTATTTTTACAACGTGTGCAGAAACAGCTCCTATGGAACAGTCCATTGTGGTCTTACCGTGTTATGCTTCCCAACACGTGCCGCTTTGCCACTGAGTGACACATCCTTCTTCAGCGACAGCTTCCATGTCGCCATTATGTATCTTTGGTATCTTCAGGACGAATGCAATACAGGCAAGGGGTATCCATTCATTCACCAGTACACATTCAGAGCAACATATCAAACAGCTCTCAAATACTGATCTATTATCTAGATAAGTCTCGAGGAGGGCCTTATTCACCCATACAAACCTACAATACGCATAGGTCACACTATACCATAATATAAATCAACTTCTTATCATACTATATACATATATCTGTATCCCATCCCTTTATGCACCCCGCTCCCAATCCTATAACCCTTTACTGTACATATGGGTCGGGATTAGGCAGGCTTGCTCACAGCGGTATTGCAGGGCTCTGACTTGGCAGCAAGGTCTCTAATTTGAACACAGAGACCCTACCGTCAATTCGTCCCTCAACTTGCATAGACAAATGGGAGATCCTTCTATATAAATATCGAGTCTAATCACACATATAAATCTGCAAAAATGACAAAAAAAACACACAATTCCATCCCTGTGCCTGGATTTCAGAGACCATGCTCAGGGTATACCATGCACCTCTACCTATGGTTAGGTTCAAGGAACCTTCCAGTTTTATGACTAGCGTTACATCGGTATTCTTTAGGACAAAGAAATAAACTCGTCTATGTCCCAAATGACACCCAGGTGCTTCCTCCCCAGCAATGATCCCTGAAATAACTTCCCAACATTTGTACGTTCACCACCATGATGTATTGACCTGGCATACAAAGGACATCATGGTCATACTTCCGACCGAGGGAAGTATCAACCTGCTTCCATCTCCTCTGATCACATGTAGGTGATTTAGCCTCAAATGCGACAAGATAGAATCCCCAATCAGTAAGCCCATTGATGCCACCAAATATACAGACCAAGTCCGCACTTCTGTATATGGGATCATACAGCCTAACACCTTTCACCATCCAAACTGGTACAGCCCATCCAGGCATTCGACCACCATTTTGGATTAGTGTACGCGACGTGTTGTGGCAGAGTCTTACTGAGTGGTGATGCTAACTCATCAGGCCACTGCCCTTTATACAGAGATTGCACAATCAGCTTGATGCTGGCTGACACTTCCGCCCGTCACTGCGTGTACGCCAGAGCCCATGACCGATTTCTGTCCTGTACCCTGACACCCTCCACCAACCTCTCAACATGGTTCACCAAATCTGGAGCTAATTTACCCTGGGTATTTTGTGAATGTTATTAAGGATGCCACCAATCTCTCTGAGTAACAAAGTCCCGCTCAAGCTATGGCTGAGAGTTTGTTCCTCAGGATACCGATGTCTACTCCATTACCAACACCCATTCCAGCTCCTATTCCCCCAATATAGTGCTGAATACATGCCTCCTCTTGTGGTTACTCCTCAGAGATAAGCATCCTGCATGCACCTTATTCTGTGTCCGCACATCTCTGGGAGTAAGTCACTGGTACGATGACAGCACTTGATTCAGCGTATACTCAGCAAATATAGGGTAATAGGTTTTATCAACCACTGTGAGATGTTGCAGCACCATGTGGTGAAGGCATATTGTACCTTGGTAGTCAGCGTTTGTTCCCTTTATCTATCGGAGCATGCTCCTGTGTGTATTCACTGGCATTCCTTGTGCAGGGTTTCAACTTCTCAGGTGAGACCTCAACCAGGCGTATCTCCCCCATACAAGGAAATGTTCACCCCATTGCCGTGTCACCTGGCGGCTGGCACCCTCTAGTCTGGCCAACAGACACCTTATTATGCCTAAGTGCCCGCCTCTTGGGTACCTGCACCATATAAATTCCGTTACGTCAATACATGTCCTACATTACACAACTTTCCTTCTTTCAACTCCTCCCTCCAACAAAAAAAACATATATATTTTACATTTCCATGTTCTGATGGATTGGATGTGTTATATTCCTTCCCCCAACCTCCAAACCATTGTACGTATATTAATAACACGTTTGCATTCATCAGGAGAGAGTCCAGCAAAAAAAAAATGTTTCAAGTCTTATTGATAGGCACAGTCTTTCAGATTCAGCACCAGATCGTCCATAGGAAAGAAAAAGTGTTAAAGTGAATCTTTTTGTTTGTCCCGTCTCTCCTGATATTTAGTGGAATAAATTTGGGGCGTGGTATGGCACAGACAAAACGATGTCTGTAACCTGAACGGTTGCAGCCTTAATCCAGTGCAAATATCGCAAATTTTAAAAAAGAAAATACATAGTAAAACCTAGTGGTTAAAAATGACTAGTGCAGTGTGCACTGTGGTAAATGAAGGTAAAATCTCAACGAATATGATAAAGTGTCCAAGTGATAAAACAGCATAAAATAAATAATCCCAGTGGGTGTATAGCAATGTGAAATCCTTAAAATGAAGTAGACGGATAAAGTGCAAAGTGCTGGAATAGAAAAAGGAAATGGACACTGATCCAAGTTTCAGCAGTGTCTTGGTGCTGAAAGTAGAGCCTTAGATTGGCTAGTGATCCTCAGAAGTAGGATATTTTGTGACAAAGAAGTTACACAAAAAATTAAACTTATATTTAAGACCGGGTAAGCGAAACTCGCTAAACATAAAGATGTATTCAAAAGTCCAGATGGAGCATACTTCTAAGGTGATCAGTGCAAGTATGGGTGGGGGGAACGTGAAAACTGGTTTCCTATTTAATCCAGTGAAGAAAACCAATAATATAAATAAATAAAACCAATAATTTAAATAAATAGATCTGTGACTGTGTGGCACACACCGTATTCACAACGGTTAATACACAGTTGAAGTGATGTAAGGTTTTCGGTGCAATGTGACATAAATTGAGTCCAACATAAAAATAAAGTGCGAGTGCTTGATAGCTGTGTGGGACGGTAGGTGATCCGTGCGTTCTCCTTCGTGCAGAATAAATGGATGGGTGTCCCCTTACCTTACAGCTGTAAGGTAACAGCGTGTAGCGGAGATCTTGTTTGGGTCCTTGGTCGGCGTTCCTGGTGTACTGCCCTGTCACATAACATAGGACATAACGCGTAGGATACTAGAGGCATAAAGACACCGGAAGCAACGGTCAGGTACGAGCTTGGCGCTCGTTTTTACATTGTGCGGTCCATATAACAAAAATTTCCCCCACTGTGGACACATACAAAGAGGCAGGACCGCATACTATAGGCAGGGTAGGACCCAGGGCAGTACACCAGGAACGCCGACCAAGGACCCAAACAAGATCTCCGCTACACGCTGTTACCTTACAGCTGTAAGGTAAGGGGACACCCATCCATTTATTCTGCACGAAGGAGAACGCACGGATCACCTACCGTCCCACACAGCTATCAAGCACTCGCACTTTATTTTTATGTTGGACTCAATTTATGTCACATTGCACCGAAAACCTTACATCACTTCAACTGTGTATTAACCGTTGTGAATACGGTGTGTGCCACACAGTCACAGATCTATTTATTTAAATTATTGGTTTTATTTATTTATATTATTGGTTTTCTTCACTGGATTAAATAGGAAACCAGTTTTCACGTTCCCCCCACCCATACTTGCACTGATCACCTTAGAAGTATGCTCCATCTGGACTTTTGAATACATCTTTATGTTTAGCGAGTTTCGCTTACCCGGTCTTAAATATAAGTTTAATTTTTTGTGTAACTTCTTTGTCACAAAATATCCTACTTCTGAGGATCACTAGCCAATCTAAGGCTCTACTTTCAGCACCAAGACACTGCTGAAACTTGGATCAGTGTCCATTTCCTTTTTCTATTCCAGCACTTTGCACTTTATCCGTCTACTTCATTTTAAGGATTTCACATTGCTATACACCCACTGGGATTATTTATTTTATGCTGTTTTATCACTTGGACACTTTATCATATTCGTTGAGATTTTACCTTCATTTACCACAGTGCACACTGCACTAGTCATTTTTAACCACTAGGTTTTACTATGTATTTTCTTTTTTAAAATTTGCGATATTTGCACTGGATTAAGGCTGCAACCGTTCAGGTTACAGACATCGTTTTGGCTTTACCATCATCCACACCTACCTTTTGCTGCCTATCTAGCTAGCTCCGTCTAGCATATCTAGGATTATTCTATACAGCGCACCACTACCTAAAATACAATTTACCTTTGGCTTCAGACATTTGCCCCAGTGTGTGCAGCAGTCACTTTGCTCTATTTCTGTTTATGGTGGCGCAGGGATAATCTGTATACACATGGCACAGACAAACTGCCAACCAGATGATCATCTGTCATCCATTTTCCAGAACCTTTCCAATCTCGCTCCACCAGGATTCTGGAATTGAAAAACAAGAGCAGAATAAAATTCTTATCCATAATATCTGCTTGCTTACTATATTTACTCCTTTTTCCCTCCTTGGAACCCAGGAACTTAGTATTCCTGGCTTCTGCAACTTTGAACAAACTATCAAAAACAACCATGACCTCTTTAGGCAGAACCCACTCTAAAATGAATCCCCATGGTATGATCAAAAATTTCAAAACGGACGTCCATGTTGTTTCTCAAAAATTCTAAAATTAAAACACTAAAAAAAACAATGCATTTATCTTTATCTTTAAGATGTATGCACTAATCCCCTTTCAGGTGTACAAAGCCTAAACCTTTTGGAGCTTTTTACACCTGAACAAAACAACAATAAAATAGCTGACTAAGCCAATACCCAAAAACAAAAAAAATATGTTTTTTTTTCCAAAAAACAAAAATTAAAAAAAATTCAAATTAAAAGTCTGGCCATTATCACCCAAGAACAACATGACAAGACAACCACCATAAAACAATGACAAACACTCAACTTTTAATTAAAGACATCCATGGATTTTCTCCTGAGAAGAGTACATGTTTGTTTTTTTTTTTATCTGAAAGACAATAAGTTAATGGGAAAAACAACACAAACAAAACATTTGTAACTTCATCACAACATTTGCTACCTCATCTGTAACTCTTTAGTCCATTAATGTCAGATTATTGTTAAAATGTTTTCATTGTTTGCAAACAATTACTAATTAATGAGCTCATGGTACCATGTGATAATCGATTATGCATTTACAATAACCTAACCCCCGTGTTGGTCTCACTTTGACGGACCTGCAAACAAAACACAAATGTTTAGTATCCAAACCTGTTCTCTTCCCTGTTTTCTGGAAAAGCAACACAAAGACAATGATTAAACACGATTATCATGACAATTGACTTTAAGTGCCCCAAGCCTCTTCCCATTAATTGTATTGCTAGGGGAACACCTACAAGCCCGAGCTGTAGTATAAACAACTAAACTAAAAAAATAAAAATTACAAACATTAAAATTAAAACAAAAATTAATTTAAAAAAATAGAAAAATTTAAAAAAAAAAAAAAAAAAAAAAAAAATATGAAAAAAATAATTCATAATAAAAAAAATAAAAAATAAAAACATTAAAAATGAAAAATAAAAAAAAAAATGAAAAAATTAATGAAAAAAAAACTAATAAAAAATTCATAAAATTAATAAAACATTAAACCTTATAAAAAAAATTACAAAAATACTTAAAACCTTATTCATAGGAAGGAAACTTTGATCAGAGTATTTTTTAACATACTTGCAGCTGACTAAGTGCTGCTAGCATTGCTTCCCCAGTGCTATGTTTGAATAACCATGCGACTACTTCCATTTTGATTTTATGCAACTGTCCTACATATTGCTTTTCAGTTTGTAGACTCCGTAATTGGGTCTTAACGGGGCATTGGGTTTGCTTACTATGGGCTCCATGCTTTGGATTGCTACCCCACCTGGCCGAATAACATTCATACTGTCTTGGGGTCGTTTTCAGGTATGATCTTTTTTTGATATCGTTATTCGCCCAACAATACTTTGCGATGTGACCTCCCCTTTTACACAAACAACATTTTAGCTCTGGTTTCTCTGCATAGGCCCTTTTTTTAACCTCTTGTGCTGGAAATTCACATTGCTGGATAATATTACTGTGATTGGAATGAACAGACTTTACACTTTCATCATCTGAGGAGTCATCAGAAGTTTCCATCTCAACTCCTGAATCAATTTAAAGCACAGTTATCACGTTTGTCTTTACGTCTCCAACATTGATTCCCCTCATAGTAATATGATTTGCAGCAACAATAGCATACGGGTCTTCTTTATGTTCCACTTCTACTTCTGTACACTGAGCATGTGCGGAGGGTACCTCCACCATTGCACCTTCGGCTATTGTAAGTTTGGAGGATAAATCCCTTATGGCTGCCTGTGCCTCCTGTAATTCCTCCTTAAGCAGTGTGATAACCTGCAAGTTTTCAGCCTCCCTCCTATTCAAAAAAACGATGCAACCTTCTCTTAACTCACACGTTTTATCTAATTCATGTAATCTCTGTTCCAATTCGCCTTTTTCCGTCACTAATTGTTCAATCTGCCTACGCGCTTGTGCATCTGCATTTTCAACCCTAATTAATATATCTTTTGTTGTATTTTGTAGCTGCTGCATGAATTGCTTTCTTTCATCTATCCATTCTAATTCTTTCTGTTCAGAAATATGCTTCATCTTAAGAAGCATGCCTATCAAATTTGCTACCCTCTGTTTTCTGCCTTTTTTTTATTTATTACTTATAAGGCTGTTATGTGTATTACATTGTGTCAAAAGTTCATTAAATTGTTGTGTCAACCCACCTTCTTGTGTAGATTGAAATCTAATAGCCCCATGTTTAGCCATGAATAGCTTGATGGCCTCCATTGATATGCTAATTAGCAAGCCCTCTATACTGGAGCTGTAAAACCTGTTTTGGTTACAATGCAATACAGATAAACAGATAGGCTATTCAAAGGTTTCGCTTGCAAGCTAGCTTGTAGTCCCACAAAAGCCTACAACAAACAAAAAAAAATAATAATTTAACTACTACTTGCTACCTGTAGTTCTACAGCCTACACAAGGCACATCCTAAGACACAAGGCAGACTCTTAATCAATGCCTTCCTGTTAGTTTGCAGGCCACATTGAACTTCTATTGGAACAGAGAGCTATGTCACTCTCACGTGAGTAGAAATAATAAAAAACAAAAAAAATGACAAAAAAAAAATTCCAAAAATTTTTTTTTTTTTTTATTTTTTTTTTAAACTAACAATATCTCTATCACTTTTTTTTTTTTCCTCAAAGATGTATGGTAATTCCTGTCAATTCCTAACCAAGGGTGATCAGCCCGTACTCACCAGCCCTCTTGACCAGCTACAAGTATTCTAACACTTTGCATTAGCAATACAACATTTAACATATATACATATACATATCTCGGATAATAAAAAAAAAGGTCTCACCAGATTTGTCGCGCATCCGCTAACTGATGAAATATTTCACAAAATTTTTATGATCATCCAAGCGTGGTTTCAGAATTCGCGAGCCAGCGCCAATCTTGTCCACACGAGAGACGATTTTCAGTTCTGGGTGTCTTTGATTACCAGGACTCAAAACAAAAATACATTAGTCTGTGGATTCTGTGTAAAAATACATTCTACACGCCTTTGGGGTGCCATATGATGTAGGCGATATAATAATTATATCTGTGTATTAATTTGTCTAGTCCCTATAGATTAGTTGGTGTATTAAAACTCTGAGCACATGCTACTGTTAATATCACAATAATACGAGGTTAGCTATGAAACCAAACACAAACTGCTGCTAGTAACACACTATCTTATTTATTTCCCAAGAATCAGGAACGCTAACATAAAGTATTAAAAGACATTACAATATCACAAAGCTTACAATCAAATCATATAATACAAGAATATCAAAGATACTTCTCACAGGGCCCTCCGTGAGGCTTGTAGCCTCAAAATGGCCGCCAGACCATGAGGTGGTCAGGGACACCTTCTCATGTCAGGGATTCCCAGCAAACAGAGGCTGACTTCCTGTGTGTGCGAACTCTTCATTCAAACCCACACATCCACTCATAGCCACCCCCAACTTTGCCTTTCATCCAATAGGTATCCATAGCCATCTTAGTAGTAACAGCCTCCCTTGAAGCTTGTAATTACACATGTCACAGCAGGTGGGCTCGAGCCAAGCCATTGTTATCTTGATATGCTACAAAGCTTTTGGTGTGTTTTCCAACCTGGCTATATTCCAATCCGGGGAATGCCTTCTGTCCTCAAAGATATTGGGAATGAACCGATGTGATATTACATGAGTTCATATTGAATCCAACACGGGCCCCAAAGTCGGTTCGGAAAATGTCATTCTCTGCTGCAGAAAAGTGCTTGACATTTTCCGACCCGACTTTGGGGCCCCGTATCTCGGGGCCACTTGGTGCTAGGAACCCCCAAATTTGGTATGCAAACTCAGTGCAACACTAAAACATATCCAAATTTGGGGTTCCTACACCAAGTGGCCCCGAGATACAGGGCCACAAAGTCGGTCAACTGTGTCCATCTGCAGCAATGTCATTTCGGGACCCTTTGGCATCTAGGAACCCTTAACTACCAAGTTTGAAGTTCAGGGGACCTATGGCTGCAAATGGGCACAGTGAGGCATGCAAATGAGCACAGTGAGGCTGGAAATGGGCATTGTTGACCCTCTTTTCCACTTACAGTAGCTACGCATTTCTCACCCTAGGCTTATACTCGAGTCAATACGTTTTCCCATTTTTTTTGTGGTAAAATTAGGTGCCTCAGCTTATATTTGGGTCGGCTTATACTTGAGTATATACGGTAATTATATAAAGATATGTGCATAGAAAATGATGAAAAAAATTATGGAAAAAAGTCCCAAAAGTAGTCCCCACAACCTGGTGCTCAAACAATAGTGCATCTTCATATGAATAACAACTGTGCGTATAGCACTTTAAAACTTCTCGGTGCTCCACCACATAACAGAAAAAGTGCACCGTCACCTCGTGAAATGCACGCTCACCTTCATATAAGCCCCAAAGTAAGGCCAACGAAGCAGTATAGAACAACATTTCCAAAGACTCTTCTACTCTATAGATCCTTGGATGGTTTGGCTTTCCCCCAGAGGGATGGTTCCTTAACCACCTGAGATCCGCGCTATAGCCGAATGACGGCTACAGCGCGGATCTGATATGCCGGGACTACGTCTATTGACGTAGTGCCGGCAACGAGCTGCCTGCGCGCCCTGTGATCCGCGAGTCTGTGAGACTCGCTGGATCACAGTGCCGCCTATCAGTGCCATCCATCAGTGCCATCCATCAGTGCCATCTATCAGTGCCCATCAGTGCCATCTATCAGTGCCATCCATCAGTGCCCATCGGTGCCACCCATCCGTGCCACCCATCCGTGCCCATCAGTGCCATCTTTGCTGTGCCCATCAGTACCGACTTATCTGTCCCCACCAGTGCAGCCTATCAGTGCCCACCAGTACAGCCTATCAGTGCCCACCAGTGCCGCCTCATCAGCGCATATCAATGAAGCAGAAAAATTACCTGTTTGCAAAATTTTATAACAAACTATTAAACATGATTTTATTTATTTTTTTAATTTTCCATCTTTTTTTATTTGTTTGGCAAAAAATAAAAACCCCAGCTGTGATTAAATACCACCAAAAGAAAGCTCTATTTGTGGGAAAAAAATGGTAAAAATTTCATTTGGGTACAGTGTTGTATGACCGCGCAATTGTCATTCCAAGTGCGTCAGCGCCGAAAGCTGAAAATTGATCTGGCCACGAGGGGGGTTTAAGTGCACAGTAATCAGGTGGTTAAAACTCTTGAGGTAAAAGGGAAAGAAGGAAATCCAATAGTGCAGTACCTTTGGTTAATATATAAAAGATGTACCAGCCCAAACTTTGAAAATGCACTACATTTATTTAAAGTGATTGTAAAGCTTTATTTAAAAATTTTTTTTAAAAATAACAAACATGTCGATACTTACCTCCTCTGTCCAGTGATTTTGCACAGAGTGGCCCGATTCTCCACTTCTGGGGTCCACCACGGTGCTTCTGGCTCCTCCTCTTCTCGAGTGTCCACATGGAGAGTCACTCTCCCTGGGGGCATCTGTGTGGGCGCGCTCCCGAGTCCTGCTTCTGCGTCTATTGACACAGACAGCAGGACATAGCCTCGCCCCCCGGCTGCCATGTCCCTGGATTTTATTGACAGCAGCGGGAGCCAATGGCTCCCGCTGCTATCAATCTATCCAATGAGGACCAATGCTTGGAAGGGGAAGATGAGAACTCAGTGTGAACAGATTACAAAGGTATAACCTGCAGTGGAAGAAGAAGCTATTTTACCATTGCTAGGGGCAACTGTATTCATTCTGAGTGCTTAAGCAGCCAGCCAGCTGGGGTAGTGGCAACATGGCATGGGTGACGGTGGACCCTGGTAGAGAGGGGGTTTGAGAGCTTGGTCACCTCTCCAGTGACCAGTGCCCCACATACAGAGCCCGATATCACAGCACGGGTATCCCATGTACCTAGCTGGAAGAGAAGTAGAGAGAGAGGCTTCCGGAACACGGAAACTCGGGTACATGAGAACAGCTGATTGTGTCCGAGAGAAGTCTCATAGGGGTTGATTTACTAAAGGAAAAAAGACTGTGCACTTTGCAAAGTGCAGTTGCTTCAGAGCTTAGTAAATAAGCAGAAGCTCTGCTGATTTCATGGTTCAAGAATGGGTTGACGAATACAATGAGATCAAGGTGTTGACTTGGCCTCTAAATTCTCCAGATCTCAATCCAATCGAGCACATGTGGGATGTCCTGGATAAAGTCTGATCCATGCAGGCCCCACTTCGCAATTTACAGGACTTAACCACTTGGCGCCCACGCTATAGCTGAAAAACGACTACAGCAGGGGCTTAAAATGCCAGGAGGACGTTCATGGATGCCCTCCCATTCTCACGCTGCCCGCACGCCCCCTTGGGACCCAACTGATCACAGATCAGGGTAAAGAGCCAATCACAGCGGGCCCTTTACCATGTGATCAGCTGTCAGCCAATGACAGCTGATCACGGGAGTAAACAGAAGACAGTTATCTGCTTTTTCTTCCCACACTCTGTCAGCGTGAAGAAAAGAATAAAGCCGTTAAAACGGCTTCTGTTAGAAGGACATCGGTTCCCTTAGTGCCCTCCAGTGCTGCTAATTTGTACCCTCCAGTGCTGCTAATCAGTGTCCACCAGTGCCATCTATCAGTGCCCATCAGTACTGCTAATTACTGCCCACCAGTTCTTCATTATCAGTGTCACTTATCAGTGCTGCCTATTAGTGCCGCCTCTCAGTGCCACCTCTCCATGCCGCCCACCAGTGCCACTTATCAGTGCCGCCTCATCAGTGCCCATTGGTGCTCATCAGTGCCACCTATCAGTGCCGATCAGTGCTGCCTCATCAGTACCCATCAGTGCCACCTATCAGTGCAGATCAGTGCTGCCTCATCAGTGCCCATCAGGATCAGCTACCAGTGGGTCGTGCCAGATACCACAACATACCTTCAGAGGTCTAGTGGCATCCATGCCTCAATGGGTCAGGGCTGTTTTGGCGGCAAAAGGTGACTATTCAATATTATGTGGGCGGTCATAAATTTATGACTGATCAATGTATTTTCTTACTGAGATCCGGAGTTATTTCTCCACATTTATCAATCAATTCTAATCTTTGAAAGCAAGTTTGATTATTGAGAAAACATAGCTCCATTTCATAGCAAGAACACTCTGACACATAAGGCCCTTAGTAGGGAAACAATGATCAGAATAATATTTATGAGTCTGCGAGTCACCAACAAACAGCCTTGTATATCAATGTCTTCTTTCAAGGAACTGGTGTTATTTCTCCATATCCACCAATCAGATCCAAACTTTCAGGGCAGGTGTGATCCAAATTGGTGACCTTCCCAGATCTTAGTAATAGCATTTTGATACATAAGATCCTTAGTAGCAATGATCAGAATGACAGAGATGACAGTACCATAGACCACTCCTTTTAAAGTGGCAGTGACAGAACTTATATTTCCATCTTGACAGGTTCCCTTTAGACATGGAGGAACTGACTAACACTTTGCCTGAAGGTGTGCTCATCAATGCCCGGGACCAAGGCGGAGGCTGCAGTCATGTGAAAAATCAAACATTAAGGCAGTCCCCGACTGCAAGATGTTCTGTCCCATGACCATACAAACTTGTATCTGATGTATGTTTTGCATTAGACGGGACGTGCAGAGCCTTTACCCACTCCACCAGTCCAGCGTACCTCTGTTACCTCATTCCCAGTAACAGAATGGAGTCCCGCTGAGCACATAGCAGGCCCCATACATGCTCATTAACGCTTTCCATCCCATACCTAGTGATCAGGCCTTAGATCTCCGTAAATCTAGTCTGCTCTTGGTGACCAGAAGACACAGGCAGCTAAGGGGGGAGTCAGAGCACCGACCCCCTCGCTACCTGGGGATCTGTCTCCTAACCATGCAAAATGCCAAATGACTGGTTTCTGTAGCTGTTCTTCCTTCTGGTTACCCATGGCAACTACCTACTCTTCTATGTCTTACGTGTGAACGTTTGTAGTGCTGTTATACATACCCCATAGTGCTATTACAGACCCAGGTTCTTTAGAAATATGCCAAGACCCAACATGCATCCCTTGAATAAACAAGAATCAGACAAGGCTCAAAGCAGTTGAACAACTTTTACTGAAAATTCAGCTTAACATGTGCAACAGGGTAAAACATTCTTCCCCTAACTCACTCTGCCCCAGCGTACCTGTTCAGGTAAAGTCCTTGTGGGTGTAGTCCATGGTTGGAGAGTCCAGAATGGCGGTGTTCATACTTTCAGAGTTCTGAGTCCTAAAGGTGGACCACAGGTCCCAACACGCTTCTTCAATTGTTCCTTTCCCTTTGTCTGCTCTCTTGGCAAAAACATTAACACTTCCCCCTAAACTGGGCAGCCGAGCTGGCTAAATAATATAGTAGGCACTATCACTTCTTGGATTGCTTTAGTAAACCAGGCTACCCCAATGTATAAATTGATCTACAAAGCTAGGGGTTGTCCTAAGAAATTCCTGAAAGTCTGGTCCCTCTGGGTAGACTCTGAACAAACTGTATCATCTGATGAATACATTTTGCATCTCGGTCATAAAATTCTTGTTCTCACCTTGAATATTTCAATGACATATCCTGTTTCTGTAATTTATGACTTTTGGATACTATTGTGATTGTACTCTAACTCTTTGACCTTTAAATTCTCTAAGTACAGTATGCATAATTTTGACCCCTTTTTTTTTTTTATTGAGTTTTTGATTGTAGCAAGGTCCCAGGCCTCCTTTGGTCTAATGAGAACCTCCAGGGCCAGAGATAGCTGACATCCTTCTGTATATTGTGGGTTGCATGGCATAGTGGGTGTAATGCAAGGTGGATTGATTGGGCGCCAGACACTTCTTGGATGCAAAAGAGATTTTTTTTCCTTTTAACAGAACTTTGGGAGAGAGGGTTAGGGCCAGTACACCCTTAGGTAGTTGCTAGAATTATTGGCAGACTCTGAGACTTTAACAGGATGACAGCCATGCAGGGAAAAGCATCCAGGAAGACACAACATCTTCATGTATAGGAATGCTATCTCCTATGGCAACAGTTTTTAACAGTTCCTAACACAAGTTGTAACTTGTTACTTCGATTCCACTACAATCACTTCTTGTAGTTCTTCAGCCCACTGAGCTCCCAGTCTCTCACATAACTAGATGATTCACTGTCACTGAATCCCTTGAGTTCCTTCACTCTTCATGGTAGTATCTTGCTCAAGCGAATTTTTTTGGTCGGAAAATTTTAGATCCTGCTCTCAAATTTTTTCAGACGGAAAAAGTCCGATAGAGCCCACACACGATCGGATTTTCCGACAACATAATCCGATCTGACCTTTTCCATCGGAATTTCCGACCGTGTGTACAGGGCATTAGAGTGAAATCAGTGGATCCCTAACAATAGACCAAGGTAGCTATAACTGGCAGGTAAATTTAGGAGCAACCCTGCCTAAACACCAGGGTGCTACATGATCTTTTCATATCAGTTTGTACTACTCTTTTTGTTTATTTGCAAACAATAAAGTTACATTTTTAAAAAAAAAAGTATACTAGGCAACCTGCCTACACTGAGCCAAGCAGAAGATTGCTTTACATTTCTAAACATGAATAGATAACTGACCCCCTGGTCACTGCAATCTGGCTGGTATGGGCAACGTTGCCTCTTTACTAACTTTATCCCATTTTCTAGAAATCACTTCTTCTGATAAAGCAATGGATGTGTTATGCAGCCAAGAGCACACAATAATGAATTCACATATCCTATTACAGAAAGCCACTTAGTACTTTGATGTATAGGGTAAAGTACTTTACACTACTTGGTACTGAATGCCTCTTACTCCTCTAATTAAGAATTATTGCCAGACAGAGTACTTTCTGTACATATTCTGCCATTAGTTCACCTCAGGGTGCACTCTACAGAATGCAGTGATTTTCCCATGTGTCCAATATTCGAGATATATGACTCAACTGTGTGCTGACTCTTCAAGATCACTTCACAATTTTCCTCTGTGCAGTTAATGTATAAGTGCCTAAAAAGACCACCATATTTATGGATATTTAATTTAAACTTTTGGAGTAACTTTCCTATACGATTTGTTAGCTTAACTCTGAATATTGTGGAAAGTTGTTGAGACATGACTCAGAATGTGGCACCACATCAAAATTTGGATACAAAAATGAAAAACCAAGGATGAACATGGGCTTTAAATTGGTAGCCACCAGTAGATCCAAATGAAAGAGAGAGCACGCAATTGAATAAAAATCCAAATTTATTATAACATCATAGTAAAAAACATTTTAAAATCAAATATTGAATATAAAACAGGTCATTTCATATATGTACATATGATATTGTCCCAGACAGGTGTGGCCTATGTGAACACAAAATAACCTGGTTTTTACTATGATATTATAATAGATTTGGATTTTTATTCAATTGAGTGCTCTCTTTCATTTTGGGTCTACTGGTGGCTACAAATTTAAAGTCCATGTTCATCCTTTTTTAACTCTGAACTTTGGCAATTAAAAGCAGCCACAGTGAGTTGTCTGCAGGTACCACTATTACAAACCTTCTACTATTCAGCCATGGAGCTCCACTAACCCAGAGATGCTGTTACTAGGGCATTGACCTCAGCTCCAATATGGAGGTTTATTCTCCTCTCCCATCCTATTAATAGTAGTATTATTACTGGCTTATTAGGGGTCTAATGCCACGTACAAACGACCAGACTTTCCGGCAAACTAGGTCCGACGGTCTTCCCGATGGACTTTCGGCGGAGTTCCGACTGACTTTCCGAACGAACAAACTTGGCCACACACGAACGGACTAAGTCCGTTCGAAAGTCTGTTTGTTTTGAACGTGTTAAACGGGACTAAAAAAGGACGTTCAATAGCCAGTAGCCAATAGCTTCCCTTGCATCGCATTTGGTCCGTCGGACCAGCATACAGACGAACGGTTTTCCCAATAGGAATTCCGTCAGACAGATTTGAAACATGTTCTATTTCTAGGTCCGTCTGATTTTTTAAACAAAATATTATCGGATTAGCCCACACACGATCGGATGGTCCGACGGACTGACCTAGGGCAGTATGTCAAAGTCAGAGCTAAAGTCAACAAGAAAAAGAACCGCTGCTCCAGGTGTATAAAGATAAGGCTGATTGGAGTATCTTGCAGAGTGCTAGCCCCGGCCGCCTCCGTGGGAGACTTGGAAAGAAGAAAGAAATGGCTACACATCCAGAACTTCTGATTGCCTTTTATTTGATTCACAAAGATAACACCAAAGACTGCTTGGAAATTAAATGTTGAGTTTTGAGTACAAACCTTATATATATGTCCTGTTATTCTATTGTCTATTACTAATCTCACCAACAATTTCCTTTTCCACAGGTAAACGATCGGTGTGCGGCTACATGTGGAAAGCGGCATGGTAGTTCACAGACTTGCTCTGTGATTGGAGGAGAGCTGGTCATGTGTGTTTGACAAGTGAAATAACCAGGACTCACTCAGTTTTTTTTCTCATAACTCCGTTTTAATAAATGGTAAAAAATATTTTTTATTAGAATAATATACATTCTCTGTAGAACAAGATACATACGTTTGGTGGTTTCTATCAATCTAACTTCTCTGTAGAACAGAAATAGGGGTAATGCTCCAGCCGCCGTTCGTTTCCGGGTTCTCGTTCTCGCAATCGTTCTGCGCATGCGCGGGTCCGGCGCGAGAACAAGGCTTGGTTTGCGCATGCGCATAGCAGCGTTCGCACGTGCGCACTAGTGCCGTGATTGACGCGGCAGTGACGTCACACGGGCGCCAGTTTTAAAAAGAGGAAATAGCCTGTAAGCTGCTTGCAGGCTTATAGCAGTGACTTCCCCTGGCCCTTGGTCTTGTGTTTCAGGTAAGGGGGCTTATATGGGTTAGGCTTATGATCTGTTTCTGATTCTTCTTTCCCCTAAACTGGATGCTTGGTTTTCAGCCCTGATGGATCCTTCCAGGAGTTAGACTCGTCACCGCCTGCTAGTGGCCAGCCCTCTCGCAACAGGTACTGGGTATATGCCTGTTGGGGGGGGGGGTGGTGGAGCATCAGTTTATCTGTTGTCTCCATTAACACAGATGTGCCCTGTTTTTTCTTGTGTTTCCTGTTAGCCCTTCTAGGTCTAGCCAGCAACACAGTTCTCGCAGAGGAAGTGATTCTTCAAAATCGAATCACTGGCATTCCTCTTCCAGATCTAGACACCACAGTGCTCCCTCAAGGTCGAGACACCGTAGCCGGGAACCATCTCGCCCTTCCAAGGATTACTCCAGTCATGCAGCTGGTGAAATCTGCTGGGGGTGTAGGGCAAATGTTCCTATGGGCAAATCCCTCTGTGATACCTGCTACGCAAAAGCATCAGGTGAAAGAGGTGACACGGACCAGCAACTGAAATCTCTGGTCGAAAGGATTGTTAAAGAGAGTCTGAAAGAAATGGGGTCCAGCCAACCCCATGTTTCTCCTACAGAGCTTCCACGCTCACCAGGGAAGGATACTCAGGCTCAAGACACTTGGGAGTCCTCTTTACCTAGTAATCCTTCCGCTGTTACTTCGGATAGTGATTCTGAGGAAGAAGACTCTTGCACAGGATTTGACTTTGCCCCACTTTAAACTGGGAAGATCTAGTGATGGCTCCTGCGAAACAGAGAAAATTCTTCGAACAGTTGAAGAACGTAACAGCTTTCCTCTCCTCTCTGAATTAGGGGAAGTTATCACGGACGAGTGGGGAAAAGTAGAGAAGAAAAACTCCCTTCTCTCTAAAATACAGAGGCTTTATCCTTTTAAGGAAGATGATGTCAAACAATTGGAATCAGCCCTCTAGTGGATGCAGCCGTGATGAGGTTGGTCAGGCATGTGACCCTTCCTCTGGATAGAAGAATAGGCTCTGATTTGAAGCGGGTCTATCTCACGGCAGGTATGGCATGTAAGCCAGCCTTGGCTCTGGCTGCCATGTCAAGAGCCATGGAGGTTTGGTCAGACAATGTGGATTAGACACTCAGAAATGTCTCGGAGGAAGTGGCCAAGAGCTCTCCCATCCAGGAATTGAGGTTGGCGTCAGCCTTCCTGGGGGAGGCCTCGATTGATATTATGGTGTGGGTGACCTTCGCGCTGTTAGTAAACTAGATCTTCTGCACAAACCCAATAAATACAATAAATAATATATGTAAAAAATATATAAAAAGTGTATAAATAAATAGCTGCTAAGTGCCAGCTAAAAGTGCTACGTGTAGAAAATGTTTCTTAAAAAAGCAGCAAAATCCAATAATGAACACAATACCACAAATAACATAAAATAAAGTGATGATTTTGCGCTAATATGCACCAAACACTAAAAACAATAAATGTAATTATATAAATATACTATCACAGTGTGTAAAAATATGAATAGATATATGTAGTGCACCAAGTGCTAAATATATATAAAATGAATAAAGCATCAAATATCATATATATAAACAGTGAATATAAAGTGAATTAAATAAAGTGCTCTGTGTACTAATGACTACAAATAAATTATGTATCAAAGACAAAAATGAGCATGAGAAATATAGCTGCTCCTGGTAGGTCCCAATTAATGTGTGAGAGATAAAGTAAATAACTTTACTATGGCATAAATAACTTCAATGATAAAGTCCAGGTGGTAAATGGTTATGACCATTGACCCAAAAAAAGTCTTTAAATATAAAAGAAAATCAATTTAAAATATAAAAGACGATTGATATTATACATCTGGTGGCTCGGGTTATGTTGTCTGCAGTTACCGCCAAGTGGGCCCTCTGGCTTCGTCCTTGGTTGGCTGACCCAGCATCGAAACAGGTATGGTGCCGTATTCCATTTGATGGGTCCTCTCTTTTTGGCAACAAATTAGACAAGGCCATTGTGACGGATCTCGGATGTCTCTTCTGAGAATCTCCGCCAGACCTGTGTCTCCTGTCCTCCACATGCCATGACCCAACACAATTAACACAGCAACAAGAGGGGGGGAAGAAGGGATGCAGCATTACATTGCATTATCTCAATGGCACTTTGTCCCCAAGTCTCTCCCAAGTCCATTCTGGGCCATAGTCTGTGGGTAGGAGGCCAACGCCCAGCCCCTTCCAAAACACACAGTGACAGTGGGTTCTGTCACATTTCTCCCCTTTTAAAAACAGACTAACCAGGTCCTTGACCCCCAACTGGTCTGGACCTGCGTTAGTCACAAATTCCCACCCCAGGCAAACAGAAAAAGAAACAGTACGACTCTGGCGCTGGGGAGCAAAACCACACATACGGTCTCCCGTGAATAAAAACAGCCGCTTTAGAGCAGGACTGCCTGTCCGCACTCCCGTGATCCGGGGCCTGGTTGCATGTATTGGGGGGAGCTGAATAATCCTCTGCCCCGATGCCAGCGCTTCAGCTGGTAGGGAGCATAGGCTGGTAGGGCTAAGCCTTTGAGGAAGAAAAGGAACTTGCTCTTCTCCTGGTGTAGTTACCAGCCGCTGGGGAGGTATCTTGCAGGGACTATCTCCCAGACTCTCCATCTCTTTTTCTGATGCTGGGCAGAGACCAACAGCGCTCTGCCCCGTAGCCAGCGCTTCTGCTGGGGGGACATATGCAAAGATATTCAGCCGCTGAAGAGGGGGAAGGGTTTTTTCCCCTCCCGGTTCTGTGACCAGCTGCTGGGGCAACTTTTGACAGGGGCCATCTCCCAAACCCTCCAAAAACATACTGAGGGCTGGGCAGGGGCCAGCGGCACTCTGCCCCATAGCCAGCGCTTCTGCTGGGGGGATAAACACTGGGGTAGTGTCCAAGTGCTGGGGAAGTAGAATGGCTTTCTCCACTCCCGGTGGGGATTTCCGCTGCTGGGGAAACAGCTCCCGAAGATCATCTCTCGGACTCTCCGGATCCAATTCTGAGGGTGGGCAGAGGCCACCGGCACTCTGCTCCGTCGCCAGCGCTTCTGCTGGGGATATAAACACTGGGGTAGTGTCTAATTGCTGGGGAGGGAGAATGGCTTTCTCCACTCCCGGTGGGGATATCTTCTGCTGGCAAAACAGCTTACTGAGGTCATGTCCCAGAATCCCTGGATCTAACTGTGAGAGTGGGCAGAGGCCAGCGGCACTCTGCCCTGTAGCCAGCGCTTCTGCTGGGACACCGGATGCGATACTCTGGACTTGCTGCTGATCCCCATCTACCAGCCTTCTAGCGCCCGTCTTAACTCCCCCGTCTGAGACTTTTATGCCATTAGCTTGTCTCGCTGCCTGGGGAACCTCCGATGCCTTCCGGCATTCAAGCACTCGCAGTGCCCTCTGTATCATCGCCGCTTCTTCCATTGTGGTTAGAACGGGAAAACGTAGGGGTACCCCTGGCCCCATTTGCTCTGCATCTTCGCGACTGTCCGCTTTTTCTCCCAGACAGTCCCAGGCAACGTGAGCCATGCCGGGCTGCTGATCACCGTCAAACAGCCGCTTGTAAGCAATCTCGAGCTTCCATTCCTGCTCAACCAGGAACTCCAATTCCTCCAGGTCACATGCCTCTTCTGGGAGGTCCAGCACCTCATCTCGGAAGTCCAGGATGTCTTCCAGCCGCCACTCCTCGATGCTCCCAAAGTCTGGGTCTCTGTACATTTTTTTATGGAGCAGCCCCACGCTGCCGTAGCCAACGCCTTCTGTCGGGCTGCCATCTGCTGTACCTGGCCACAGTTGAGCCGCAAACCACCGGAGGGCTCTGTAGCTGGCGTCCAGCCTCATCTCCTCCCGGACCAATCTTCCGAGCTCCGTCTTCCAATCATCTCGTGGTTGTTCCCTCAGAAACACCTCTCGTGCACGGTACTGCGTCCAGTACATCTCTGTAGAGGAGGGAAGGATCTTCCCCTGATGATGCTGCTCGTGGCTTAGCATCTCTTGCCAGAGTTGCCGGCGGATCACATCCTCCCAGCCGAGCATGGTGTGCTCTGTCGCTGGTCCCCGATGTTGCTTCCGCATGCCTTGCAGCCTCCTCCCGAACTCCGCTCTCATGCTGGCTGGTCCCCGTATTGCTTCTCGATGGCTGCCCTGATCTTGCATCCCGGTGGTGATTTGGATGTCCTGGACTGCAGGAGACTTCCCACTGCTTCCACCACTGTGACGAATCTCGGATGTCTCTTCTGAGAATCTCCGCCAGACCTGTGTCTCCTGTCCTCCAAATGCACTTGCAGCCTGCAGATTCGCCATAACCAGCCCTTAACCCCTCAATCACGAGACAAGCCACACAGGTGTTGAGGGTTAAACATCCAGAGCATAAACTCTTTATTAAGTTTCAAACATACACTTTTAAACACAGTTGGGGACACCCCCTTAGCCTTGTCATAGAGGGGGTAGGGGACAAGGAAGAACCAATGGAAACTCAACACTTGTGTATTCAAACAGCTACAGTTGAAACACAAAGGAATTATGATAAGCAGGCAGCCCCTCCTAACAGATAACCCATGCTACCGGAGGTAAGTCGGGGTTCCTCCATCAGGACAGGAGGCTGCAAGGCCAGAGAAGGTAGTTTCCAAGAAAACAGAACCAGGATCGTTCCCAGGATGCACGTAGTTACAGGCCAGGCCGGGAATTCTCCAGATCTTGGAAAACTAAACAGTCTTCCTTCAAGAAAACCGCCAAGAGCGGTTTGACGGGTGAGAAGGAACAGACCAAGTCTTTTTGAGATTGGGCCCGCCCAGGCAGGCCAGGTGGGGGCTCGTCTTCTCCACTTTCGGCATGTGTGGGCAGCCTCGATCCAGGACTTTTGGACCATCAGAAAAAAAGTCACACCTGGACTTTCAGCAGCACTCCAAGGCTCAGGTGTGTTCCCACGTCTCTTCCAGCTTCAGAAGGAAAAAGGCAAGTTCTATCAGCCTATGTAAGATCTTTGTTGGAACAAGGCGCTGCTATTCCTGTCCCAGACGACCAGTGTGGCATGGGGATGTATTCTCCTCTTTTCATGGTCCAGAAGAAAAATGGTACATGGAGACCCGTAATAGATCTGACACATCTGAACCGTTTAATCAAAAAAGAAAGGTTCAAAATGCAAACCCTGTCCACAATACAGAAGTCGGTTCAACCAGGAGACTGGCTAGTCTCTATAGACCTCAAGGACGCTTATTTTCACGTCCCAGTGGCAGCAGATTTTCAACGATTTCTCCGGTTTTCCATAGGCCAACTACATTTACAATTCACATGCCTTCCCTTCGGACTGTCGACTTCTCCACGTGTCTTCTCAAAGGTCTTGTTGGCTGTTGTGGCTCTATTAAGAACCAGAGGGATCCGTCTCCATCATCACCTAGACAATCTCCTCCTACTAACTCAGGACAGAGATCGTCTTCTGGAACACAGAGGTCAAGTCATTTCAACTCTCCGGGAATTCGGATGGCTCCTGAACCTAGAGAAGAGTCAGTTAGAACCTTCGCAGTCTCTTGTGTTCCTCGGAGCTCTCTTCGATACGGTGAGAGGCACCATCTCTCTACCCGAGGAGAAGGTTACAATAGTTTAAGACAGGATTCGTCTGGCTCTCTCCACTTCTCACCTCCAACGCATCCAGTGTCTGAGAATCATAGGTACCATGGTGTCTACAATACCAATGGTGAAGTGGCACACTGGGGGATGCAACCTTTTCAGAAGTGGTTCCTTCAGCAATGGTCAGGAGACAAATCTCAGCATATCCACATCACTCAAACCATGAGGGGTTCCCTCCTCTGGTGGCTTCAAAGAGAAAATCTATGCAAGTGTCACTCCATCCTTCCCATCACATGGATCACAGTGACGTCGGATGCCAGCAACAGAGGTTGGGGCGCTCATTGCCTAACGGAAGTGGCTCAAGGCTCTTGGGATTTTCCCTCTCGGAGAATAGTGTCGAACATCCTAGAGTTACGGGCAGCATTCCAGGCACTGTTGGCCTTTCGCCATCTGAAATCTGTACTACTCAGGCTAGACAATACGACGGCAGTAGCCTATGTAAGGAAACAAGGGGGTACCAGAAGCCTGTCTCTACTACAAGAGGTGGAACCAATAATGATCTGGGCACAGAAGAATCTGGTCAACTTAATGGCAACATACGCTCCGGGGATTCTCAATGTTCAAGCGGACTTCCTCTCGCGAGTCCACTTGGACAACAACGAGTGGTCACTCCACGAGGACGTGTTCAAGTGGATATTAACCTTGGGAATCTCTCCAGAGGTCGATCTCTTCGCCTCCCCATGCAACAGGAAGCTGATGAGGTACTACTCAAGATTCTGGGATCCTCAGGCCTACGGGATAGATGCCCTGACAGAGCGGTGGTGGTTTCACAGAGCATACGCTTTCCCTCCGACACCCATTGTCTTCCAGTTCCTACGGAGACTCAGGTGGGAGGAAGTGGAGATAATAGCCATAATTCCTTACTGGCCCAACAGGCCTTGGTTTCCTCTCCTAACACTTCTCAGCTTCCGAGAACCAGTTCCTCTCCCGGTCAGACAGGATCTGCTCTCTCAATTCTTCACCCGTGCCCGGCTCACCTTCAGTTGAGGGCTTGGTTTTTGAGAGGGGAAGGTTGGAAGCACTAGGATGTCCCAAGGAAGTTATTCCCACTCTCCTGAATGCAAGCAGATGCAGTACTAACAGAGTGTATGAACAAATTTGGGCTAAGTTCTCATCCCATATGTCTTCTAGAGCTAATTCAGGTGGCACACCTGCAGTCCAAGACATCTTGAGTTTCCTGCAATCAGGCCTGGATTTGCCCCTATCAGTCAGTTCCCTTCGGGTACAGGTGTCAGCAATCTCAGCCTTCACCGGGGTGTCATCAGCCAGACACGCCCTTATTCAACAATTCTTCAAAGGAGCAGTTAGAATGAGACCTCAAAGGAAACCCAGGTTCCTCGAATGGGATCTACCGCTAGTTTTGGAATTTTTCTCACATCTTGATAAGCCACTATCCATCAGAGAGCTTACTATCAAAACTGCCTTTTTGGTGGCCATCACCTTAGCGAAGAGGGTATTCGAAATTCAGGTTCTAGGATCCGAAGAACCTTTCCTAAATTTTTTCCCGGACAGGGTGGTCCTGGTTCCGATGCTGGGGTCAAACCCAAAAGTCACCTCAATTTTTCATGAGAACCAAGAGATCTCACTCCCCACATTTAGATATACCGGAAATCTAGATATTCACCCTCTCGATGTTGGTGTCTCCTTAAAGCAATACCTGGAAGTGACGGCTCCTTTCCGTCAGTCAGATCATCTTTTTGTTCTGTTCTATGGAAAGAACAAGGGCCTCCGAGCCTCCGTCAGATCAATCGCTACGTGGATTGTACAAGCAATTCAGTGGGCTTATAGAGAGAAGGGCTTGGCTCCTCCCGAGGCGGTAACAGCGCACTCAACTAGAAGTATTTTGACATCATGGGCATCTTCACGCCATGTTGCACCTGAAGTGATCTGCAGAGCGGCATCTTGGTCATCAATTCACACCTTTATGTCTCACTATTGTGTGGAGCCAGCGGCTCTATCCTCAGTTGATTTTGGTGTTAAAGTTCTGTCGGTTGACGGTGTCAAATAAATCTTTGTTTTCAGCATTTTGCCCACCCTGGTGTGTACGGCGAGTTATTTCCCACACGTTGGCTGCCATGGAGTCTTTCAGAAAAACTGAAAATTCCTATCAAAATACTTACCGTAATTTTCCTTTCCTGATGGACTCCATGGCAGCAGGAGTTCCCTCCCAAATGGCTGGAGTAGGCTAGTTATCGAATAAGGCCGCTGGAGAGGAGCAAAGATTTATGGGAGGGGTGTCCTATAGGGTAGTAGAGGCGGGACTAAACCCACACGTTGGCTGCCATGGAGTCCATCAGGAAAGGAAAATTACGGTAAGTATTTTGATAGGAATTTTCCGTTTTGTATACATATAAAAAAATTAACAATACCTTTTTTTCCCTTTTTTTTTTATAAGTGATCACATACCCTCTGCCCTCAGCTGCATAAGGATCTTAGAGAGCTGAGGGAGGAGAAGCAGCAGCACACTGGTCTTCCCAGTGAATGTTTGTGATGGGGGGCATGCCAGCACAAGTCTGACCATTGGAGAATAGTAGGCTAAGTTCCTAGCACAGCTAGAAATCTGACCATGCTGTGCTCTCATGCCTAGGGTGGTCAGCTTTTAATAGGAAAGCAGGTACACACTAGGGATTTCACACAAATGAAGCAATACAAAGAGAACAGGATACTGTTTCAATCAAGTACATGGTACAGCAGGCACATATCAGGAATATGAAATGTTGTGTTTACATATTCTATAACTTTTTTAGTTGTTCCATATAACATAGTAAATCTTAATTTTTTGAGTTCAGGTCCATTTTACATAGGCCGAGTTTTAAATAAAAACTAAATTTTGCAGGGAAAAAAAACAAAACTTTTTCCCGATACGACTTATTCATGAGGACACACAGTTCTAATAATATAGGTATTCAATCACATCACTTAAAAGTTTTTTACGGTATATGTGAGGATAAAGCAACAGAGTTATGCATTCACGACAGCTCGTTTTTCCAATCTCAAGAGCTTTTGCCGCCTTTCTTTGGAGAAATGTACTAATCTTCTTAAACAGCGATCATACTTCTAAAGTACTTGTTCCCTCCTACGACCGGATCCAGGGAGCATCAAGTCATCCTCCACAAAGAACATACACGCTTTCAATTGCTTCTTCCAAATAGCAGGCAACTGTATTAGCGATGAAAGGCGCCCCCGTTAACAAAGTGAACCAGGCAATTGATAGCACACAATAGATTGTATTGCATTGGATTGCATTACCTTGTCTGGGAAAATTTGTGCTGCAGAGGAAAATGGCCTGTGAAATAGATTTTGACATTATTAAACCATTCGGCAAATAAAAAAAAAAAAGTGTCAGCAGTTCGCTCACACAGAAACAAGTTTTTAGTTAATAATAGGCTGCTGTGCCAGAGAGGGGAAAGGAGCCGAGAGGTGCGCTGTGCTCTCCCTCCTCTCCAGCTTCACAGTCCTGACACTGCAGCTCTTCTCTCCCAGTGGCTGTGTGTATAGGAGCGCCCTACAGCTTCCCCCTCTTGTCCTGTCATTGACTATATAGAAGCAGCATTATAGAAACGGCTGCCAGCAAGCCACAGGACAAGAAGGAGTTAACAGCAAGAGCTGATCCGCCTCCTGCTGCTTACTGAGCCAATGGGTGCTGTTGTAACCCGCCCCCTTCGATTGAGAAGAAAAGAATACTGGAGCCATGCTGGAGCCTGGAGAAAGATCAGAGCTGCCGACTGGGGAGGGGCAGAGAAGGAGGAGAAATGAGCAAGAGAAGCAGAAGAATGAATTCAGGAGAAGGTAATCTGGAGAATGTGCACAGGAAGAGACATTTACTGCAAGGGCTCCTCTCTTTATTCTCTCTGTACTTTCTGATGTATTCTGTATTCCCTCTCTCTCTCTCTCTCTCTCCCCCCCCCCCTGCACCCCCCTCTCTCTCTCTCTCTCCCCCCTTCCCTACCTCCCAGTTCTCTTTCTCTCCCCCCTTCCATCTTCTTTCCCCCCTCCCTTTTTCCCCTCTTGCCATAACCAGTATAAACACTTTGTTAAAATTAAAATAAAATATACAATGCTGTGCTTCCTTCTTCACCTTAGTGTTTCAATTTAAATGTAATTGCATAATTTGGTTATATACTGCTAGACTTTTCTTTTTTCTTTACCCTGCAAGGTAATGGCATAATGTGATAGTATTGGTCGCATACTATCACATTATGGTAAACTTACCTTAAAACAAAGCCCTCCTGCACCCAGAAGTCAGCGCAGCAGGCGCTCTCATTTTTACTTATCTTGCTTCTGGGTTTGCGGGCTCTGTGACTGGCCGGAGCCATGATGAAGTCACTCCCATGCATGCACGTGGCAGCCACCGTTCATGGCACAGGGTTCTAAAGGAACAGCACAGCGGTGGCCATTCCTTCAGAGTGCATGCGCCAGTGATGTCACTGGCTTTATCTAATGTAAATATCTCCTAAACTGTACATGTTTGGGAGATATTTACTGTACCTATCATATGTAAAAGGCAGTAAAGGAAGTTTACTTCCACTTTAAGTGATGGTGGAGCCCTCCCTCTGAATACCATATACTGTATATGTGGTGTCCTGTAAACCAAATATACAACTTTATATCTTTCAAACAAATAACAATATCAAAATATAAAATTGCAGCATATTAGTGATATTGACACCCCCTCAAATTTTTTTTTATAACAAGTTGCAATATATAAGTGATGGTAACACCCCCTCAAGAAATAAAATAACTCTACTTACAATAGAGGGTGTCACCATCACTAATATACTACAATTTTATATTTTGAAAATTTGACCTGTAGTTTTGTTAGCTGTTTTTTTTGTTAAGGTTATCTGAAAGATGGGTTTCAAATGTTTTGACAGGGGCGCAGTTTCAGTGCTTGCCATAGGCGCCATTTTCACTAGATACGCCTCTGAATATATAGTCAGTTCAGGGGTTTTGAAGGTTGCAACTTGGACATTGTAATGTTTCTTTCTAAAGTGTAAGGTGTGAGCAATGCATGTGTTTTTCTCCCTAGTCTCAAACTGATATATTCTGATCTGTAGCCCCTAGTAATAGTTTAGGAAGATTTAGGAGGTGCTGGAAGTACATTTCTGCTTGCCAACGGATACTTTAGATACGTTAAAACACACCAGAGGTTACTGAGCAAGCATCAACTTTCCATTCCAACTTCAGACCTAATTCCCTATGCCTCCCAGTCACACCTCTTTTCCATCTAGAGGTTTTTTTTATACTTTCCTTTTCCCAAATGTCTTCAGGCCAGTCTTGAGATCTCTAGATCTTCTCCAGCAGTTGGCGGTCCTTAACCCCTTCTCACCTAAGGGTAAAACAAATGTTAATGCCTAAGCACAATTTTGCAACTTTGACATGTGTTAGTAAATCTGTACATTTCATCACAACCACTGTGTGTCTCCAGTGTTGTGAAAATTTTTATTATATGGACTCATGTGGACATTTTACTCTAGGATGTGTGCTTTATAGATTGCCATCTGTCTCCCTGTGTCTGATTTAACCAAGGAGCGCTCTAGCAGAGTGCACTTGGGTTGAATCGGGACCAGTGGTAAAACCGTCAGTATGAAAAGCTTCTGGAGACATGATCTCTGTGTGTGTGGGCCTTTGCCGGTTTGTAAGTATCAAGCGCAATGTGCTGGACTTCTTGCCTTCAAATGTCTATGCCCATTAGAGAAGCGAAGTCCGCATAACGAGAGAAACATATTATATCTCTGTTGTGGCTACGCTATCCCTTTTGGATACATATCTGCTTTAATAAGATGACATTGATATCTGCCTTGTTAATATACTCGTACTGTATATTGACAACAGCAGTAGCAATGTCCCTGCAGATCTTCTCAAGCCTGTAAGAACAAGTAGAATGATCTTACTAGATACTGGTTATTCTGAGCAGTATTGAGTGGGATCCGTGATGACAAAGATGGTGGATGTGCATGCATGTGGCTGGGCGGAGGGCAGTGTACATGCCCCAAGTGGATGAGACATGTACACTTCTCCCTCCCACTCCTGTGGATGCCCACCCCTTTAATGTAATTTCCTGTGATGTCACTTTGCATGGAGCAAGTGATTGGCTGTTGGGGCCATGAGTTTCTGTGTTGTCATTACCTTAATTGGTCATATCCTGTGTTGAGGTCACATGCTGTTTGTGGCTTCCTGTTTGTGTGTGAATAAAAAGCCAAGAGTCTCTCTGCCCGGCAGAACAGATGAAGGAACGATGGAGCTGAGGTGGTGTTTATGGCTGTTTACTGGGGAACAGGGGAGACATGGGTTATTTAGGGATGCATTATACCATTATGGTGAAGGGACACGTGTCAAAGCAGGTGAGATTGGTTATGTATAACCAATCTCTCCACCACACCAGGTGGATTATACCACACAGGACAAATTGGGATTTCTTTCGGTGATAAAGGGTAACCGATATCTCATGATTTTTTTTTTTATTATCATAGGAAAATTGGCCCAAAATATAAAAAAAATAAAAAATATTTTGTTCTTGCTATTACCATTATTTACCACCAAAGAACAACCCAAAAAAAAGTCTCCTGCTCCTGACGATCGCAGTGATCCCACATATGTGTATGCTATTTGTCGTTTGTACCTGTAGTAGGACCCAGAAACAATAGTGTGCATTTTGCATTTTTTTTTTTATCCTTCCTAAATATGCTGACTGTGACCTTTGAAACCTTGATATTGTTATTTTATTTTTTTTGTTTATTTCTTTATTTTTTATTAAATTCGTTTTTTTTTACACACTTGTTTGTGTACAATGTATCTTCCTCTTTATTCAGAAGAGAAAAGAAAGTAAACACAGGGGCGGGCTCACAGTGACTGCTTAATGTGATAGCCAATCAGGGGCTATCACAGCGATCAGGTGACCCAGAACCAAGAGTCCCGGATCCCAATCGTTAGTGCGAGACTCGATGCTCTTAGTGCTCTGCGGTGTGCTCCCAACACAAACAGAGATACGCACATGGTCATGGACATGGACTTGGTCATCCAGCACCCATGGCAAAGGTGCCAAACTGCACCCCCCCCCCATTATATGTGAGCTTAGGGGATCCTACCACCAGCAGTCAACCGCTTGTCAATAGGAGGATTTTTTTTAAGAGTGGAGTCATTGCAAGGACTGAGGATGTGCATGTTGGGAGACCCTTGTGGCAGAGAGGAGATAGAGAGCTCAGTCTCCTGACACTCTACTGCTCAATGCTCCTTGGCTGACAAGAGTAGTGATGCCGCTGTCACTACTCCTGTCAGGTATATAGTCAGAAGGGTGGCTCCCCCATCCCTGAAGTATACAACTATGCCCAGGGCAGCCACGCCTCCTGCCCACCCCTTGTCCCAGCCCTGGATACGCATATATGTGGCCCCACGAAAAAAGACACACTTCCACGTAAGGCCAGCGGTAAGGGGTTAATGATGCAGAGAGCAGTTTTGATGTGATGTCTCTGCATCATTACTCTGTGATTGCAGGGTGCTGAGAGGATGGGTTTATACTGCCCTTTGCTTACTTGCCAACTGGGAAGAAGGGGAGTAAGTCCCATGTTCCTCAAATTGAAATTAAAGAGGAAAATTTTAAAATTGAGAGACGGCAAGATCCTAATTGCGGAAGAGACAGGCTATGTCTCTTATGCACTAAAACAATCTTACCTGCTTGTTTGCAATATGCTCTGAGATGCACATTCCAGTGCCGGTGTTCTGCAGAGAAAGTTCCCCCCCCCCGGCGGATAAGGACCCCCCTGTACTGCGCAGGCGTAGCGCTTGCGCAGTACTAAGCCCAACGAAGTCTCCGAAAATAGCCGAAGCTGAAGACAGTGAGTCAGCTGTACACGGCGCCTGTAACAGGCGCACGGCATATTTTTATTCTAACTCTATGTCCACTTGGATAGTGGGGCTCGAACCTGGACATAGGTTAGAATGTAGTGCGCAGGCGCCGTGTACAGCTGACTGACTGTGTTCAGCTTCAGGTATTTTCAGAGACTCCATTGTGCTTCGTACTGCGCAAGCGCTGGGCCTGCGCAGTACAGGGCGGTCTTATCCACCAGGGGAACTTTCTCGGCAAGACACCGGGATAAATAAGCTCCAATAAATGCTCCCCCGCCAAGACCTCCCATTTGCTAGCTCCCTAATCCCCCCCCCCCCCCCCCCCCCCACGCTTGCCTCCCTGAAAACGCATTTCATCAGGGAAGCCTCCTGTAGGCATGTACAGTTAGCCTTCCTGACTGTATTGCACGTTTGGTGGCCATCTTGGGTGAGAGAACCTTTCAAAATAAGGGACTCCACATCATTTTAGCGTGCTTCTGGCGAGTGTATGGCCAGGGATAGGAACCCACTTGTGGGGGGCAGTACTCAATGTAGAGAGAGGTTCCTGTGGAGAAGGGACAGCTCAGGGCAGGGTTCTTGACCATTGGTGATACTCCAGTAGTTGTTACAGAAACGTGGAAAAAGTATCCTGAATATATTCCATTGAGGGATGCTACCTCTGCTAGCTGTAGCCATCCCCTAGTAACGTATTTAGTTAATACTGAGACTGTACTGTTCTGCAATGCTGTACATATATCTGTGCCAAAGTACGGTTTATCTGTTTAATTTAACAAATCTGCCAAAGACTTATATATTGGTGCATTATATATGGTGTGAGAGTGATTACTCCCAAACAGGTACCTAAATTATGCCCCGCCTGTACCCCTTTTCTTTCTTCTTTCAGTTTTCTGCTGACCAATCCAGACAGCCGAAGACTCCGCACCTTGAAGAAGCCGGGAAGGAGATGCTGGGGATCTTATGGATGTTCTATCGCTGCGAGTGGAATGAGTGTTTGTGGCCTATAGTTATGCTTTAAGTAGAAGGTATTTTTCCTTGCTTACAGTAGAGTAAAATAAATATATGTTCTGGTGGTGGGGCCACCATTATAATAAACCTTTTGCTTTGCCCTGCATTAGCAAAGCACAGATCTCCTTCAAAGTGCAACTGGAGTTGAAATAAAATATATATATATTTTTGGCCGGTAGACTTTTACTGAAGAAGTGATTCTGTGGGGTTAATTTACTAAAGGCAGAAAGATTGTGCACTTTGCAAAGTGCAGTTGCACTCTGCAAGTTCAGTTGCTCCAGCCTCCAGGGCTTAGACAATTAGATAAACATACACTTTGCAAAGAATACCCAATCACGTGCAAGGAAAATTTAAATAAAATGCATTTTTGCTTGCACATGATTGCATGATGGAAATCAACAGAGCTACTGCTCATTTACTGCCGGTCTAAGGGGGCGGGACCTTGAACCCAGACCCAGCTCCATGACATACGAGCGCCGGAGGACAGAGGGAGGAGAGCGCTGCAGTCGCAGGTAGGATAGTCCGGCCCTGCTCACAGGGGCTTCAGATGTCGGTCTTCCACTCTCCTGCCTCTTTTCTGGCGATGGTGGGGGGGGGGGGGGGGCGTTGCCATAGGCGGCGGGGGGGCGTTGCCATCAACGAGGGGGCGGTGCCTAGCATGCATTCGCTCCATAAGACGCAGAGACATTTTCCCCCATATTTCTGGGGGGAAAAAGTGCGTCTTATGGTGCGGAAAATACGGCAACTCCAATGCAAAACGTTTTTTACGGCCGCTTTTTCCTGCCATCGGTACTGGCTTTGAAGCTTGTTTTTTTTTTTTTTTTTAAAGCTATGGGTACATGAGGCTATATGAAAAAATGTTAAACAGGTGCATCTCATAAAATTTGAATATCATCAAAAAGTTAATTTATTTCAGTAATTAAATTAAAAAAGTGAAACTCACATATTTTTTATAGATGCGTTACACACAGAGTGATATATTTCTAGTGTTTATTTCTTTTAATTTTGATGATTATGGCGTATAGCTAGTGAAAACCCAAAATTCAGTATCTCAGAAAATTTTAATATTACATAGGACCAATAAAAGAAAAGGATTTTTAATACAGAAATGTTGGCTTACTGAAAAGTATGTACATGTACAGTATAGTATGCACTCAATACTTGGTCGGGCCTCCTTTTGCATGAATTACTGCATTAATGCTGCATGGCATGGAGGTGATCAGCCTATGGCACTGCTAAGGTGTTCTGGAAGCCTTGTTTTGATAGTGGCCTTCAGCTCATCTTCATTGTTGGGTCTGGTGTTTCTCATCTTCCTCTTGGCAATACCTCTTGATAAATAATTATGTTTTTTTTAGGCAGTACTGTACTACTGATCGTCTGAACAAATTTCTTGCTTATTAAGTTATTTATTTATTTATTGCTGTAATCGGCTGATGGCACTGCAGATTCACTGTACTTATACTTCCCTTTATTTATAATTTCCATTTGCCAAAACTCTACTTTTATTTAATTTAAAATTCCCCATATTTATTATCATCAAATTTCTATACCACACATTCACAACACAATAGCGAATTAATATTTGCTATTGTCTTCCTTATTCTCTTCCTGGCCAACCAGGAAGCCCCAATTGGCCAGGGAGTCTTAGGACTCCTTGGCCAATCATGTCTCAGGACAGACTTCCTGTTTGGCGGAGAAGAATGGAGAATGTCTCTCTGTGTGCTGCATCATGCACAGACTCACCCCACCAGGCAGATGTCTTTGAAGCCCATCAGAGTGGCCCCGGCTCTTCCTTCCCCCTGCCACCTAAGGCAAGGCATCTGATTGCCACATTCACATCCATCTTCCACTGGGGGGTGGGGGCGGCGGGCTGTGCAAATCACCGCCACCTGTCTCCCGTGGGGGGGGGGGGGGGAGGTGGAGTGATAGTGATGTAGAATACTATCTACCTGCTCTGACTCTTCAGGGTGCAGCCAACCTCTTGAAGTTAGTGATTGGTGTTGGGCAAACAATTCTGCCCGAGCATGAGTTTGGGCCGAACATTGACTGCTTGCCCTGAATTTTCAGGGTGTTCAGTGGGTATTTGCCCCACCGCATGCCCTGCAATGCACTGCCAGACCCTGTCCCCAACCTGGTAGGAAGGCGCAGGCAGGCGTCTGCGGTCAGCATGGAGTCTGCACCTATCATTAGCATGACGCAAATCCTCCTGGACTTGTGCCCAAGTGGAACAAAGACCACAGAGATGCTCCTCTAACGTAGGAATACTCTGCGGAACAAACGAGTCAGGCAATAATTCAAAGTCAATTCACCATAAACGGGGACAATCGGGAAGCAGAATTCAAGACACTGTTGTGAGCAAACTCTGCCCACGGTAATAGGTCTGACCAGTTGAAATCAGAAATTTCGCAACGTAGGAATTGCTCCAAGGACTGATTGGCTCGTTCTGCAGCGCCGTTATACTGCGGGTGATACGCAGAGGAGAAAACAAGCTGAATTCCCAACTGTGAACAAAAGGCTCGCCAGAACCGGGACACAAACTGACTACCCCTGTCTGAGACAATCACCTTGGGTAGCCCATGTAAGCGAAAGATCTCCCGAGCAAAAATGGAAGCCAGTTCCTTAGAAGTGGGCAACTTCTTAAGTGGAATACAATGACACATCTTTGAGAACCGGTCAACCACCATAAGGATAACTGTGTTGCCCTGGGAGTTGGGTAACTCCACAATGAAATCCATAGACAGGTGGATCCAGGGCCTCTCTCCATTGGGTATGGGTTGTAGGTGGCCCACTGGAAGGTGTAGTGAAGTCTTACTCTGAGAACACAAGGAACAAGCAGCTACCAAGGCAGTTACATCAGCACGTAGACTAGGCCACCAGAATTGTTGGGAAATGGCCCAAATGAGTTGATTCTTCCCAGGGTGGCCAGCAGCCTTGGAAGAATGGTAAGTCTGGAGCACAGCAGTATGGAGACTCTCTGGGACAAAGCAGCGGTCACAAGGTTTCTCAGGAGGGGCATGGACCTGAGCAGCAAGAATTTTGTCACCCAAGGGAGAAGTGAGACTGGTGCGAACCATAGCCAGAATACGATCAGGAGGAATCACGGGAACCAGAACCAACTCCAACTTGGAAGTGGAGGAAAATTTTTGTGCCAAGGCGTCAGCCCTTACATTCTTAGTACCGGGTAAGAATGAGACAATGGGGGTTATTTACTAAAGGCAAATCCACTTTGCACTACAAGTGCAAAGTGCACTTGAAATTGAAATTGCACTGAAAGTGCACTTGGAAGTGCAGTCTCTGTAGATCCGAGGGGGACATGTAAGGAAACTAAAAAACAGCACTTTAGCTTGCACATGATTGTATAAAAAAATCAGCAGAGCTTCCCCTCATTTCAGATCTACCCCTCAGATCTACAGCGACTGCACCTCCAAGTGCAGGAGGTTTCGTTACTGATCATAGAATGCGTCTGTCCACCTTTTTTGTGGACTGTTTGACTATAAAAATGAATCAGTCCTGGATTACCAGCTATGAAGCCCTTGATGATTAAAGTGGATGTAAACCCAAAATGTTTTTTTTTTTTTATGTCATAATGTATAACTACAAGTCCCATCAGGCCTCTGCCTCTTGGTGTCATGCTTGTGGCTGTCAGAGTCTTGCTATGCCTCATGGGACTTGTAGTTCTGCAACAGCTGGAGGTCCGCTAATTGCATATCCCTGATGTAGAGTATACGATTTTCTATCATTTGAGCCCAGTCTTGCCACAAAGAGTTAATCCAGCTCTAAGCAATCCTTTTTTATTGTTCAGTGAGATAAATCTTGACAAACAGAGAAAAACTTTGTCAAATCCTCCCCCTTGCTGTGAGTGACAGGTGATTTGCATATCTCGTGCATTAGCCTAAGAGACATGCATTCTTTTTTAATTCCCTCCCACTCCTTTCTTCTGCTGCTCTGCCAGGATTGGATGTTCCACACCTCAGTATAATTGGGCATGCTAAAGTCATGTGGTTACTTTCCTGTATTTTCACTGGATGTTAGAGATCATAGCAGAAGTTCAGTGTAAGAAAAACACAGGAGAAAATGCATATTGACAAGGGGAGTGTAGAGGTGGGCCGGGAGTCTACTGACATCACGACTCCACCCACCGAGCTCCAGACAACAGACCCACCTACAGAATCTTCAGTTTTTTATTGATGCATGTCCCCCAGTGCAAGACCAGGACCCCTATAACCATTGTATGCCCAATTACTTGCATATAAGCCTTCAAAATGGGCAATTTTTTTTTTTGACGTTCGGGTCACATTGACTATAATGGGGTTTGTTATTCGGGTCCGAACTTTCGCGGTGTTCGAAAGTTCTGGTGCGAACCGAACAGGGGTTCGTTTGGCCCATCCCTGCGCCTGATGCCAACAACACCCTACTGAGTTTCCATAGATTTTTATGTCATTATATTACTCAAATATAAATGGGGGTCATAACCACTTTAGGAGTGTCCTACTTCTGCTTCTTCAGGATGGAGTGATAAAAAGTTCAGATATAGAAACCAGTCAGCCAAGTATGACACATAAATCCCAGACAAGAATCAGGATAATTTCATAGCACAGAATAAAATGAAGGGCCCTTTGTTATGAGGGCCCATTCACACTTGTGTGTTGTGGCAATGCATGCTAAAATGCACGTTACAACAATGCATGGCAATTCACCTACCCATTGTGCGGTGCCATTCAATTTGAATGGCCCCTAAATTAATTCTAAAAGTAGAGCCTAACAGTGGGAATAAAATAAAACCCTATCCCCAAGAGGGGAAGCTCTGCTTGTTTGCCTTTTCCCCCCTCCGCTGTCACATTTGACACCTTTCAGGGGGCAGGGGGGTGCGGGTACCTGGTTTTGACAGGTTCCGGCTCCCACTTTCAGCTGAGCTTGCTGAGGCGAACTCAATCGGAAGTTTGGCCCCCTCCTCCTTCCCCCACCCCTGGGGCCATTCACAGAGTGCAGCATGCTTCGTGTATGCGTAGCAGGGAGCCGGCTGTGAGGCCACAAGGCCAAGATGGTGGTGTCAGCACCCAAGAGCCGATTGAAAAATAATGATAATGGAATAGGATAATGGAAAACTTGACCCCGGAGACAAGGGAATGTATTACACAGATATGGGCTCCCTGGGAGATATATTTACAAATGGATGAGGGGAAGAAGCTGATTGCAGAGGATCTGGGAGATTAGGACATGTAAGCGGAGTAAATGGAGAGAAATAGACAGATATGTGATGGACCTCGGATAACTTTGGACTGGGTGGCAGCTAGGGGAGTGGGGGGGGGGGGTTGTTATATATTTTTTTGTTTTGCCTTTGTTTTTGCTGTTGTCTCTCTGGACCCTTAGGGCTTAGGGTCCACAGAATATTAGGAGGTAAAGGGGAACTATCTTTGTTATGTATGTAGCGCTAGCTCCTGACGAGCAGGCACTATTGTTTTTTTCAAATTTAAGTTGCCTAAAAACCACAGTTGGGTTTCAGGCTAATTATTCTAGAGTTCTGGTCTCTGTACCAGTTCAGTTGGCTTGCACTAGTTTCTCCTTGACCGTAGGCAGGGCAGGACTTAGGGTGGTGGGGGCCCCTGGGCTTGAGTCACTTTCGGGCCCTACCTTCTATACATTACCGTATTTACTGGTGTATAACACATGCCCACGTATAACAAGCACCCCAAGTTTAGGAGGGAATTTTCAGGAAAAAAAACTTTTAGGAGGGAAGTTTAAGGAAAAAACTTACATTTAAATGCCCATCAATGCAGCCTTGTCAGTGTCCATCTGCAGCCATACCCATCCATCTGAAGCCTTGTCAGTTTCATTTGCAGCCTTGTTAGTGTAGCCTTGTCATTTGCAGTCTTGCCCCAGTGTCATTTGCAGCCTTGTCTTTGCAGTCTTGAAGTTTAAAAATGGCGCTGCCGAGATACAGAGTCCTCTGTATCTTGCCGGCTTTCGGGTCCTCTCTGCGGTTCTCGGGTCCTCTCGCCGGCTCTCGGGTCCTCTCGCAGTCCCGAGTGGAGCCAAGAGTAGCCGAGTGTACTCGGCTCGGCTCACAGTCACGCCCAGTTCCTGTGTTATGTCCATTATAGGGCAGGACTGGGCGTGACTGTGAGCCGAGTACACTCGGCTATGCATCTCGGTGGGGCCAGCTGGGGCCCCCTATTGGGCGGGGTCCCATCAGGGTCCCCAGAGAGCCACCCCTTACATCAGGATCCCCAGAGAGCCCCCCCTTACACCAGGGTCCCCAGAGAGCCACCCCTTACATCAGGATCCCAGAGAGCCACCCCTTACACCAGGGTCCCCAGAGAGCCTCCCCTTACACCACTATACACCAGGGACCCCAGAGAGCCCCCCCCTTACACCAGGGTCCCCAGAGAGCCCCCCCTTACACCAGGGTCCCCAGAGAGCCCCCCCCCCTTACACCAGGGTCCCCAGAGAATCCCCAGAGAGCACCCCCCTTACATTAGGGTCCCCAGAGAGCACCCCCCTTACATTAGGGTCCCAGAGAATACATCAGGGTCCCAGAGAGCACCCCCTTACATTAGGGTCCCCAGAGAGCACCCCCCTTACATCAGGGTCCCCAGAGAGCATCCTATAAAGCCCTCCTTACATCAGGGTCCCCAGAGGACACCAGGGTCCCCAGAGAGACACCCCTTACCTACATTATCCCCAGAGAGCACCCCCCTACATTAGGGTCCCCAGAGAAGGGTCCCCAGAGAGCACCCCCTTACATTAGGGTCCCCAGAGAGCACCCCCCTTACATCAGGGTCCCCAGAGAGTGTCCTATTGGTCCTCAGAAAGCCTCCCCCATCAGGCTCCACCACACCCATACTATGATGTAAAGGGGAACTGGGAAAAATGACCAGAGAAAGCCTAAGGGGGCCTTTATATGTGCCCCCTTTACAATATTGTATTGATCCTGGTGGTGCTGCGATAGGTGCATCATGCAGGGGCAGCAGCAGGAGTGAGACTTCTCCCATATGCTGAGCATGAGGTCAGAGGCTGTGGGGGAAGGGGAGTGTTCAGGAGGTCAGAGGCTGCAAGGGGGGACAGGTCAGAGGCTGCATAGGGACACTCCGGCTCTTGGTGTCAGAGGCTGCAAGGGGGGGGACAGGAGGTCAGAGGCACTCCAAATTCATGTACCTGCTTAATACCAGTACAGGCTGCAGGGGGGGGCAGGAGGTCAGAATCTGCAGGGGGGGGACAGGAGGTCAGAGGCTGCAGGGGGGGGGGGGACAGGAGGTGCTCGCAGGTGGTCAGAGGCTGCGAAGGGGGGGGGGGGCAGGAGGTCAGAGGCTTTGAGGGGGGACAGGAGGTCAGAGGCTGCCTGCGAGGGGGAGGGGGCCTAGGAGGTCAGAGGCTGCGGAGGAGAGGTTTTATTTTTTAAAGATGGCCGCGGGGTCGAGATGCAACTGCGCATGCGCCAGCGCTGTTGCCGCTGCTCGGCAATTTTCGGAAAGGCGGGCGCATGCGCAGTTGCATGTCGGCCCCGCGCCCATCTTTTTTTCAGGCGCCGCTGCCCTCACAGCGGTGACAGCGGCCCCAGGGGCCCCCGAGCAGTGCCGATCCGCCGCGGGGCCCTACGCAGCTTGCGTAGTCCGCGTATAGGGCGGATCGGCTCTGGCACTCCAAATTCATGTACCTGTTAATACCAGGTACATGAATCTGTTGCTCGCATCAACATAGAGGCTCACAGGCGTATTATAGAGCATCATAGACACTTTATGAATTCCCCTGAATGCAAATACTGTGCATTGTGTTGCTCTGTTAAAAGGTCATGCATTTTTTTTTCATTCATTGTGATGAGCGGGCTGAATGGGCTATTTATTAGTTGAATGGGCTGTTTTAAAGAGGAAGTAAACCCTAATGGGTTTACTTCCTCTTTGTTTCCCTGCAAAGGTAAAGCATAATGGACTACTATGCATCACATAGTAGTCCATTATGTGTCACTTACCTGACACAGGAGCCAGCGAAGTCACCGCTGTCCCCTTGTGTACGGAGCCTTCATCTTCTTGGCGGCTCCCTCGCTGTCATTCGACTGCATGCGCATGGGAGCCGCCACTCGCGGCATATCGCCGTTGAGAGCGGCTTGTTCAGTGCGCCTGCGCGCCGCTGTCTATGGCGCATGCGCCGTAGACAGCGGTGCCTGTTTTTTGGCAAATATCTCCTAAACCGTGTAGGTTTAGGAGATATTTCTTTGACCTACAGGTAAGCCTTAATCTAGGCTTACCTGTAGGTCCAAGTGGCTTGTAAGGGTTTACAACCACTTTAATGCATTCCCTATTTGTAAATGGGCCTTTAACTACTTAAAGTGGATGTAAACCCGATTCATGAATTTTGAGCTGGGCACATTTATCTGCAGTGTTTTCTTATCTCTCTTCAAAGCCCTGTGTCTTGTAGCTTTGTCCTGCTCTGTTCTTCTCTTATCATCCTGATAACTTTTGACAAGTTCTCCGAGACGGGACTGCTCAAAAGCGCATGAAAAGCTCTTCAAAAGCGGACGGTGTCAGTATTTTTTTTTTTTTTTTACTAATTGATTTTTTTACAATTGAATTTGTTTTTTAAAAAAAATGTTCACAATGCTTTTTGGGGGGAGGGGTTTGGGGCAGTGGACGGTGTTGGTAGGGCAGGGGAGAGTGGTCAGTCGTTTTTTTATTTAATTTTTTTACACTTTTTCATTTTATTTTTATTTTTTTACAATATTATTTTTTTATATTTTTTGTGGAGGCTTTGGTGAGATGTTAGGGGTCTAAACAGACCCCTGACATCTCCCCTTTGTGACAGACAAAGGGACTGAGGACACAGATTCCCCAGTCCCTTTCTCAGCACTAAAGACGAATTAACAGATAAACTGAGCAGAGTAAACACAGTTTACTCTGCTCAGTAATCACAGGACACAGGAGAGAACTCGCTCACTGTATCCAATTACTAGTCGGCGTTCCCCCCCCCCCCCCCCACAGCCGCTTTTTAGCCATCAGCCATGGGAGCGAGAGAAGAAAAATCGATACAAAGGAGATCGTGATCACAGCTGTTCCCCGCCGCACCGATCATTCCCGGAAGATTGGGAGGCGCTTGCGGGTGTGCGGGAGTCTACCGAACCTCGCAGGAGACTTGAGCTGTCTGGGGGTGGTATATACACCGCTCCCACGCCACCCCAAAGATGCTGCTTGCAGGACTTTTTTCCTATCCTGCAAGCGCACCACCCCAATGTGAAAGCACTTGGCCTTTTGCACTGGGGAGGCATGAGAGGCAGTTTTCAGGCACTTTACAGTCGCTATGTTTAGCGCTAAAACACCTGAAAACTGCCTCAGTGTGAAAGGGGTCTTACTGACAGTTTAGAAGCGCCTCAGGGTGAAAGGGGCCTTATAAATGAAAGTTCAGCTTTAATTATTAGGTTTACATTTTGTGACAGGTTCACTTTATTGAATGGAAAGTTCAGCTTTAATTAGTACTTTTACATTTTGTAACAGGGCAACTTTATTGAGGCTAAAACGTTCACATTTTGTAACAGGGCAACTTTATTTTACATTTTGTAACAGGGCAACTTTATTTAGGTGTACACAGGTCCCAGGTGTATAACTTAGAAACATATGAAGGCCATTATTCCAGAACACAGCAATTGATAAGCAGTGATGTAAGTAACTGAGTTAAAATAAACTGAGTTACCTAACTCAGTTACTTTAGAGGGTAACTAGTAATCTAACTGATTACTTTTCCCCTCATGGTAACTCAGTTCCCATTACTTTGGCTTAGTTACCCCAATTACATCTACTGCCACTAGATGGCAGTAGTGTAATTCCGGTGTCCTGACGAAAAAGTTCCCCCGCCGGATAAGGACCCCCTGTACTGCGCAGGCGCAGGGCTTGCGCAGTACGAAGGACTACGGAGCTTCCGAAAATTGCCGAACCTAAACAGCTCTGAGTGAACTCTACACCGCGCAGGTGCAGTTAACATGTAATTGTACGAGGGGATGCCGCACACTCCTGATGCTCGTGCTACTTTGCAAGGGGCGTCTATCGTGTAACTAAGGGGTGGGTCTAGTATTACTGTAACCAAGGGGCGCATTTATTATTATTGTTATATATCGAGCTCTGCCCATTAATTTAACATTCACCCTCTTCTGTAGCCATCCGCCCCTTACACGATATAATAATAATAGACCCGCCCCCTTGCTTACACGCTATAACAGATCTGCCCCTTGGTTAGAGTAATAATAGAGCAGCCTCTTGGTTACACGATATATAACAATAATAATAAATGCGCCCCTTGGTTACAGTAATACTAGACCCGCCCCTTAGTTACGCGTATAGAATATTTGAAAAAAAAGTCAGTTACTTTGCTGCGTAACTAATTACTTTTCCAATGTAGTAACTGAGTTACTAACGCAATTACTTTTTGGGAGAAGTAATTTGTAACTTAACTAATTACTTTTTTAAAGTAAGATGACCAACACTGTTGATAAGTGAGCTGCTTGGGAGATACTGTGATGGGGCTGCAGACTCTTCCCCCCACACACACTCACTGCTGTCTCTTCCGATTCTGCTTATCTTAACCCTTCACCAAAGAAATCCTCCTGGAACTTTGCACCCGAGGAAACTTTCCTTAGTAAAATAAAAAGTCAGCTCACCTCATAGTGAGCAGCAGCCAGCCCGACAGGAGCTCCAGTGATTTCCTGAGCTCCGCCTCCCGATTCTCTCAGAACACAGCACTAGTGATTGTAGAGGGGGGGGGGGGATCAGAGATAACAGAGACCCTGCAGGAGTCTGGAGGGGGGGGGGAGACAGAAAGGAGCTTCAGATTCACAACACACACACCAGCACAGTGTGTGTATTTATTGAGAATAAATGATACTGCTGCTGTGACTGTCTCCACAGTGGCAAGTATGCTAATGAGCTCCCCCTCTGCCAGAATGGTCTGTCCGGGTTTCAGGCAGTCTGAAAACCGAACAGATGATTCAGAACCCGGACTGTCCGGGTGAATCCCGTACAGGCGGCAACCCTATGCCTGCTGCAAGTGAATACAAGCCTTTGGGCTCACACTGGTGTACTGGCGGCTTTCCTTAGCCATAGTCCCTCAGACTTCTTTTAGGTTGCACATTTTTGCTGCATTTTTCTGGCATTGCACCAAAGATGCAGCATGCAGGACGTTTTGTGCACTTTCAGAACATACAGTAAAAATGTGCAACCTCTATGGGACCAGGGGCCACATGCAGGAAGACTGCCAGTACACCAGAACTTCAGCCAAACCGTAGCATGCCAGTGTGAGCCCACATCATAACACCTAGGAGGGCAAGCAAGGCAGTGTCACAGGCTGCTAGAAAAAAAAAAAAACTCTTTTGCTGCAGAGAGGGGGAGGGAGGAGGAGCTCACTTACTCAGGGGTCCCCGCCTCCCAGGAGCCAGGAGACTCACTGGATTTGAGCCAACTGCTCAGATTTAACTTTCCCCGCCCACACATCCTCTTCACAGACAGCACACAGGCTGCCCAGAGTGTGGGCGGGGAAAGAGAGAGCAGGTCCAGCCTCTGCCAGCTAATTGTGTGGAGGAGGGAGGGGCTGGGCTCTGTAACACAGACTGTCGGCCCTGAGACAGAGAAGACAAAGCTGTCTCACAGTACAGTGGAACCTTGGTTTACAAGTAACGCGGTTAACGAGCATTTTGAAAGACAAGCAACTTTTTTTTTTTTTAATTCTGACTCTGTTTGCGAGTGTTGTCTTGCAACACGAGCAGAATTCAAGCTAATGGGGTGTGCAGTACCGCATTTGGCCTGAGGTGCGGGGGCGCCGGAGCAGAGCCTTTCGGAGCCGTTCGGAAATACTCCATTCCCGGGTGTTTCTGAGCCTTTCCGAGGGTTTCCGAGGTCAGCCGAGCTGTCCCCGATCATTTCTGAGGCTCTCTGAAGCCCCCCACCTCTGGCCACATGCGGTATTGCATGCCATTGAAGTCAATGCAGAACAAATTATTTTCGTTTCCATTGACTTCTATGGGAAAACTCGCTTTGATATGCGAGTGCTTTGGATTACGAGAATTCTCCTGGAATGGATTATGCTCGTAATCCAAGGTTCCACTGTACTGGATAAAACTGCGCATGTGCGGTTCTGAGCTGGCGGCACATCGGCCTTGGTAGAGCATATCAGAGCGGCCCGGGTGGCAATTGCATCCCTGCCCCCCGGCCAAGCCCGCCCCTGGGAGCTATACATAGTAGGTGAGGTTGAAAAAAGACACAAGTCCAACATTTGCTGTTTTGCCTGCCTATATTTTTATTTATTTTTATTTTTTTGGGCACAGGTTCCAAAATTCAGGTGATTTGCAGAGATCTTTGCTGCTTATGCACTTGTATGGACTATATACTGTATATCACTTGAGTGCTTTACTTGATGTTCTTTATTTGGTGTGTGTATTCAGGATTTTAGGATTTTTTTTCTTTTTACCTTTCTACATACCTCCCAACTTTTTGAGATGGGAATGAGGGACACCTATTAGCAAAAGTATGTAAATTAAACCGTGCATTTTATATACAACTATATAGATCAGACTAAAATGAGGGACAAATGAGGAGGAAAGAGCAACAGAGGGACTTTGTTCCAAATCAGGGAATTTGGAACAAATCAGTTGGTCCAAGTCTGGAGAACAGTCAATGGGGAGTGGAGGCTATCAAGGGGCTTGTCCAGTGGCGTTGCTAGGGGGGTGCGGTCCGCACCCGGGTGACACCTTCTGGAGAGGTGACACCATCCTGAGGGTGGCCCTGACTCCCTGTGGCAGTTTTTAAAAAAATTTTAGCACACCAGCAGCGCTGCGGCCGCACCTGGCCGGGGGTGCTGCTGGACACAGCTATAATATATATATATGTACAGTAGCTGAACCGCCAACCTGAGCTGGTCTGATAAGGGGGGTGACACCATGATTTTACGCACCAGGTGACACCAAACCTAGTGACGCCACTGGGCTTGTCTCAGCTCAGTGAATGCAAACAAGAAGAAGGATCGTTTTAGGTGCCGCACATCCAACAAAATCTATAGGTAGCGATGGTCAGAGCAGCCTCAGTCCAGACTCCATCCAGGCCATGCCCCCTAACTTGTTTTCGCCTGCCTACGGGGCTGTGTCATGGAGGTCCTCCAAGGCTGAGTCCAGTGGGCAGGGCGAAACATGTCAGTCTGAGCTGAGGCTGTTGTTACCATCACTACCTATGGGTTTTGTTGGATGTGCAGGAATGATCCTTCTCCTTGTTTGCATATTTCAGAGGAAATTGAGATATTCACGTATTTATTTCCTTGGTGAGTCAGTCTATTTCTTGGCCTATTCCTCTTTGTTTCGGCCTCCCATCTTTTTTTCTTGCACAGTTAGCACTTCACAAGCACTTCATTGAAGGCCACAGATCATGCCCATCTATTCTGATTTTCATGGCAGTTTCCGTTAGCTTTTGTTCTTTATTTTTCGACCTTAGTATCCTCCTTTTACCTTCATAATCCTCTTGGTACTACCAGCTCCTCCTGAGCTCTCAGGAGTGGAATGGCCCACAGAGTAAAGAATAATGACCTTCTTCTTTTTGCTTGGTGTCCATCCTCTGAGGAAAGGGCTTCTACAACAGAAGCCTGCTATGCAGTGCATTGAAACTTCACTTTTAGCAGAGCTACATTTACAGCCGTGTCTCCTCCTTCTTTCTACGGCTCCCCTCTAAGGATTCAGTCACAGAAATCTGCCTCTTTAGATAACCCATAGTGCTCTGGGAATTTATTTTCTTGTCATCTGTTTGATGTTTATTGACAACAGAAAAACTGTATATGTATAATATCGATACAATGCATTAAGACTGTCTTTACAAGAATGACAACTACCCGATTTTTTTTTTTTTATTTATATATAGAATTGTAGTTTGTATTAAAGTTTCATCTAAAAACAGTATACAATAGAAGACAACTACCCCCCTGATTTTTTTTTTTTTTATAATTGCAGTTTGTATTAAAGTTTTGTGTAAAAACATTATACAAAACAGGACAACTACCAGAGATTTTTTTATAAATTGTAGTTTTTATTTTTTTTAAAGGTTTATTTAAAAACAGTATACAAAACCAGACAACTACCCCAATTTTTGTTTTATAAATGTAGTTTTTATTAAAGTTGTATCTAAAAACAGTGTACAAAGCAGGACAGCTACAGCAGTTTATAACTAGCTTTTGAAGTAAGGTGCACATGGAAGGGCTTTGCACAGCACAAAAACAAAAGATTTCCCAGCACACTTACCAGCTAGCCTGCAAATAAATCAAAAAGGCACAATCTAACACTTGACATTAAAAACAGAGGTCTTAGTTGCACACATTTGCAAATGGGGAAGCTGCAATACTTTGCCAAGGCTGCTCTGTAAAGTGAGGTCCTGAGGCCTCGTTCACACAAGGCGTATGAATCCGTACCCCGTGTGAGGGCGGTGGGTACAGGCGCTCCGTGCATCCCCGTGCAGGCAGTCACATTGCACACATTTGCAAATGTATGTGGAAGCTGCACTGCCTCGTCAAGGCTCCTCTGTACAGTGCAGTTTTTTTTTTTTTTGTTTGTTTTTTGTTCATCTGCTGAGGGTGGGCTTTCTGGCTGACACCCTGCTGCAGGTGGGCTTGCTGGCTGGCACCCTGCTGTGGGTGGGCTTGCTGGCTGGCACCCTGCTGTGGGTGGGCTTGCTGGCTGGCACTCTGCTGTGGGTGGGCTTGCTGGCACCCTGGCGCTGCTGTGGGTGGCTTGCTGGCTGGCACCCTGCTGTAGGTGGGCTTGCTGGCTGGCACTCTGCTGTGGGTGGGCTTGCTGGCTGGCACCCTGCTGTGGGTGGGCTTGCTGGCTGGCACCCTGCTGTGGGTGAAAGAAGTACATAAAGTTTAGCGCTAAACCTCTTAATAAATTAGTGCCAAAAAACTACATACATATGTAAATAAATACGTATATTTGAAATAAAACTGTGATGACCACTGTATATCTAAACGTGAACAAATGGTGATATAACTAATAAATGAAATAGTTGTCACACATATATTAATAAAAAGCGTCCAATCATATTAACGTCCAGTCGTATGAAGGAAAGGAACAAAAAAATGTTGAAAACAATTTGCTGAGAGTGCAAAAAAGTCCCAAGTGAAATTAAAGTTGAACGATCGTTTGACCACCAAATCCAAGAATGTATAACCACCACTGTGACAGCACCACCACCGGTAAAGATTTAGGCTTACCAGATGGTTCGGACTCAAACAAACATACGTTCTATGAGTCACAAACACTTTATGGTATCAGCAGACAATCAGGCTGTGACATCTGGAATGGTGTCCCAAAACTTTTGGGATTGCGTCCCCAAAAACGATCAATCTCCGTACCGGAGTAGATAACATCAATATCCAGTTGATAAGTGAATGAGAAAAAAATAGAACCACATAGCGTAATCCCATAAAACCAGTAAATTTATTAAAAGATAGTAACACACTTACATTTAAGCAGTGTTTTTCAAGCGCTTGTTAAAAAGAATGGCGGCAATGGAGTCCTCCCGATGCGTTTCGTCTCAATAGACTCATCTGGGCTTGCTGGCTGGCACCCTGCTGTGGGTGGGCTTGCTGGCTGGCACCCTCCTGCAGGTGGGCTTGCTGCCTGGCACCCTGCCGTGGGTGGGCTTGCTGGCTGGCACCCTGCTCTGGGTGGGCTTGCTGGCTTGCTGGCTGGCACTCTGCTGCAGGTGGGCTTGCTGGCTGGCACCCTGCTGCAGGTGGGCTTGCTGGCTGGCACTCTGCTGTGGGTGGCTCCTCTTTTTTTTCATTTTGTTTTCTTTGTTCATCTGGATCATCTGAAGAGGATATCAATGTCTTTACGGTTGAACTGTCCTCTCCAAATTTCTCATGAATATATCGGTATATAGGTCCAATCCAGGTATTATGTCACATCAAGACATCAAGAACTATTGTCCAATTGCTGGTTGGGACCCTGATGTGGGTGGGCTTGCTGGTTGGCATCCTGCTGTGGGTGGGCTTGCTGGCTGGCACCCTGCTGTGGGTGGGCTTTCTGGCTGGCACCCTGCTGTGGGTGGGCTTGCTGGCTGGCACCCTGCTGTGGGTGGGCTTGCTGGCTGGCACCCTGCTGTGGGTGGCTTTCTGGCTGGCACCCTGCTGTGGGTGGGCTTGCTGGCTGGCACTCTGCTGTGGGTGGGCTTTCTGACTGGCACCCTGCTGTGGGTGGGCTTGCTGGCTGGCACTCTGCTGTGGGTGGCTTTCTGGTTGGGAGCCTAATGTGGGTGGGCATTCTGACTGCCACCCTGCTGTGGGTGGGCTTGCTGGTTGGCACCCTGCTGTGGGTGGGCTTGCTGGTTGGCATCCTTCTGTGGGTGGGCTTGCTGGCTGGCACTCTGCTGTGGGTGGGCTTTCTGGCTGGCACCCTGCTGTGGGTGGGCTTGCTGGCTGGCACCTGCTGTGGGTAGGCTTGGTGGCTGGCACTCTGCTGTGGGTGGGCTGGCTGGCACCCTGCTGTGGGTGGGCTTGCTGGCTGGCACCCTGCTGTGGGTGGCTTGCTGGTTGGGAGCCTAATGTGGGTGGGCATTCTGACTGGCACCCTGCTGTGGGTGGGCTTGCTGCCTGGCACCCTGCTGTAGGTGGGCTTACTGGCTGGCACCCTGCTGTGGGTGGGCTTGCTGGCTGGCACCCTGCTGCAGGTGGGCTTGCTGGCTGGCACTCTGAATGCAGGTGGGCTTGCTGGCTTGCATTCTGCTGTGGGTGGCTCCTCTTTTCTTTTTTTTTTTTTTATCTTTGTTCATCTGGATCATCTGAAGATGATATCAATGTCTTTACGGTTGAACTGTCCTCTCCAAATTTCTCATGAATATATCGGTATATAGGTCCAATCCAGGTATTATGTCACATCAAGAACTATTGTCCAATTGCTGGTTGGGACCCTGATCTGGGTGGGCTTGCTGGTTGGCATCCTGCTGTGGGTGGGCTTGCTGGCTGGCACCCTGCTGTGGGTGGGCTTTCTGGCTGGCACCCTGCTGTGGGTGGGCTTGCTGGCTGGCACCCTGCTGTGGGTGGGCTTGCTGGCTGGCACCCTGCTGTGGGTGGCTTTGCTGGCTGGCACCCTGCTGTGGGTGGCTTTCTGGCTGGCACCCTGCTGTGGGTGGGCTTGCTGGCTGGCACTCTGATGTGGGTGGGCTTGCTGGCTGGCACCCTGCTGTGGGTGGGCTTTCTGGCTGGCACCCTGCTGTGGGTGGCTTGCTGGCTGGCACCCTGCTGTGGGTGGGCTTTCTGGCTGGCACCCTGCTGTGGGTGGGCTTTCTGGCTGGCACCCTGATGTAGGTGGGCTTTCTGGCTGGCACCCTGATGTCTGTGGGATTGCTGGCTGGCACCCTGATGTCGTGGGCTTGCTGGCTGGCACCCTGATGTCGGTGGGCTTGCTGGCTGGCACCCTGATGTCCTGGGCTTTCTGGCTGGCACCCTGATGTCGGTGGGCTTTCTGGCTGGCACCCTGATGTGGGTGGGCTTGCTGGCTGGCACCCTGATGTGGGTGGGCTTGCTGGCTGGCACCCTGATGTCGGTGGGCTTGCTGACTTGCACTCTGCTGTGGGTGGCTCCTCTATACAGTGCAGTTTTTGTCCAAATATGAGGAATCTTCATCATCATGTCCATCCACCCCTTTAAGGGGACGCAGCGGCTGGACAAACACAGCACTAATTTGACAGGTGTGCAGGAGTGGGTGAGTGGCCCTGAATGCACACAAATTAGGACCTGTGTTCCCCGGCTGCCCGGCTGCTTTGTCCCCATAGCGTAATATAGGCTGACAGCACCCTGCTGTGAGTGGGCTTGCTGGTTGGCATTATGCTGTGGGTGGCTTGCTGGTTGGCACCCTGATGTCGTGGGCTTGCTGGCTGGCACCCTGTCGGTGGGCTTTCTGGCTGCCACCCTGATGTCGTGGGCTTTCTGGCTGGCACCCTGATGTCGGTGGGCTTGCTGGCTGGCACCCTGATGTCGGTGGGCTTGCTGGCTGGCACCCTGATGTGGTGGGCTTGCTGGCTGGCACCCTGATGTCGGTGGGCCTGCTGGCTGGCACCCTGATGTCGGTGGGCTTGCTGGCTGGCACCCTGATGTCGGTGGGCTTGCTGGCTGGCACCCTGATGTTGGTGGGCTTGCTGGCTGGCACCCTGATGTCGGTGGGCTTGCTGGCTGGCACCCTGGCTGGCACCCTGATGTCGGTGGGCTTGCTGGCTGGCACCCTGATGTCGGTGGGCTTGCTGGCTGGCACCCTGATGTCGGTGGGCCTGCTGGCTGGCACCCTGATGTCGGTGGGCTTGCTGGCTGGCACCCTGATGTGGTGGGCTTGCTGGCTGGCACCCTGATGTCGGTGGGCTTGCTGGCTGGCACCCTGATGTCGGTGGGCTTGCTGGCTGGCACCCTGATGTCGGTGGGCTTGCTGGCTGGCACCCTGATGTCGGTGGGCTTGCTGGCTGGCACCCTGATGTCGGTGGGCTTGCTGGCTGGCTGGCACCCTGATGTCGGTGGGCTTTCTGGCTGGCACCCTGATGTCGGTGGGCTTTCTGGCTGGCACCCTGATGTCGGTGGGCTTTCTGGCTGGCACCCTGATGTCGGTGGGCTTTCTGGCTGGCACCCTGATGTTGGTGGGCTTGCTGGCACACACTACACACTACACACTTCACACTTCACACTACATACACACTTCACACTACACACTTCACACTACACACTAAACACTACACACTAAACACTACACACTAAACACTAAACACTACACACTAAACACTACACACTAAACACTACACACTAAACACTAAAGGTTGACAGGAGTGTTCACAACCTGTCGATGTTTGGGAATCCAGGAATGTATATTTTCTTTCCTGGAATGTCCAATGCCTTTACATCGATCGCTGATGGAGGAAGTCGACAGTTTGTTTCCATGTCCAAGGCCTGCAAAATGAAAAAAATTCCAATATATTGCATATTTGTGTGTGTGTGTGGGGGGGGGGGGGGGGGGCCTAGGGGTAGAGGAATAAGGTGTATTTATTTTGCTTTGGACAGCCTTCATCTATGGCAAATGTCCTAAAGCTTTGCCACGGTCTTTACCCCCCCCCCCCCCCCCACATACAATGTAGGACTGATCTGTATTGGACATGATGATGAGGTTAGGGCTAGGTCCCTCTTTCTCTGAGAGAAGTCGCAGGGTGGGGTGGGGGTGGTGGTTGCCTACTGCGTTTGTTTTTTTGGGCTTTAACATTGTCTTTAATACAACCTAGGCTCCTGCAGATAGGATACAAATCTAGAAGCAAACTACATGTCTGGTCCCATGCCTTCCACCAATCATGATGGTATCCTAGACACCCCAGACATTGTAATGAACCATTGCACCTTCTCACTTCAAATATCACCAATGGGGATATTGCTGGTGCAGCTTGCATGGTAACCAATCAGCTGACACTTTTTTTTTTTGTCAAAGCTTTATGAAAAGAAAGTTTGATTGGCTACCATACACTCTCCAGTTTTAGTAAATCATCCCCATTGTGTCTGATGCATAGAAAGTTTTCATCTATTTTCCTGCAGGCTGGGATATGTCTGTACCCCCCACATTAGCTGTAAGGACACAGCAATGCTCCTTACAATAACAATACTTACCGGTCCTACTGAGAAAGGGGGATGCCCTTTCCCTTTGTCCAGCGACTTCCAATCGATGAGCCTCATGAATGAATGCCGTCTGATGTCTCTACCATCTCCAAGCCTCTTGTCCGGACATTTGCATAGCAGCTATAAAAGAGAAATTAAGAGTTATTTTGAGTTCATTTTGCACTTTTTAGAAAAGAAAAAAAAACTCTGACTACACTGTGTCTCCTCCTGGGCGGTTCTTTCACCCATTGGAGGATCACAGCATGTGAAGACTTAAAGTAGAATTACAGCCACAAGAAAAGGGAGGAGATTGGATATTTTTAAAGATCTTTTTTTCTTCTCATTAACATAATTTATCAACAAAGGGCGATAAAAGCAGTTTGATGAATGGAGTTGGAAAGGGTTAGAACCTCTCTGTTAGGTTGTGGTTGATTTCCGTGTCCCCAGGACATGATATGAAACAAAATGTCCACAACAGGAACACAGACAAGATTAGAATTACGGCAGGTGATCTAATCCTCCCCACTATATCCAAAACAATAATAAATGGGGAGGAGTTCTGCTTTAATAACCTCATACAATGTGCACATTGGTGATTGACCCCATGTGGCATCATCTTCTGAGCCCTCAGCCCCAGGATGAAGTATTCCCATTGGATCTTCACCATGGGATGAAGAAGCCAAACTAGCCAACAATCCAGCTGACAACCAGAATTGGCAACACCCCTACATCATACCCCTAAAGCAGCAGCAGTAGGCCTAGAAACCTTCCCTGTGCCTCTTCAAAATTAGAAAATGTCTTGTACTTACTCCTTCTATGAAGATCTGCAGGTGTGGGTCCATGTCCGGGGGGTAATCAGGATCTTCGTAATTCACAGCCTTCCTGTATACCTGCATGTTATCGGCACGGAATGGTACAGTGCCTGTAGCCATCTTGTATAGGACAACCCCCATTGAAAACCAGTCAGGTTTAAACTGGTAATAGTCGCCGTTTATAACCTGCCAATCAGAGAAGAGAAATCAGTTACTTAGTTCCTACAAACTTACCATCCTGTTATAGGGGAAATAATAATATATATTCATTTAACATGTATTCTAAGGGAAGCATTTACAAAGCATCAGTATGTCCTTACTGTGGCAATAGCGCTACTTTAATAAAAATGACATTTATAAAGCACAGCGGTGGAATTGGGACTTTGAGTGCTATTACAGGGAATGGGTGTAAACATAAAAAAAAAAAAACTTGAGCGAGAGCCTAGTCATGTGACTCGCCCTAATCAAATCAGAGTTCTCTTTGTTATGCTAAGTTTATAGAACTTCATAGGATACCACAGGCTCTACACAGTGGCATGCATTTAATGAATGGCCCGTAATTCTGCAGAGTGTAACAGAGAGCAGGTAGTGATATCTGCTCTCCAGTAGCAATAATTGCAACATTATCCTTGATGTAGCTTTTTACATTTTTATATGTTTACTATTTCATATGTCCGTTATTATAGATATTGTAGCTAGGCTCGCATTAAGCAAGAGAAATAGCAAAGAACAACCACTGTGCCCAACAGCTACCCAGGAGGCAGAGCCAGCATACGCAATGGCTGCCCCCCCCCCCCCCCCATGGACATATATTAACCACCTCAGCCCCGGACCATTTGGCTGGCCAAAGGCCAGAGCACTTTTTGCGATTCGGCACTGCGTCGCTTTAACTGACAATTGCACGGTCGTGCGACGTGGCTCCCAAACAAAATTGACGTCCTTTTTATCCCACAAATAGAGCTTTCTTTTGGTGGTATTTGATCACCTCTGTGGTTTTTATTTTTTGCGCTATAAACAATGAAAAAAAAAAAAGCTAAATTTTTTACTTTTTGCTATAATAAATATCCCCAACAAATATATAAAAAAAACAAATTTTTTCCTCAGTTTAGGCCAATATGTATTCTTCTACAGATTTTTGGTAAAAAAAAATCGCAATAAGCGATTAATGATTGGTTTGCGCAAACGTTATAGTGTCTACAAAGTAGGGGATAGTTTTATGGCATTTTTATTAATAATTTTTTTCTTTACTAGTAATGGCGGCGATCAGCGATTTTTATCGTGACTGCGACATTATGGCGGACAGATCGGACACTTTTGGCGCTATTTTGGGAGCATTTACATTTATACAGCGATCAGTGCTATAAAAATGCACTGGTTACTGTGTAAATGTGACTGGCAGTGAAGGGGTTAACCACTAGGGGGCTAGGAAGGGGTTAAGTGTGTCCTAGGGATGTGTTCTAACTGTTAGGGGGAGTGGCAACGAGTGACACATCACTGATCGCTGCTCCCGATGAGAGGGAGCAGACGAACAGTGACATGTCACTATGAAGAACGGGGAGATGCTGTGTTTACACTGACATCTCCCCGTTCTTCAGCTCCGTGACACGATCGCGGGACACCGTCGGACATCGAGTTTGCGGGTCCCGCTGGCATGATCACGGAGCTCGCGCGCGACAACATGGCGGCAAATTTAAAGGGACGTACCTGTACGCCCATTTGCCTGTCCGTGCCATTGTGTCGACTTATATGTTCGTGCGGCTGTCGGCAAGTGGTTAACAAATTATTAAAAAGATTTTAAGAGCTTAACGATTACCAATCAGGTGATTTACATTGCAGTGTTCTGTATGCAGTCTAAAATGTTCATATTACAAGTATCAGAGGGATAGTGATTGGATTGTGATATACTGAATAGATGAGGCCTAGGGATGTGTAAACAGAGCGTGACTTACTTCTGGTGCCATATATCCCATTGTTCCGGCTACACCTGTCACCTTCGTATCACCGAACAGATCCATTACTGCCAATCCATAGTCTGCAATACGGACATGACCTTTGTTGTCCATTAGGATGTTGTTTAACTTGATGTCTCTATGAACGATGCCACGCTTGTGGAGGAACTCCAATCCGCAGGACATTTCCGCCGCAATAAATCTATAAAAGAGAAAAAAATTAGATTCTGAAGGAATTACATTTTACAGTCATTGGACTTAAGTAGAAACGTTATCCATGGGCAGGGGGAGGGAGTACCTGGCTCTATCCCATTACCGGTCCCACCTTTCAGGTTATTTAGGTGACCGTACGGTCGGAGTTCTGCGTATGGCACCTGCTCACCATTTCTGGTTTTACCAGATCCCAGATTCTGGAGTCTCCTGGGAGAACCCATTGGTAGGATCCAGGCTGTAAACACGCTTGTCACAGCAATAGGCATGTGACCGGTACTATAAGACCCCAAGTCTCTCCTCTGCCCTTAAAAGCATTCACAACACCGAGATCTGTGTTTTTGAATGATTTTGATTTCTTAAAAATGTCAGGTCACAATGTCATTACATCCGGGTTACCATAGCGGAGAGCCGATCAAAGCCGATCACAGCTTTGTTCAGCTGTCTGACCAGCCAGTAGACGTGCCGGCTGGTCGTCTGGGTCTTCCGGTAGGATGAGAGAGCCTGAGAAAGCTGTGGTAGGTGCCGGGAGTGGACGAAGTCCCCTCCTGCTGCATGTAAAACGAATCCAGCGGTTAGTTAGACCGCCACCTCTAAAAAAACAGTACCAGGGTAATGAGGTACCGGTACATCACTGGTCCAGAAGTGTTAACCCCTTCAAACTGGTGGTATGCATATATGTGGCCTCTAGGTGGGTGGGTCTTAACGCTGAGAGGCCGCATATATGGGTACCAGAATGTAAACAGAGCTGTGCTGAGAATGCACTCCCGGCACAGTTACCGGTGCCTAAAGGAAAGCTCCCAATCTCTATATGTGATTGGGAGCTCTCTGATCATGTGACCACTGTGACAGCCAATCATGGCGGTCACATGATCAGAAACCCTGCTCTGCCTCCCGGCATCAAAAACCTCTTAAAGGACATTACTAGGTGACTCTGGACTGTCTCCATCTCCTTCCCCACATGGTGCAATCACTGCCCGCTTTGGGAAAACTGGGATTGCAGAATGGCATGTGTATGAACAGTCTACTTTGAACCCCAACCCTACTATGATAATATAGAGTATCTAAGCTTGGGAGAGGTGCGTTGTCCCCAATTTATGGGGGATGGAGTGACATTACTCTAAAGTATCTACGTCAGATCTGGGTGGACTGATGTAGCTACACATTCTATTGCAGTCCAATGTAATTCTAAACTCCAAAAAGCCTGGATTGTAAAACGACATATCTTATAAAGATTGCTTTCTATTATATTCTCATTGTGGTGATGAGACTTACCTTATGACGGAAATGTGAAGAGGGAAATGTTTTACGGTGAAATCAAACAGATCCCCCCCACAAATGTATTCCATAGCGAAACAGGCAGAATCGGGGGTCTGAAAAGTGGTGTAAAGCTGGATGAGGAATGGACATCCTGCCGCCATCTCCATGACCTTCTGCTCTGTTTGAATGGCATCGCGTTGATCTGAAGTCTTCACAACTGACTTGATGGCCATGATCTTCTTGGTTGCACAATGAGTTGACAGAAAGACCTGAAAGATAGAAAAGACAAAAATCATTTGTGTTATAGGAAAGAACGTTTCTTCATTATTGGGAAAGGATGTAACTAGCATTGGGGAGGAATCAGAAGTAGTTATTGATGAAGGCTGCGAGGCCCGATGACGGACTGTCTTCTGATATCTATAACAGGGAGAACTTTCTTCATTTTGTGTTCCCGGGTCCTCCCTTCCAGAGTGACATAATTAAGTCTACCAGTAGCTGAATCAGATTTGGGTGGCTGGTACATATTGGCTAGTTACTGGGGAGGGATTTGTTTTGTGGGTGGAGCTACTAATCTAGTTATAGGTGAGAAAATTAGAACTTACCTGTCCGTATCCTCCTTCTCCGAGGAGGCGGTGCAATATGAAGGTTGACTGGCTGTCACTGCGATTTCCTACTGTGACAAGTTCTATCCTCTTTCTAGTGTCACAGCTCGGGGGAGTGACAAGAGGTGGGACTTCTGCTGCCGGATTTCTCATGGGCTTTCTAGCTGGTGCGGCGTTTTTCATGATGTTTCTAATCGCTGCAACATTTTTCATGCTCTTTCTAGTGTCACAGCTCGGGGGAGTCACAAGAGGCGAGGCTTCTGCTGCTGCGTTCCCCATGGGCTTTCTAGATGGTGCGGCATTTTTCATGGGCTTTCTAGATGGTGCGGCATTTTTCATGATGTTTCTAATCCCTGAAACACTTTTCATGCTCTCTCTAGTGCCACAGCTCTGGGAAGTCACAAGAGGTGGTGGGACTTCTGCTGCCAGATTTTTCATGGGCCTTCTAGCCGGTGCCGCATTTTTCATGATCTTTCTAATGGCTGCAACATTTTTCATGGTGTTTTTAGTGTCACAGCTTGGGGGAGCCACTACAGATGATATTGTGTGGACTGCAACCCTATTTGGAATCATATTTTCCATCATCATTTTTGTCATTTCACTGGTTAAAAACGCAGATAAAATCACAGAAACGGTCACAGAAGAAGAAATCTCAGGGAGCTCAGAAATACAGGTCTTCACTCCAAGAGAAGTCAGAATCTTCTGAGCTCTACAGGTGTGAGGCTGATCTATTTACAGCTACACCACCGATGACATCATAGAGTTGGTCACACTGACCAATCACATCACAGTGCTGATCACACTGCCCAATCACATCGCAGTGCTGGTCACCATGACAACTTGACAAGATGATGTTACGCTGAGTAAATCACCATGACAACTGTCAGAGATGTGAGGCTGCCGGGTCACATGACCTCAGCCAGTACATTTGTGGATTTCAACTGTCAAATTTCAAATTTTCTCTATTCTGTGGGGGAGGGGAGGAGGAGATGACTGTGGAGATTTAAATTTATGGAAAAAAACTGCTTATTTCTTTTTAACTTCCCATTGATAAATGTCAAATTCAGATGTGTGGCAAATGACGAGAAACACGACCCGATCCATGAAATGTGCAGTCCTCATATTGACACATTTCACAAAGATAACACACCAGGATAAGGATCCTTTTTTTTTTTTTTTTTTTTTACCATGTCAGCTCCGGAAAGGTTTTAACCCTTTCATAACCAGAACATTTTTGCTATTTAGCACTGTGCTACTTCAATTGGCAATTGCATCATTATGCAACACTGTATACAAATGAAATTTACAGTTTGTTTTCCCCACAAATAGAGCTTTTTTTTGGTGGTATTTGATCTCCACTGGGATTTTTATTATTTTCTATTATATAAATAAAAAAACAGAAGATTCAAATAAATGTAAAAAAGACCAAAAACATATCTAATAAAATAGTTTTAAAAAAAAACAAAAAAAAAATCTTCATAAATTTAGACCAAAATGTCTTCGATAAAAAAGAAAAAAAAAAGTGTATAATAATTGTTTTCTTACTTATAGCGTTTACAATCTTTTTGTTTAAAAAAATAAAATAAATGAAAAAAGACCAAAAAAAAAAAAAAAACAATATTTTTTATTTTCAGTTATAAAACATATCCAATAAAATAATAAAAAAAAATCTAATTTCTACATAAATTTAGGCCAAAATGTATTTCTTTGTTATTCTTTTTGGTAAAAAAAAAATGAAAAAACAAGAAAATTAAAAAAAAGTTTATTTTTTATATTTGGTTTCTTTGTTATAACAATCTTTTTGGTAAAAAAAAATTATGAAAAAACACATAAAAATAAAAAAAAGTTAATATTTTTTATTTTCAGTTATAAAACATATTCAATAAAATAATTTAAAAAAATCGAATGTCTTCATCAATTTAGGTCAATATTTACAAAAAAATTTCGTATTTCGTACTTCCTCTGAGTGATTGGTGGACAATAGACTTATGTGTTATGTAACGTTAATACGTTTTCGGATAATTCGTTATTATTCGTAGAGTGTCGATATTCGTTATACTGAATCTCAAATTCATTTGAATCATTCGTTATATCCGCTATAATTTCTTTCATATTAGTTGAAATTCGTCATTTGGTAGTTTGGATTCGGATAATTTGGATCCGAAATTCGTAAACGAAATTTCGTATTTCGTACAGAATTCGTAATTCGGATTCGTACGAATTACTCTTCTTGTTCCGCTGAGTTTTTGGAATATGTGGAAAAAAAATGAAAACGCTTTTTTTTTCCACAAAGTTGTCCAAGATATTTCCAACACATAGCATGTACATAGCAAAAATGACACCCCAAAATACATTCTGCTACTCCTCCTGAGTATGGCGATACCACATGTGTGAGACTTTTACACAGCCTGGCCACATACAGAGGCCCACCATTGAAGTAGCACCTTCAGGCGTTCTACAAGCATAAATTGCACTTCTAATTTCCTGACAACCTATTATTTTGAAGGCCCTTATATTTCTAACACATAGCATTTACATACCAAAAATTACACTCCAAAATAAATTCTATTTAGGAAAGGGTAAAAAAAAAGTATTACCTGTGTTTTTTTTAGTGTCCCCAGAGGAGGGATTTAGTCCAGGCAGCAGGCAGCAGACAGGGATGTGCTTAGCAACAATAGTAATTATCCAGGCAGCAGGTAGGAATATTGTCTATAGTCAGCACAAGGATATCGTCAGCACAGCCAAAGCATTTGTCCATAGAAAATTTGTTCATTTTTCCAGGCAGAGACAACCAGCACAGCCATAATATTGGTCCTGGTACACCGTTACCTGCCTGCACTCATTGTACTGCTCCTCAGCCCTTCATAAAAAATACTGCCTCTTGTTACAGCTAAATATTTCCATAGTCCAGGTAGCAGGCAGAGGTGTGGTCAGTTTATGCTGCAGGCAGGGAGATAGTGGCAGTAAGTCAGCAGCAGGCTGAGGGCCGCAATCAGGTAAGACCTGTGCACAGGGCCACAGGGGTAGAGGCTTCGATCCACCCAAATCTCTATGAAGCCTCCGGACTCCAGACCCTAATCCGGAAATTACAAAACCCGGAGACAACAAAAAAATTGTTTTCTCCATCCAGGAAATACATTTCTGGAGCCCCTCACATGTGAGACCCCTGTGTACTACAGTAGCAGGGCAACAGATCAGTCCAAGCGGTAGGCAAAAGCATAGTCCATAAAACAGGCCAGGGTCAGTTCACGTTCAAGCAGTCCAAGCGGTAGGCAGAAGCGTAGTTGATAAAACAGGCCAGGGTCAGTTCACATGTAAGCAGTCCAAGCAGTAGGCAGAAGCGTAGTTGATAAAACAGGCCAGGGTCATTTGGAAGCAGTCCAAACGGTTGGCACAGGCATAGTCAAAAAACAGGACAGGGTCAGTTCACGTGGAAGGCAGTGGCATGGTTATTTGAGGAAGCATGGGGAATGGTCAGCACAGATGTTGAAAATGGGGAAATGGTTAAGAATATGGGCTAATAATTTAGGGATGTGTGATATAGCCTGAAGCATACACCAATGCAAAGGCCGGGTTCGGAGGGACAGTCGACACAATGGTAGCTGGTATCACTTCTAAATCCATTTTTGCTGCATACTCGACATCTTTTTTGGCGTCTTCGGCCTGCTTCAGATGGTGGAATGTGGTCTGGGAAGTGGCGTTCCTGAAGTCTGCTAACGGCATCAGAGCGAAGGTTTTCTGGGGGGGGGGGGGGGTCTTCGATGGTAGATGAGGGACGTGACAACTTTTTCTATGAATTTTAGGAAGTGGGCAGGGCTTTCTGTGGATTTGGTGTGAATTTTGTAGGCATTATAAATGGCCAAATGAATTAAATAGAGTGCTACCTTCTTGTACCAGAAACGGGACCTCCTTATTGCTAAATAGGGCTGAAACATTTGGTCGTTGAAATCCGGCGGGGCCCCCCCCCCACCCCCCCCCCCCCCCCCCCCCCATGTACAGATTGTAATCTTGTACACATGTTGGCTTTACAATGGGACCTTGTCTTCTCTGAACTTCAACTGTAGTGTCATCATGGATGGTGGACATCATGTACACATTCCTGGTATCCTTCCACCTCAAGGCCAGCATTTCGTTGCATTGCAAGGTTGCTCTTTCTCCCCTTCGCAATTTCTTATTTACTATCGCTTGTGGGAAGCCCTTCCTATTCTTTCTGGAGGTTCCACAGGCCAGGGTTTCTGCGAGGTATAGGTGTTTGAAAAGGGGCAGGCTGGTGTAGAAGTTATCCAGGTATATGTGGTAACCTTTCCTCAGCAGTGGGTATGCCAGGTCCCATACAATTTTACCAGTTGTGCCCATGTAGGCCGGGCACTCAGGGGGCTGGAGCTGGGAATCTCTTCCTTTGTATATGCGGAACGCATACAAATATCCCGTGGCTCTCTCGCAAAGCTTATAAAATTTCACTCCGTATTTGGCCCTTTTGCTAGGAATGTATTGTTTTATTCCTAGCCGGCCTGAAAAGGGTACCAGGGACTCATCTACACATATGTGCTTTTCGGGGACATAGAGTTCTGCAAATCGTTGGGAAAAGAAATTAATGAGTGGGCGAATTTTATACAATTTGTCATAATTTGGATGATTGCGGGGAGGGCACTGGCTGTTGTCCCTGAATTGAAAAAAGCGCATTATCATCCTGTATCGGGACCTGGACATTACAGAAGAATAAATGGGCATGTGGTGGATGGGGTCAGTGGACCAATAGGCATGTCCTTCATTTTTTTTGGTAAGCCCCATGTTTATGGTGAGGCCCATAAACACTTTGAACTCCTCCAGAGTCAAGCTTCTCCACTCAAATGGACGGGCGTAAGATGATTGGGGGTTGTTGGCAATATACTGCTGGGCATATAAATTGGTCTGGTCCACGATGAGTTTCAGCAAAGTGTCGGGCAAAAATAAATGAAAACAATCAATTACAGAAAAATTTTGGGTATTGGCCTGCACACCTGGCTGTGCGGTGAAAGGGGGGATTCTTGCTGATCCTGAGTTGGAAGGCAGCCATGTTGGATTGGCAAGACCATCTGGGAGGTATGTAGCGGCCCTGGCTCTTGGGGGACGTGGCACTCCAGTGCTGGTAGTTGGGGGATTTGTTCCTGTGCTGGCATTTGTGCGTGATGATGCGGCAGTGCTGGTACTGGGGCTGGGCATTTCTTGTGGCCTTTCGCTGGCGGCAGTGCTGGTACTGGGCCTGGGAATTTGATCCTGGGATATATTGCTGGTGGCTGCCTGGTTTCCAGAACGCCGTGCTCGTTTAGAAGGGATCCATTCTTCCTCCGATTCATTTGCCGATATACTACTTTCGATTGGTTCAAATGCTGAATTTGAACGATCGGAATTGGCATTTGAATCTGATGAGAACTCCCCGCTGCTCTCATCAGTCATGGCGAGGATCTGGAAAGCCTCCTCACTTGTATAGAACCTTTTGGACATTCTTTCTGATGGGCTGTACGACGGGTGACAAATGACGGTCAGTGATGGGCGACAGGTGACGAATGACAGTCACTGGTGGGTGACGGGTGACGTGTGGCGGTCACTGGTGGGTGATGGGTGATGTATGACGGTCACTGGTGGGTGACAGGTGACAGTCACTGATGGCAGTCTCTGATGATGACTGATAGGTGACAGATGAGAGTCACGGATGGGTCACTGATGGTGGTCACTGGCGATGGTCACTGATGGGTGACAGGTGAACCACTGACGGCAGTCTTTGACAGTGACAGGTGCTCTTTGTGGGCACTGATGGGTGACAAGTGCACTTCGTGGGCACTGATAGGTGACAGATCTGGGTCACTGATGGCGGTCACTGGCGATGGTCACTGATCAGTGACAGGTGCACTTTGTGGGCAATGATGGGTGACAGGTGCACTTTGTGGGCACTGATGGGTGAGAGGTGCACTTTGTGGAGACTGATGGGTGACAGGTGCACTTTGTGGACACTGATGGGTGACAGGTGCACTTTGTGGACACTGATGTGGTGACTGTTGGGTGACAGCTGTAATGGGGGGTGGGGAGCGATGTGACAGGTTCTCTTTTTTTGTGTTGGTGCAGTACAGTACACACAAAGATCGGTAACTCACTGCTCCTGGCTCTTCTCTCCTCACACTGGTAACGGTGTGTTTTTTAATCTGGCCAACAACTAATTGGCCAAAAAAAGTATATATCTTCTGTCTGTTATTCTCATGCCCCGTACACACGGTCGGATTTTCCGACGGAAAATGTCCTATCGGACAATGTTGTCGGAAATTCCGACCGTGTGTAGGCTCCATCGGACTTTTTCCATCGGATTTTCCGACGGACAAAGTTTTATCTCCTGCTCTCAAATTTTCCGCCAGCGGTGCTCGCGCGACCCCACGACTAGGCAATTAAAGGGCACGTATATATACGTGCTTTTGCCTAGCCGTGCCATTCTGCCGACGTGCAACTTTTTAGGAAAAGGGACACTTTCATGAATTTAAAAATAAACAAACAGTAAAGTTAGCCCAATTTGTGAAATGTGAAAGATAATGTTACGCTGAGTAAATCGATACCAAACATGTCACACTTTATAATTGCACGCACTCGTGGAATGGCGACAAACTACAGTACCTAAAAATCTCCACAGGCAACGCTTTACATTTTTTTTTTACCAGGTTAGAGTTACAGACTAGGTCTAGTGCTAGAATTATTGCTCTCGCTCTGACGATCGCGGCGATACCTTACATGTGTGATTTGAACACTGTTTACATATGTGGGCGCAACTTCTGTATGCATTTTTTTTTTTATATTATTAAATTGTGTTTAAAAAAAATAAACTATTTTGATCACTTTTTTGCTGTCACAAGGAATGTAAACATCCCTTGTGACAGTAATGGGTGGTGACAGGTACTCTTTATGGAGGGATCCAGACCTCCAATCCCTCCTTTGCACTTCAAAGTATTCAGATCGCCGTTTTTGGCGATTCTGAATACTGTATATTTTTTTAAAACTGGCGCCATTGGCAGCCGAGTAAACAGGAAGTGACGTTGTGACGTCGCTTCCGTGTTTACAATTAGGATACTGTAACGAAGCTGTTCCCGGAAGCGGTGGATCGTGCATCGGTTCACCGATCAGAGTGGCGGGAGGGGGGAACGTCCCCTCCCGCTCCTCCGGGATAACAATCGAGCGGCTTTTAGCCGCATCGGTTGTTATCACTGGAAAGCCAATCGCCCGCTCTAAAAAACGGTACCGGGATGATGCCTGCAGGTGCGGGTATCATCCCGTTATAACCCCTGAAAGCCGAGGCCGCACATCTGCATACGCTCGGCAGGAAGGGGTTAGTTGGCACTGATCAGGCTGTATTTAATTGGAGTGGGGGGGGTCGGCACCGGCGCGAAGCGTCACCTACCTGAAATGAGCTTTTGCAGGTAGGGATGTCTACGGCTGGTTGTACTGAAGTTAGTTGATAGATTGAATTCTGTACAACCAGTCTACACATAGATAGATCGAAATTCTGCTGGTTCAGCAGAAAATTCTATCTGTCTATGGTGGCCTAAGTCCACCAGACTTTGGGTTTAAAAATATCCTCAAATCTTCTGAAAGGGGGGGCTCCACTTAGGTGTAGAAATTCACTTTGAACTCCACCTTATTTCCAGAATTATTTAGGTGTTAGATGTGCAAACAATAAGGTGAGAGCACATCGAATACCTACAGAGAGTAATGGAAATAAGGTGGAGTTCAAAGTGAACCGTGTCATTACCTGGAGGGATTGGCATTTAGGGGGCTAAAACAGGCAGGGAGGAAATGTGATATCACCTCCTCTGTCTGTCACTTTTCAGTGGAGTTGCAGTGCCTGCTTAGGGTTGCCACCTTTTCTTCAAGCCAAACCCGAACACTTTAGCAGCGCACTGCAAATATTTTTTTTTTGTAGTACATTAACCACTTGCCGACCGCCTCCTGTACATATACGTCGGCACAATGGCACGGACAGGCATACCAACGTACCTATCGGACCCCCCCCCCCCCCGCTTGCGGAGACGGTCAGCTTCGCTTCAGGAGCGATCCGAGATGAGGGGGGTGGCCATTGATTTCTGGCCACCCCCCCTCGCGATCGCTCCTGGCGAATGAGAAGCTTCCCCTGCCTGTAAACTGTAAACACAAGCAGGAGGAAGTGATGTCACACTCCTCGTGTCGGTCTTTCTGACCGGGACGCGAGCGATTGAAGACATCAAGTAAGTGCACCAACAGTACACTGACACCAGGTACACATAGGCACACTTTTCACCCCCCAGTCACCCCCAGCCCCCCCCAGTCACAGTGTCACTGATTTCAGTGGTCATTTAATTACTGATCACTGCATTTAGTGTCATTTGTGACTGTAAAAAGTGTCAGGGCAGTTAGCTTCAGGCCCCTTTAGGTCCAAGGTAGCCCCCTACCCCCCACCCTAATAAAGGTTTAACCCCTTGATTGCCCCCCAGGTAACCCTTTCACCCCCTTTTGCCAGTGTCACTAAGCGATCGTTTTTCTGATCGCTGCATTAGTGTCACTGGTGCCGCTAGGTAGCCAGTTATTTTTTTAGGTTAACCGCCAGGTTTATATAGGTTTATAAATAGGTTTATAGGTCAGGTACCCCCATATTACAACCTAAATAAAGGTTTTAAACCCCTGATTGCCCCTAGAGTTAACTCTTTCACCAGTGGTCACTGTATAAGTGTCACTGGTGACGCTGGTTAGCCAGTTAGTTGTTTAGTTATTTAGGTTCCCCGTCAGGTTTTTATATAGCGTCAGGTACCCCCATATATTACCTAATAAAGGTTTTAACCCCTGATTGCCCCTAGTTAACCCTTTCACCAGTTTTTACCGTATAACTGTTACGGGTGACGCTGGTTAGTTAGTTTGTTTTTAATAGTGTCAGGGCACCCGCCATTTATTACCCAATAAAGGTTTAACCCCCTGATCGCCCGGCGGGTGATATCAATTAGGTTTTAGGGTCAGATAAGGTCTGCGTCGCCCCAGGTTAGTGCCAGTACCGCAAACACCCACGCGCAAAGCATACACCTCCCTTAGTGGTACAGTATCTGAACAGATCAATATCTGATATTATCAGATCTATACTAGCGTCCCAGCAGTTTAGGGTTCCAAAAAACGCATTGTTAGCGGGATCAGCCCAGATACCTGCTAGCACCTGCGTTTTCCACCTCCGCCCAGCCCAGCCCAGCCCACCCAAGTGCAGTATCCATCGATCACTGTCACAAAACACTAATCGCTAACAGTTTTTTTGGTAGCGTTTTGATACAGGAGAGGAGTGCAGATGGTTATGATGGGGCAGTATGTACAGGAGAGGAGTGCGGAGGGTATGATGGGGCAGTATGTACAGGAGAGGAGTGAGGAGGGTATGATGGGGCAGTACGTACAGGAGAGGAGTGCAGAGGGTACGATGGGGCAGTATGTACAGGAGAGGAGTGTGGAGGGTATGACAGGGTAGTATGTATAGGAGAGAAAAAAGGGGGGGTGAATACTGCGCTGTATATAGATTTTAGATGACTGAAGCTGCTAGCATTGCCGAAAGACTATCGGTGATAAGAAATTTGTATGTGTGTTAATGCAGCGCTTATACCCCAAATGGTACTTTTGCAAGAAGGATGTTTGTTATTGGATTTGGGATTATAGAGAAAAATGTTTTTTTGACTTGATGCCAACCTCAGGTATTGAGAGTATGTATAAATATATAGTGCAAAACCTTATACATAAAACACATAAAATTGTAGACTGTTTTACAATAAAACCATAGGTGTGTATAAAAATACTTGTGATTTAAAACTGGTGAGAATAAAATCCAAGAATATTCTTATACCGTGAAAAAATATTGTGAAAAATAAATAAATAAATAAAGAATAAAAATCTCAATATTTGTAAAATCTAAGGTGCTAGGTGAAATCTATACAAGGAAACGTATAGAAGTGAAGTCCATAGCAAGTTAATTGGTGGTCAAGTGAAATGACATTCGTGGTGACTTAGGTGACTTAATTCGGTGTGATGGTGACGGCTTGTCTGATGGCTCTCAGGCCTAATGGAATGAGGCTTACCGGATCGATTGGACTTGAAAAAGGCTTACGCCTCACAAGTCGCAAAAGCTTAAACGTTTAGGGACTGGCAACTCTCAACTCCTCGTGATGGCTCCAGAACTTTTTCTCAGGTACCACGTTGGTTAGTAGGTAACAGGAGGGTAAGTATCAGGTAGGGGGAGGTGAGCGTCAGACATCCACGTTTTCAAGCATGTTGTGTAGTCATATTTAAAAGGAAGAACTTACATAGTGTAATACCGTTGAGAAACGTTTTTAATGTTAAGAAAACAGTTTAAAAACACTCACATTTAGATGGTTAAAAACAGGCCTGTTTTAAAATTTGGAGTTTGGCGTGGTGCTGTCCTTGTAGTATGTATAGGAGAGGAGTGCGGAGGGTATGATGGGGGCAGTATGTACAGGAGAGGAGTGCGGAGGGTATGATGGGACAGTATGTACAGGAGAGGAGTGCAGAGGGTATGATGGGGGCAGTACGTACAGGAGAGGAGTGCGGAGGGTATGATGGGGGTAGTATGTACAGGAGAGGAGTGCGGAGGGTATGATGGGGGTAGTATGTATAGGAGAGGAGTGCGGAGGGTATGATGGGGTAGTATGTATAGGAGAGGTGTGCGGAGGGTATGATGGGGGCAGTATGTACAGGAGAGGAGTGCGGAGGGTATGATGGGGGTAGTATGTATAGGAGAAGAGTGCGGAGGGTATGATGGGGTAGTATGTATAGGAGAGGAGTGCGGAGGGTATGATGGGGGCAGTACGCACAGGAGAGGAGTGCAGAGGGTATGATGGGGCAGTATGTACAGGAGAGGAGTGTGGAGGGTATGACGGGGTAGTATGTATAGGAGAGGAGTGCGGAGGGTATGATGGGGGCAGTATGTACAGGAGAGGAGTGCAGAGGGTATGATGGGGGCAGTACGTACAGGAGAGGAGTGCGGAGGGTATGATGGGGGTAGTATGTACAGGAGAGGAGTGCGGAGGGTATGATGGGGGCAGTATGTACAGGAGAGGAGTGCGGAGGGTATGATGGGGGTAGTATGTATAGGAGAGGAGTGCGGAAGGTATGATGGGGTAGTATGTATAGGAGAGGAGTGCGGAGGGTATGATGGGGGCAGTATATACAGGAGAGGAGTGCGGAGGGTATGATGGGGTAGTATGTACAGGAGAGGAGTGCGGAGGGTATGATGGGGGTAGTATGTATAGGAGAGGAGTGCGGAGGGTATGATGGGGGTAGTATGTATAGGAGAGGAGTGCGGAGGGTATGATGGGGATAGTATGTATAGGAGAGGAGTGCGGAGGGTATGATGGGGTAGTATGTATAGGAGATGAGTGCGGAGAGTATGATGGGGGCAGTATATACAGGAGAGGAGTGCGGAGGGTATGATGGGGGCAGTATATACAGGAGAGGAGTGCGGAGGGTATAATGGGGTAGTATGTATAGGAGAGGAGTGCGGAGGGTATGATGGGGGCAGTATGTACAGGAGAGGAGTGCGGAGGGTATGATGGGGGCAGTATGTACAGGAGAGGAGTGCGGAGGGTATGATGGGGCAGTATGTACAGGAGAGGAGTGCGGAGGGTATGTTGGGGGCAGTATGTACAGGAGAGGAGTGCGGAGGGTATGATGGGGTAGTATGTATAGGAGAGGAGTGCGGAGGGTATGATGGGGGCAGTATGTACAGGAGAGGAGTGTGGAGGGTATGATGGGGGCAGTATGTACAGGAGAGGAGTGCGGAGGGTATGATGGGGGGCAGTATGTATAGGAGAGATGTGCGGAGGATATGATGGGGGCAGTATGAACAGGAGAGGAGTGCGGAGGGTATGATGGGGGCAGTATGTATAGGAGAGGTGTGCGGAGGGTATGATGGGGGCAGTATGTACAGGAGAGGAGTGTGGAGGGTATGATGGGGGCAGTATGTACAGGAGAGGAGTGCGGAGGGTATGATGGGGGCAGTATGTACAGGAGAGGAGTGCGGAGGGTATGATGGGGGGCAGTATGTATAGGAGAGGTGTGCGGAGGGTATGATGGGGGCAGTATGTACAGGAGAGGAGTGCGGAGGGTATGATGGGGGCAGTATGTACAGGAGAGGAGTGCGGAGGGTATGATGGGGGCAGTATGGGGAGGGATTTCTTGCAGTGTCTGTGGGGTGACTATGGCATGATGTTCCTTAGCTGGGGGGTAGGAATCAGCTTGGAGTGATGTCTGTATGAAGTGGTGGGGGGGGGGGGGTGATGTAAGTTGGGGGGGGGATTCGGGGGCTGAGAAGTGGTCAGATAGTGATGTCTATAATAAAAAAAAGCTATTGTTGTCATCTACTAAAATATACAACAATACTACTCAATGAAAACAATCTGTTATAAGAGGCAGGCCCCCAGAACTCTGTATGTACAGATGATGTGAAGGTAATTGATGACCATTCATATATCTCTGTGTTATCCAGGCTCTGAGTCTGGACAATCAGAGGTGTACACTCACCACATACACACAGGGTTAAGTGAATGGTCATAAATGACATCCCATAATCTGGACAGAGAATGGGGGAAGTTTGTATACATAGATATTATCCCTCACAGTAGTACACGTTTCCACGTTATTCAACTACAGGAAACACACGCAAAAAACTTTCCTCTACCAACATGGCGCCGTCGCCCGGACTCGCCCCGCCCCGTGACGCCATGACGCAGCGTCTCCGCGCTCTCCCTCTCCCTCTCTCCCCCGTGTCCTCCAGTCTCGGTGGTGACGCCCCCTGTGTGGTATTTCATCAGTAAACATCCTGCGGATTTGAACGCGCGATTTGGGCGGCAGGAAGGGGCGAGGACGCCATCTTGTTTGTTTGAGTGGAAGTGGCAGCGGCTGAGCCCGAGTGAAGGAGGGGGGAGACACGGAGCGGCCTCAGCGGACGGCGGCGCCAGCAGCACGCGGCGGTGAGTGTCGGAGGGAAGGGGGCGGGGAGGAAGGAGTGGTGGTGGAGGAGGCGGGAGTGGGAGGAAGAGGACCGGGGCCCGGGCTTCAAACCGAGGCCACCGCCGCTAATATGGCGGTGCAGGCCGCACTGCGATCCCCGGCCTGTCTTGAGGCCTTTACCCCGGGCTGGGCGTGGAGGGTCGGATATGAGGGGGACATTGTTATACCGATCACTTCTATATGGGGGAGGAACTCCCGGCTGTTCTGTACATATCTCCCCGGAATACCCCGCTCCTCCTATACCGGGGATCTCCCTCCATAAGAGTTAATGTCTCCGGTAGTGATCGGTGTGTGTAGTATGGAGCCCTCCCGCCATGCTGCCCGAAGAGTGCCACACCGGCAACCTGCTGATTCCCCCACCACTGACATCACCCCCCAGGGGGCGCTCTACTCCCCAGGAAGGACTTCTATCTCGGGGTCACCTCCTATAGACTTTTGTCATGCAGAATATTTTAAAGTAGCAAACTTTATTAGTTTCGGGTAAGAGAAGGCTATAACCCCTCTCTGTTTTTTTGGGCATCTGTGACCCCCCCTGGGGGAGATTTCCCTTCACTTCCTGTCCTATAGACAAAACAGGAAGTGATGAAATCCCTACAATTGGGAGGCAATCCTCTGGTTGTCACCAGAACTAGTGTCCCCGTTGTAAGATTTCCCCCTCCTATTTCTGTTTTGGTGACAGCCCAACATTTCAGTGATAACGGTGTACAGAGACTCTCCCCCCAACAGCAGCACAGTGATAGAAACCAGACAGGGGCTCTTATACATCACTCCAAAAAAAAAAAAGTTTTTCTTTTAGTTTTTTACTTTAAGGCTGCATTCCCACATGATCGGGGGCGGAATCGCAACTTCACATGGGCGCAAAAAGCAGGGCGCGTCTGCAATGCCGTTACTTCTAATGACACCGCAATTGCTTGGATTGTCACGCGGTGAATAGTGACTGTCGCCCAAAAAAGAAGCTCGTGGTCATTTTTCAGCTACAAGCGGGCGCAATTGGGGTGACGTTAGAAGTAATGGCATTGCAAACGCGTCCTGCCGACGTGTGAAATGGCGGTTTCGCCCGCGATCGTGTGTGTGAATGCAGCCGCAGCCACCCTGGCGGTATGATTAGGTCAGATTTTTGCGTCTCAAATCGGCACAATTGTTTTGCATGGAAATTTGGTGTTTTTATATTGTAGGCCTGTAATTAGAAATAACTCGCCTAAATCTGTCCGAACAAGAGTCTAGTAGACATCCCGGGTATGATGAAGTTTGAAACACAAAATCATAAATTATAATAACTATAAAAAATAATAAAATGTATTTCCCCCATGATTCACTATCGCTCAATTCTGCAAGTCTTCTAAGTTTTATTATTTATTTTGATGTAAAGGGAAATTTTTTGGTTGCCATGGACAATCTCAAGTTTCCAGCAGAAAGAACTATATGCGTATGTATGTGTATATATATATATATATATATATATATATATATATATATATATATATATATATATATAAATGTGTGTGTGTGTGTGTGTATATTATACTCACTAAAAGCACCAGGTAAAAAAATGGAGGTGAAATTATTTCATACAGGAATGTAATCTGTAAGATTACAGTGTACTGTATGTATTATGAATTTTGAACGTTTTGTATTTGCTGCTTGGCTCCGCCCCATGCGACGCTCGCATGGAACAGAGTCTGGCACACAGAGGCATTGGGCGAGGGCAGAGACCCCAGACACGAGTGGGGGGGCATATTGCAGGATCCTGGGGACAAGATAAGTAAACTTCACCATGATTCTGAGATGCAATTCCGAGTGTGGCTCGGGGGTTACCGCTAATGGTACTGACATTTTTCCCAGAGCCACACCCCTGGTGGGTTTTACTTCCTCTCGCCCCGCAAAGTAAAAGCATAATGGAGTAGTGTGCATTGCATACTAGCCCATTATGGTGCACTTGACTGCAAACGAAGCCTGCGATGTTCCTGCTGGTGGCCGCACCCATCTTCACCTCTCTTGCTTCCGGGGGCCGCGGACTCCGGCTCTGTGACTGGCTGAAGCAGGAGCCGCCGGACACGGCACGAGCCCCTTAAAAATGGCACGATCGTGCCCTTTCTTCAGTGCGCAAGCGTATCTGGTAAATGTCTATTATAGGCTTACCTGTGATTAAAAGTGCTGTAACTAGGTTTACAACCTCTTTAAAGTATAACTAAACCCACAACAGTAAAATTCTGTATATACAGTAAAGCATGCTTCATGCTCTCTGGAACCTGAGGGGGTTAATCCCCTGCATTGTTTATAAAGGCTGTTTGATCCTGTCTTCTCTGATTTCCCCCCCCCCCTGCACTGTCCCCCTGGACATATCCAGATAAGACAGAGCTTTTGGTGTCAGGCTGCACATGCCCAGTCCAGGCATGCGGGTGGCTCCTGACTTCATTTCCGCGATCCCTCTGGAGCCTGTCTGGGCTCTGTGATGTCAGCCGACATCGGGCTTCAAACTGCTGTCAGCTGAAACCGTGTCACAGGAGTGGAGAACAAACTGCACTCCTGTGATCCCCAGGAGAAGGACAGACAAGCTGTGGCTGTACTTCACCTTTAGGCCCCTTTCACACTTGTGCGACTTCAAAGTCACACGATTTTTGCCGCTATTTCAATGACTGCCTGTGTAAGTGGCATCAAAATCGGACCAAAGTAGTGCAGGGACTACTTTGAAGTCGTACTAATATGAAGGGCTGTTATTGGAAATCATGGGGAACGACTTGTCCCATGATTTGGGACTTCAAAGTAGCATGACAAGTCGTATAAGTGTGAAAGGGGCCTTAACCACTTGCCGCAGAATCATGTATGCCAGGGCTCGACAATCCCCAGGCGCCAGGGCGCCATGGCGACTAGAATTAGTGACCTGGCGCCCGGGGCAGCCCATCTGGGGTATCCTGTCTCGGTGCGGACCCCCCTCCTCGGCCCGCGATTGCGTCGGGCCGCGCCGGCCGGTAATCGAGGCCGCGGCTTTGCGGCCTTCTGCAAGCCTATGCTTCCTTTTAAGATCTTGGCGCCATCTAGTGGTGGCCGTTGGTATGACATCCAGCAATGCTAATGGAGCCCTGTCTGCTGCCTCCATTTACACAGGCGAATAGAACCAAAATACACACACATATTTATTTTATTTATTTTATATATATATATATATATATATATATATATATATAATATATATATATATATATATATATATATTATATAATATATATATATATATATATATATATATATATATATATATATATATATATATATTAGTAATATATATATTAGTAATATATATATATATATAATATATTAGTTATATATATATATATAATATATTAGTAATATGTGTATGTATGCTTTGGTTGTAGTCGTCTGTGTAAATTTTAAGATAGCTTTTTTCAATATAAAAAATTAACCATTGTCGGTCGTTATCAATCGGCTTTTTTTCTCCTCGTGCTGTCAGGGCGAGGAAAAAAAAATAGCCGATTACCGGCTGTGTTGACATCACGTTATCAGCTGTCATTGGCTGACAGCTGATCACGTGGTAAGGGGTCGGGATCGATCCCTTACTCGGATCTGTGATCCAGCGAGTCTCACAGACTCGCTGATCACAGAGCAGGGGGCGCGCAGGCCGCTCGTACAGGGGACAACGTCATAGGACGTCGTCCCGGCAAAGCAGAACGACGGCTACAGCGCGGATCTCAATAAGTTAAAAAAAAAAAAAAAACTGGCTCCTAACTTTTTTAGCTGGCTCCTAGATTCCAAGCAAATTTGTCAAGCCCTGATGTATGCGATTGTGTTCAAGTGGCTATACCGGGGTTATGGCTGTAGCTGTCTGTATGTATGCCATAACCTTGTTTTTTTTTTTATTTTTTTTTTTTTTTCCGTCAGGCGATGCATTTTTATCTAAAAGCAATTCTAGCGGCTAATTGGCTGCTAGATTGCCTTTACAGCTCTCACTTTGAGGTCAGGGAGCCCGGTATCCAATCTGGCAGTGCTGCCGGGTTATCCTAGAGTTTGGCTGAGGACTGGCACGTCCCGAGCTATCTGTATGATCTCGGTCACAGGAATCCCCAAACTACGGCCCTCCAGCTGTTGCAGAACTACATGTCCCATGAGGCATCGTACAACTCTGACATTCTCAGACATGTCTAGGCATGATGGGAATTGTAGTTCCTGAACAACTGGAGGGCCGTAGTTTGAAGACCCCCATGTAGGACAATGTTTTTTTACCTCAAGTACCCCCTAACAGGTCGTGTTTTCAGGATGTCCCTCCGATGAAATGGCTGTGGCCATTACTAAGGCAGTGAAACTGATCAAATGACCTGTGCAAAATAATTGCTGAAAACATGACTTGTAGGGGGTACTGGAGGGAACATTGGACTAGGAGGCCGGAAGTGACATGAAATTTCCGGTCAGGGCAGATGTAAATTCTCATGCTTTTTAGGGTAGAGGAAAGATCTGGGGTCTTGTAGGCCGGTCATGCCTTATTTCAGGCCCTGGTGTTTACACAATGCTCAGTTGGTACTAAGGGGCCCAAAGTGTGCCAAGAAAATATCCCCCTCACCATTACACCTCCTCCTCCTCCACCAGCCTGACCTGTTGATACAAGGCAGGATGGATCCATGGCTTTCATGTTTTCATGACAAATTCTGACCCGACCGTCTGAATGTTGCAACCCTAATCGCAATTCATCAGACCAGGCAACATTTTTCCAGTTTTCTATTGTCCAATTTTGGTGAGTCTGTGTGAATTGTAGCCTCAGTTTCCTGTTCTTAGCTGGCAGGAGTGGCACCCGGTGTGGTCATCTGCTGCTGTAGCCCATCTGCTTCCACAGATTATGTGTTGTGCATTCAGAGATGGTATTCTGCATACCTTGGTTGTATCGAGTGGTTATTTTGAGTGAGTAGCTCATAGGGGAGATAGGGGCACCCCACAATAGGATCAGGTCTGCTCTGTGGAATACCATTGCACAGTGCAGATACGTTTAGTGTTTACAACCCCTTTAAACTTTGGGGTTTAGGTACTTTTTTTTTTTTTTTTTTTTTTCTACTGGGTGACTATTTCAGTTTGATAAAGCAGTTTTGTTTCATAATCCATTGCAAGTTTTAGTGTTTTTTTTTTTTCTTTTTAAATGTAGTGTGTGTGGTGTTTGTTTTTTATTAAGCTGACGTTTAATGCCCCTTTCACGCAGCTCAGCGGGAGATCGCTCCTTTGATCCCTGCCAAGCCGGTGCATGACAGGTCTGTCTCTGCTCACTGTGCATTTTTTTTTTTTTTTTTTTTTTTTTTTTTACTTTTTTTTTGCAAACTTATTTGTAATTTTTCTTTTTCAGCACCAGGGATGGTACTTGCATGAATGACAAGTGCCCCATGTGCTGGTGGCTGCTTTGTTCCTGGAAATTTTGTATTCCTCTGATACCCCCACAGCTGTGATCTTCAAGTGCTGTTGGGGGGGGGGGGGGGTACTGTTATAAGCACTTGTGTGTCCCCCCCCCCCCCCCCCCCAACATGGTTAAGCTTATGAGATTTTAGGGATTTGGTTTAGGTCTGCCATGGTCTGGTGTATTGCTACAGTTCTTGCATGACTTGATTTTATGTGCACTTTTAGTTTTGGTATACGGTGGTGTGTTTTGGTTTTGTGTGGGTGTTTTTTTTTTTTTTTTTAACACTTCCAGCATATAAGCTTTGGTTTTGCAAATCAACACTTAACATGACAAAGGCTGTCGAAGTGACAGCAGTAGCTGCATGCTTTAAGACTTCAGATGGAGATCTCCCATAAACATTGAGAAATTCACTTGTATTTGAAACTTCCTTGAGCTATTGAGTTCTGTAAACAATCTTTGCAGCAACGAGAGCCTGGAAAATGTAGAAGCCAAAGTTCTGCATATTAAACATTTTTTTTATAGACAAACACACTGCCTTGCAAAAGTATTCACCCCCCTTGGCATTTTTCATGTTTTGTTGCCTCACAGCCTGGAATTAACATGGATTGTTTGAGGATTTGCATCATTTCATTTATATGTCAATATTGAGGTAAAAAAAAAGGAATGAACAAATAACCATGTTGCATTCATGTAAACGTTTTGACAATGTTTTTCTATACAGCTCAATACCTATCAGGAGGTAAGAGGCATTTGCATAACATCTTCATAGAAGCTACTCAAGCAGGGCATGGTATGTGTGCAAATATACAAACAGGTAGCATTAGAATATAACAATACCAGGGGGAGAGATAGAGGGTCCAGGGCTTCAGTGAACCCCGATTGAAATTTTCGGAGTTAGTCGTAGATCCCTAATATAAGGCTTCCTGCCTTACCAGTAACGTTTTATTTAGGTATATCGATAACCAAATTGTACAAAAGGTAAAAATAACCAAATTGTACAAAAGGTATATCACCAAAATAAAAGGGAGAACGAATGAGAGAGGAAAAGAGCAGAAGAAAGAGAGGAGAGGGAGAGAGAGAGGGTCATGGAGTTCCTCATTAGGTGGAGATATTTTCGATCCATGGATCTCAGATCTTGTTAACCACTTACCCACTGGGCACTTAAACCCCCTTCGCCCTGCTCTCACACTTTGAATGACAATTACTCAGTCATGCAACACTGTACCCAAATTAATTTTGTGTCCTTTTTTCACACAAATAGAGCTTTCTTTTGGTGGTATTTAATCACAGCTGGGTTTTTTATTTTTTGCGCTATAAATCAAATACTGAAAATTCAGTTTCTATTAAAGAGTATTGGCAGGCACTGACCAGCGCTGTGGGCACTACACATCCAGCCCACAGCGCTGGTCCCGTCTCTCCCCCTTTCCGCTTCTCCCCTCTCACTGTACCAATCGGTACAGAGGGGAGGGAGGAACTGGCGTCATGACCTGACGCCGGTTTGTGTACATGTGATCGCGCCGTCATTTGACGGAGTGATCACGTGGTAAACGGCCGCTCTCAGTGGTTGTTTACCGTGATCCGTGATGCGCCGGGTCCTCGGGACCCGGCGGTCACGGATGTTCCCGAGTGTGCGCCCCAGGGGGCGCGCGGGAGCAAGTTTCTGGCAGGACGTCCACTCAGGATAAGCCGACCGCTCTGTAGCCGTCTTTCAGCTATGGCCCGGTCGGCATAGCTTCGCGCGAATGGGGCAGATTTGGGCGTTTTTATTCTTTTTACATTGGTGACCTTTTGCTCTGCATAAAATTTGCGGCGAATCGCGGTAAAAAACGCTGCAAATCACGGTAAAAAACGCCGCAAATTCGCGTAATTTTCTGCCTGAAAAGCTACGCTCAGGTGTGAATGCAGCCTAAGGGTATTCTTGACTGTTTCCAGTTCCTTGCAATTGTTGTTCTCGTCGCCAACAAAATATAGATAATGAGGTTTGTTGATTTTTTTTTTTTTGGGGAATCCCGTCGGGTAGTTTATGGAAAAGTGCGCTCCCTGGGGACCGACGGATATTGATGCCTGTTACTGAATTGATCAAATTAAAGATCCTTATCCAAAACCTGGTTACTAGTGGACATTGCCACCAAATATGGTGCATAGTACCCATCTGGCATCATTTCATTTAAAGAACATGCCCACAACTTTGAAGACAGTGTTTTTTTCTTTTAATCGTGAAGTAAACAACAAATAAGACAAAATAACAGAAAATGTCAATGTGCATAACTATTCACCCCCCTAAAGTTAATACTTTGTAGAGCCACCTTTTGCGGCTATCACGGCTCCATGTCGCTTTGGATAAGTCTGAGTCTTGCCACATCTTACCACTGGGATTTTTGCCCATTTCTCCTTACAAAACTGCTCCAGCTCCTTCAGGTTGGATGGTTTGCGCTTGTGAACAGCAATCTTTAAGTCTGACCACAGATTTTCTATTGGATTGAGGTCTGGGCTTTGACTAGGTCAATCCAACACATTTACATGTTTCCCCTTAAAGCGGAAGTAAACCCTTTGATTTAAATAGTTATAAAAAAAATGTCATGACGGAAATGCTACCTGTCACATTGACTATGCTTTCAACCAAACGGTCAAACCATCCAATGGCTGGTGTCATAACTGATCACATGTGCAGCATCATGGCAGTTGAAGATTGAACAGAGGCCAAGATGGCAGCTTCCTTGGCTGAAAACGATAGGAGGGTTTACTTCCACTTTAAACCACTCAAGTGTTGCTTTAGCAGTGTGTTTTGGGGTCATTGTTCTGCTGGAAGGTGAACCTCCATCCTAGCCTCAAATCACACACAGAGTGGTACAGGTTTTTCTCAAGAAATATCCCTGTATTTAGCATCATCCATCTTCTCCATCCCTCAACTCTGACCAGTTTCCCAGTCCCGACTGCTGAAAAACATCCCCACAGCATAATACTGCCACCACTATGTGGTCACTGTGGATGGTGTTCTTGGGGTGATGTGTTGGGTTTGCACCAGACATAGTTTTTTTTCTTTGATGGGTAAAAAGTTCTATTTTAGTCTCATCAGACCAGAGCATCTTCCTCCATACATTTTGGGAGCTTCCCACATGACTCTTCACAAACTCAAATCGTGCCATTTAGTTTTTTAGCCAAAAGTAATGCCTTTCATTTGGCCACTCTGCCATAAAGCTCCAACTCTATGGAGCGTACGGCTTATTGTCATCCTATGTACAGATACTCCAGTCTCTGCTCTGGAACTCTGCAGCTCCTCCAGGGTTACCTTAGGTCTCTGTGCTCCTCTCTGATGCCCTCCTTGCCCAGTCTGTGAGTTTTGGTGTGCGGCCGTCTCTTGGCAGGTTTGCTGCTGTGCCATGTTCTTTCCATTTGGTTATGATAGATTTGATGGTGCTCCTAGGGATCATCAAAGATTTGGATATTTTTTTATAACCTAACCCTGATTGGACTTCTCAACAACATTGTCCCTTACTTGTTTGGAGAGTTCCTTGGTCTTCATGGCAGTGTTTGGTTAGTGGTGCCTCTTGCTTAGGTGTTGCAGCCTCTGGGGCCTTTCAAAAAGGTGTGTATATGTAATGACAGATCATGTGACACTTAGATTGCACCCAGGTGGACATCATTTCACTAATTATGTGACTTCTGAAGGTAATTGGTTGCACCAGAGCTTTTTATGGGCTTCATAACAAAGGGGGTGAATACATACGCACATGCCAATTATCAGTTTTTTTTTTTATTTCTGAAATAGTTTTTTTTATATATATTAATTTTTATTTTTTTTTCTAATTTTACTTCAACGTAGACTATTGTGTTCTGATCCATCTCATATAATTCAGATTAAAAAAACATTGAACTAAAGGCTGTAATGTGACAAAATAGGTAACAAGGCACTGTGTGTGTGTGTGTGTGTGTGTTCTTTAAAACACTTTTTTTTTTTACTATCCACAATATATAGGAACGTTTATACATTTAATTTTTTTTTTTTCGTTTCGCACGAAGGACCAAAAAAAATATTCTCTTCATATACTGGTAAAATTCTTAGTGGAAGTTCAGCCTAAAACTAACCCTAAATTTACTGGCAGCCACATTCTAAGACTAATCTATCTAACCCTGTAAAGCAAAACTTTACATTTTTCTGCATCCGATCTGGTCCGGTCTCCAGTGGCGGACGCTGTGTGGAAGCGACAGCTGGGAAGGGGATCTCACCCGTAGACTTACTATGGGGCTTCTGTTTTCGGCTGCCTCTCCTGCACACGCCTACACAGAGAAAGCCGCCTCTGACAGCTCAGCGTGGGACCGGAGTGGCTGCAGAAAAGCTATGCATAGCGATTTTTGCCGAGTGCCCCGCTGTGCATCGTAAATAGTCAAGCAGATTGTGACACCGGAAGGGGGGAGGAATCCGATGAGCGGAAGTTCCACTTTAGCGTGGGGCTCTGCTTTAAAGCAGAACTTCCCCTTTTAGGGCTTTCACACTGCAGCGGTGCGCTGGCAGGGCGTCCTGCCAGCAGCTTCTTTGGAGCTGTGATCTCTTCGCTGCTCCCCATTGAAATCAATGGGGCAGCGCTGTAATACCGTTGGCAAAACACAGCTATTGTGGCGTTTTGACGAGGGTTTTAACCCTTTCTCGGCCGCGTCCTGATAGCGGCTGAAATGCGGTGCAAATCCGACGGTAAAACGCAGCTAAAAATAGCGGTCTTTTACCGCAGACGCTATGGGCAGTGTGGTGTGAAAGGGGTCTTAAGGTAAAAGAAATTTACACTTTAGCCACTTCACTTTTGCTGTAACCTTTTTTTTTTTTTTTGCCTTTTCACAAGGCCTTTCCAATCACCACCACCTGTTAGTTTTTCTGGCAGACCTGATTGATGAAAGGTCCGTGAAGCCCTATGAACATGTAAACTTAAAGCGGTTATGCACTCTGTAAAAAAAATTTTTTTTTTTAGACGGGATATAAAGGATGCTTACCTTTATTGGGGGACTCACCTGTTCCATCTTCCATCTCGATCGCCGCCGGTTTTCGTCCGATGAAGATCCTCGTCTTCTTCTTGTGTGCTGGGGGCCATCTTGCCTGTGGGCATGTGAAACACCCACAGGAACTTTAGATGGCCCAGCATGCACCGCCGTTACTCGCGCGTGCGCAGTAACGGCACATCTGCCGACATCTCACGAGATTTCGGCAGATGCGGCCGAAATCTCGGGAGATTTCGGAAGATGTGGCCGAAATCTCACGAGATTTCGGAAGATGCCCGCACTGACTCCTGGGATCAATGACACCAGATCCCAGGAGACAGTGCGGCGTGACGACGATCGACGCAGAGACCCCGCCCGCCGCCGCAGAGTGAGAAGACCGGAAGTCTTCAATTACAAGGTAAGTAAAAAAAAAAAAAAAAAAAAAAAAAACATTTCATTTAGTACTCTTTGCCTGATTTGGAAGGCAAAGAGATTTACTAAATGAAATGGGTGCCGAACCGCTTTAAGTTCATTTACACCCACCTACCTTCTGGGTCCATCCATGTTTGCAAAAAAAAAAAAAAAAACGGCCTCCTTTTCAGTTTTTGCTGACTGAATTGGCGGTAGCCTCATCCAAACAGATGGTGGAGTCTGTTTACACCTTGCTGCCCATAAAGCTAACAGGTCCACCTGCGTCCGCTGAGCAGAAACAAAATGGTCAGAGATGTGATACCCGTCCTGTTTGGCTGTGATCTGTATGAAAGGAGCTTGGTAGTGTTATGTCCTGACATGCACCTTTCTCTGACAGTTTCCTTTATATAGCTGTGGTGGAGGTCTTGAGAGATTAAAAATACTGCTTTACATCTGTAAATGAAACCTAATTGTTAGGATTTTAAAACCTATTGTGACTCATAACAAGCCTGAGGCAATGTGAAAACTAGGCCATTTCTACACTTATAAAGAACTGTGCTAATTACCATTCAAATGAAGTGTGCAACTGTGCATTGCGAATGACATGGATGATAAAATGACAAACTGCCAGTTAGACTTTGTGCTACTTTTTATTAAAGTGAAAGTCCAGTCAAAAAAAAAATTTTGCTATTCTATGTAAAATATTATCTTTGACATTATTCATTTTATTGATAGCTGATTGCCAAGCTTAAAAAGTCCTATAGAAGCTATAAATCAGCTTCTTCCTGTTCACTGACAACCTTATTTCCCTTTTACAGGGGGTCCCCGCCTTACGAACGCCTGACCTACGAACAACCCCTATTTACGAACGGGGCGCTGCGGGGACCCTCCGCCATTTTTCGCCGTTCTGCGCATGCGCGGCCATACGGAGCCTCGGAAAATGCCGAAAATGTCCGTAATTTGCCACGCATGCGCAGAATGGCATTAGACGGAACATCGGAAATGTCTGTATTTGTCGGTCTGCGCATGCGCGGCCGACTTACGAACATTTCCGACTTCCGTACAGGCGGGCAGTCCCTAACGAGTTCGTAAATCGGGGACCCCCTGTATCTTAATTCTGCATGCTGCCTCTCACTTCCTGAAAAGTTGTTGTTCTCTCCCACACAGACATGCCTACTAGTTCATTCAGATTGAGAGCCCCTCTTACCTGCTTACTGTATCTATAGAGACAATAGCCTATTCAAACTGTCAATTGTCAACTGTTGAATACAACAATGGTATCTACGTACCCATTGTATGCAACAGCATTTGTTTGAGAAGTCTACTCAAGCCAAAACCTGACAGTATCTCTATGAGCAACCACTATTGTGTAATGTTATGTCTGATTAATAAAAAATAAAAAAATATATTTTACATTGTACCAGTCCTTGGATGTGGTGACAGTTTATTTTCTTTAAAGGAGTTGTAAAGTCTTGCAGTTTTTCACTTTAATGCATGCTATGCATTCAAGCGGAGTTCCACCCAAAAATGGAACTTCCGCTGATAAGATTCCTCTCGCCTGTCTATTCACCAAATTCTTTGTATTCTGTGAGACCATCTACAAAATACGAAGAGATCTGTGATTTGGCAATGGAGGGTGGGCGACTCGTGGGACAGCTGCGGAGTAGGCAATCCAATGGTCTCCTGTTAGAGCACCAGAAGTATAGCGATACCTATACTACCGGTGCTCAAAACTGCAGCAGATGATGTAAACCTTATTAACTATTGGAAAGCCAACAGATTTTTAAGCGGAGGTCCGCCCGCCGCTGCAAAAATGTAAAGACTTAATAATTGGACATTTGCGTGTCCTGGAGTCCAGCAATGTCGGCACCGCAGCTGATGTTTCCATCAGCTGTCGGATGCATGCCACCTGCATTGCGAGTAAGGGAATACGTCAATACCCGCGACTGAGGCTCCCGTAAGTGGGAACAGGATACCTGTGAAAGGCAGGTATCCTGTTCCATCCGTAACAACCCCACCCCTGAAAGGTGCCAAATGTGGCACCGGAGGGGGGTAGTGGAGTATGTACAACGAGCGAAAATTCCACTCCACTTTAAATGTCTTTCCTGGTGATGCATCACAAAACGCAGTGTTTCCTGCTGGTTTTACACCAAAAACTGTGCGATCCAAGACCACTGGTCACTTGGTTCTCGATCTTCAATGCACAGAAAGCAGTGACCATCATCTGCTCTGCCCCTCCAGTGCTCACTGGAGAGGCTCGACCAGCTGCTGCTTGGACATTCAGGGTGGATCCCTGCAGAGCATGGACAGGCTCTGACATCAGCCAGCAGTGGGCTTTAGCTTGTTCTCTGCTGAATCTGGGACACTAAGTACACTCCTGTGATCCCCAGCAGAGGGATGGCCAAAAAAACCTTGGCCATACTTTAAATGTGCACATGGTGATTGAAATGTTATGTGGGGGGGGCGGCGGCGACACTATCTCTCTAATAAAAGAAAAAAAGGTGTATGTATTTATGGGAGGGTTGCCAACTTAGATTTGAAGAGTGTAGCGTGGCAGCAAGTGACGTCACCGGCACATTCGCTCTGAAAGAATGCAATACCCAAAGCCGTCTTTCAGGGCTATGTTCTGTGGCCATGAATCGTGCGGGATGGATGTCATCTTGGCTCAGCCATTCAAGCCGCCGGAGCCCGCAAACCCGGAAACAAGACTGGGTGAAGATGAAAGCCCTGTCAACGGTGACACCGTGCAGCTTGGGGGGCTTCATTTTTTAGCTAATTTTCGCATGATGTACTAGTATGTAATGCATTCTACCATTGCCTTGCAGGGGGAAAAGTTTTTGCTCAGTTAACTACCGCTTTAAGGAGGCCTGTGCACATAGGTTTTTATCAATGGAGATAAATAGGGGCTGGCAAACATGCTTTTGAACAGGCTCTATTGGTAGCAGATATTTACCTATGTTTGGGCCTGTATTTGGATCTATGCACACCAGGGCCACTTGCATGCCTTGGACCCAGGCAGTCTGTAGTACGGAGTGGAAGCATTGGTTTGTAAAGGAGTAATAGCTGTAATCTCTACTAGCCTTTGTGTAAACCGCTCTCACTGTAGCAATGTCCAACCACACCTGTAGCATGACCCCAGTCTCCGAACGTCATTTCCTCCATTATGTCTGCAGTCTGACCTATGTACATTCTGTCCCTTTTGGTGTTCAGCAACAGTTCGTAGGGGTACAGCCGTTGGTTTAGAAACAATGGCTGCCTAGCTCTTGAGATTTTCCATATTGCTATTCTAGTTTTAAAAATACACTAAAACTAGGAATTTGTGTGGTTTACCTTGATCCTAAGAGTTGCATTCATTGGTCCGTGTTTTTGTTTATTTTATTTTTTTCCTTCTTGCAGGTTAGTCCTCTGTGGCTCCAGTAGCACAGGAAGATGTTTTACGCACACTTTGTTCTGAGCAAGAGAGGGCCGCTAGCCAAAATTTGGCTGGCGGCCCACTGGGACAAGAAGCTGACTAAAGCCCATGTGTTTGAGTGCAACCTGGAGAGCAGTGTGGAGAGCATCATCTCGCCCAAGGTATGTGCTGTGCTATATGCAGAGTTGCCAGTTTCTATTTTTTTTTTTTCTAGCCATTTCTAACCGCCTCATTCTTCTTCTAGGTAAAAATGGCTTTGCGTACTTCTGGGCATCTCCTTTTGGGTGTTGTCAGAATCTACCACAGGAAGGCAAAGTACCTCCTCGCTGACTGTAACGAAGCTTTCATCAAAATAAAGATGGCCTTTCGGCCTGGTGAGTATCGACGCTCCTCAGTCTCTGTAAACCTGCTTATCACACAGCGATTTTCCATCAAGGAGGAAAGAACATAGATTTTTGTTTAGATGCCATATCTTTAGCCCTCAATTAAATGATCTGTGTACCATTTATCTCCTGAGCGCCCTATTCTGCAAATGTCATTTTGTGTATCTTGGCAGCCCAGAAAGCTGGATGTGGTGTGTGTGCTGCTTGTAGGTGATAAGATCCAGCCACTAACTGATCCTTTTAAACATTTAGATTTCAATTTGTAAAGCGATTGTAATCATTATATTTTTTTTTTTATTTTTTTTTTTTAATGTAATTTGAGGTTGCATATAATCCTGCTTTCAAATGACGAACTGGACAAGCGTCCCCAGACAGTGCTTCAGTCTTCACATTTCTGTGATCTGAAAATCGGCTGCTTTCATTTTATAATTATTTTAAAGAGACATTTGCTCATTCCCGTGAGTGGTTTGATAGTCAATCCCTATAGCAATGTGTACTTTCCTGCCGAGGCGCCTTCACTGCCTCCCTGCCCAGCCAAAGCCCTTGCTCTGTTTCTGGGGTATGGGGGATGCATTTGACACCATCATGTGGGGGGGGAGGGGGCAGTGGTGTCTTTGATCAGAGTAAGCTCTGATGCCATCGCTTAGAGCCCTTTCACACTGATGGCACGGCCGCATTAGCGGTAAAGCGCTGCTAGTTTTAGCGGTGCTTTACCATTGTTTTCGAGGAGCTTTTCATCCGCTAGCGGGGCTCTTTTAACCCCCGCTAGCAGCTGAACAAAGGGCTAAAAGCGTCGCTGAGATGCTTTGCAGGCGCTTCAGCAGCGCTGCCCATTGATTTCAATGGGCAAGGGCGCTTTATACACCACTCCTAAAGCACCTGAAAGATGCTGCTTGCAGGACATTTTTTTTTTTTTTTTTTTTTTTTTTTTTTAACGTCCTGCCAGCGTAGCACCCTAGTGTGAAAGCAGTCGGGCTTTCACAATGGGACTGCAGATGAGGTGCTTTACAGTTGCTGTTTTTAGTGCTAAAGCACCTGAAAAAACACTTCCCGTGTGAAAGGGATCTTACTGGAGATGGACTTCTGCATCGGCAAGGGAGCGGAGGCTGTATGAGTGAATATACCTTGTTTGAGGGTCCTAGAGACCTGGCTATTGAAAAGCACTATCGCCATCTTCTGAATAGGCTGATAAGCTTCTCTTTAGGCTGCGCCCAGGATTAATAGCTACAGTGTGGAGCTACCCATAGTAATCAAAGGCTGTGCACAGGCAGGGCCGTCTTTAACGCAGAGCAAAAGGGGCAGCTGCCCTGGGCCCTGTCATCGCTATGGGGCCCAAAGCGGCAGCCACTTAAGCCCTATGTTGCCTTCAGTTTTCCCGCAGTAGCGGGAGCAGCTGAATCCCCCCCCTTGTCCCAAACGGCGGCCACATTATGACAGGAGAGCGGTATACAGCTGTGGGCTTCATGTGCTTTAGCTCGCTTGTCCTGCTTCTCCCTCTGTCAGGAGCTGCAGACTGGAGTGACAGGGAATGACAGAGCAGCGCTCTGTGTTCCTCCCGCCCCCGCCTGTCAGACCTGTGTAGCACATAGCCGAGTGACGTTTTCTGCTCTGTGTTGCACCACTGTCATCAGGTGAGAAAGAACACCGTTGGGAGAAGGGGAAGAGGATTCGCATGTGCAGAGAATTGGGGGTACAGTACAAACTGCACTCCTGTGATCCAAAGAAGTATAGCCAAAAAAGCTTTGGCTATACTTTTTTCTTTAACTGCAGATTTCAATCTCTTGGTGTCTCGCACATGGATATGGTCGGATCAGATCCACCTGTTGGTTTTTGAGGTGTATCTGGGTGAAAGCTTGATGTTGGTCTTTGGGCAGGGGTCTGTGTATGTATATGATATGTGTATTCTCTAATCTAATACATGAATGTAAACCTCACATTGGTTCGGCTCGAAGGTAAAACCTGAACAGAAATAGAAGTCACAAAAGTGTGCCATCAGCCTAACTAAAACGCTGTAGGCTTGCAGTTACTTTGACAACGTCACGGTTTGTAATGTGTTTCTCATGGACTGCTGCTTTCTTTTAGGTGTGGTGGATTTGCCAGAGGAAAACAGAGAAGCCGCATACAATGCAATCACCCTGCCAGAGGAATTTCATGATTTTGACCAACCGTTGCCAGACCTCGAGTAAGCAACATATTTTAATTATCGTTTTTTTAATGCCAGTGTTTTGGTTTATTGTGTACATTTAAACAAACTACATTGTAGATTAAAAAACAGCTGCTGTTCCTAATTATGGCATAACGGTCTTCTCTTTAGTGATATTGATGTGGCCCAGCAGTTCAGCCTCAACCAGAGTAGAGTGGAGGAAATTACAATGAGGGAAGAGGTGGGAAACCTCAATATCTTGCAAGACAATGATTTTGGTGAGTACTTTTTCTCTTGCATATAGTTTTTTTCCTTTGTGCAAAACAGAATCTCAGATATCAATCCCCAGTTTTGTATTAAATGAAATCCATTGAATTCTTATAGAGCACTTCATGCCATACATTGTGGGTTTTTCTATATCAGGCTTTCTATAGTGGGGGAAGGCTTTGACTTGGTCAGGCAAATGGCCACTTAGTCCCCAGCACTGCATTGTAACGATGGCCGGCAGGGGTGTGGATTGCTCCTTAAGAGATTTGAGTCTCTTTAAAGCACTCTCACTAAAGGTTTCTCTGTAGAATAAATGGTAAATGTTGACCTCTCCTGCCACTGGTATTCTAGTGAAAAGACCACTGTCCTTTCTCTCGCTGGCTCCAGTGGAGTTGAAGGTTTGTGGATTTAACAAATGAACAGTGAGGGACCAGGAAAACACTCCAGGAGTATTTGATTCTAAAGAGTTTTCAGGCAGTAGGTTCTGTTCATTACGGTGTAGATTAGTGGTACAGGCAGCAGGAGGGGTGCCTATTTTGTATGTTCTTTGCAGAGGAAGCTTTTTAACAGCAGGGGGTTGAATCAAACTTTTCAAATGGTGTGCCCTCTAGTGGTTAATCTACCCCTTTTATATATATTAGCAAATATAGAATAGCAAGCATCGGTCACATAAAGGCCTACAATTCAAAAGCACAAGTGCTCATAGAATATACTGTATTATTCATTTTAATATTTTAAAAACATTGCTTTTAGTTAATTCTGTGTGGGTAGCCATATTCATATGACCTGAAACTGGCTGTTCTTCCTACATATGGTAATACAAAGTCTTACAGCCGTTCCTATCAATTCTCTGTCCAGTTTATTGACATTCAATGGTTTGTCCCGTGACGTGTCCCGTAAAAATGTGACTATTAAAGGCGTCATATTTTTTGTTTGCAGTTTTGCCTGCAAAACACACCTTTGCAATATTAAGAAGCATGCCCTCCTGGATGCAGAAATCATTTATTTTTTTTTTATTCCATTAGTTGAACAAAAAAAAAACGTGTACCCAGCTTTACAATCCAATAGAGGAGCAAGTGGTATGAGAGGGGTTGGCTAATAGGGGATGAGTTGATGGAGAAATTGGGTTTAGGTAGACGCAGGATGAAATGCCCTAAAGATACATTATTCCCCCCCTTATGGATTACTTTCCCAGAGCCTTGCTTACTGATGGGCCGAATCTCCAAGTGCTATCGCCCTCACTTGAACTTATTTGACACCAATTGTGCTTTTACTAATACGAGTACTTGTATTACATCGACTCTTCATTGCATTGCTTAGGTGATTTTGGTATGGATGACCGGGAGATGATGCGTGAAGGCAGTGCGTTTGAAGATGACATGTTGGTCAGTACCAGCGCCTCCAATCTGTTACTGGAGCCAGAACAGAACGAAGCCCCACTGATCGAGAAGAGCAACCACTTGGAATATGATGACCAGTACAAAGATGACAACTTCGGGGATGGAAATGACGGCGGAATATTGGGTATGAATTGTCATGTGCTAAAATCATTGCCAATAGCTATTTAAAGTGTATGTAAAGCCAGATTCTCCCCCCCCCCCCCATTTTGGATAGTGTACCTCATGGTTAAACCCTTCTTTCTTCTTCTGGTGGCAACTGTTTCAATACGTATTTTTATGACATTGGTCAATGAGACAAATGCAGTATGAATAAAATTTGCTAAACGATTGCAGAGTGTGCATTTGTTCAGAGAATCTGTACTTATTGACATTTTTTTTTTTTTCTATTCTACCAGATGACAAGCTTATAAGTGATGGTGGCGGGGGTATCTTTGATGACCCACCCACGCTTCCAGAAGAAGGTATCACAATGCCTGAACAGCCCCCACATGACGACGATCTGGACGACGATGATAATGTATCCCGTAAGTAATTCAGCAGGAGACTCTACAACGGCATAAAGTGTGCCAAATTTTCTGCATTTAATGCTTGTCCCCGTTTTTTTTATTGGTTTTCATTAATATACAATATTTCTATCCAGTTGGGGGGGCAGACAGCCCTGATTCTGTGGATCCTGTGGAGCCTCTGCCAACTATGACTGACCAGACTACCTTGGTCCCAAATGAGGAGGAGGCTTTTGCTCTGGAGCCAATTGATATTACAGGTGAATCCTTTTTTGTACTTGGAAATTGCTTAGAACATGTTCTTTTTAGTGTTTTTTGGCACTTAGAAGTATTTATATATTTACCTGTGTTAACGGTCTTTCTTTGCATCTTTTAGTCAAGGAAACTAAGGCCAAGAGGAAGAGGAAGCTGATTGTGGACAGTGTGAAGGAGTTGGACAGCAAAACCATTCGTGCACAGCTGAGCGACTACTCTGATATTGTAACAACCCTTGACCTGGCACCTCCAACCAAGAAACTGATGATGTGGAAAGAGACAGGAGGTGTGGAAAAACTTTTCTCCCTTCCTGCTCAGCCCTTGTGGAACCCTAGGCTCCTGAAGGTAAGAAGAGACCCAAAATGAGAGCCTGTAGTTGGCATTAGTAAGAGCGCTTATGTTTTTTAATATGCTCCTTCTGTTCTCTGTATTAACAGCTGTTTACACGTTGCCTCACACCTCTGGTAGCTGATGAGCTCCGAAAGAGGAAAAAGGGTGGAGAAGCTGATAATTTAGATGAGTTCCTGAAGGAATTTGAGAATCCAGAAGTTCCAAGAGAGGAAATGAGACAACAGGAAGTTATTGGTAAGTGTTTGCCCTATTCTGTGGTTCCGAGCACCACTTGTAGCAAATGCAGTTAGTCAGATGGTTTATTTAATGATTAAGCTGTTCACAACCACGCTGTAGCTGAATGACGTGGATGCACTTGGCCAGGAGGCTGTCGTATGATGTCGTTCTGTGCTCGTTCCCCATGTGGAGTGCATTGACAGTGATCGCAGCTGATTAGTGTGGTAAAAAGCCAATCACGGGGGCTCTACCATGTGATCAAATGTAAACAGGATTTGCCAATTATCTGCAATACTATCCTCATGCTGGCGAGGAGAGCCGATAACCAGCAAATCCACACAGGGAACATTACACTGATCAAGGCAATGATGGTCAGTGCCCACGAGTGCAGCCTCATCAGCGAAAGAGCAAAATTACTTTTTCAAAATTTGTCTTTTTTTCGTTTACCAAAAAGTAAAGAGAAAATCAGTGGTGATTAAATACAATGCAAATGCATTGCATCAGTGCAGGAGAAAAAATACTTAATTACAACACTTTATGCCAAACTTTTTTTTCTGCCTTTTTTATTTTATAAATTTTTCCGTTCAGCAAAAAATAAAAACCCCAGTGGTGATTAAATACTACCAAAAGAAAGCTATCTCCAAAAAAAAAAAATATTTTGGTTTAGGTACAGTGTTGCATGACTGCGCAATTATTCACAATGCAACGGCTCTGAAAGCTGACAATTTGGCCTGGGCAGGAAGGGGGTCAAAGTGCTCAGTAGGCAAATGGTTAAAGAGGAAGTAAAGTCTTCCCCTTTTTTTAATTTAACCTTCAGGCAAGCCTATAAAGTGAAATTTTAGCTTTAAAACTGGAAAGAAAAGTATACAGTAAACCCCCGCTATATTGCGGTTCAGTTATTGCGGTCCCGGTATATCGCGGTATTTTAATTAGGACCTGTTATACTGATATTGTGGTAATATTTCGCCATTTTCGCAGTTATGTACTCTATTTTTTACTGTACTGTACAGTTAAGACAATATTTTTGTGTTTTAAAAATCCTCTTGATCTCTCTCTCTATCTTTAATGTGTTTCTATTGCATAAAAGTGTGTTTAAAGACCTTTAAATGCTATTAAAAAATTAACAAAACATGCCTAGGGTGTATTTAAATAGGGTCTTTCTATTTCGCGGTTTTTCACTTTTCGCGGGTGGGTCCGGAACCTAACCCCAGCGATGGAGGGGGGTTTACTGTATTATATCTAAGGCTAGCAACATGGAGGTTCAAATCGGTCATAGTAAAGTCCCCCCCGCTTGAAGAGATCTTCACTTTACCCTGAACATGCAAAATGACTGTTACATTGAGAGGTTCCAGTTGGTCATTCTGCACAACTTATCTAATGGCAGTAACAGCTAGAATTTAACTATTTGTGAATTCAAAAGAAGTCTGCAAAAAAGCCAGTCAGTGGTCCAGCCGGCAGAGGTGCTCATCCAATGTCTATGAATAGTTTGGGAGTCCAAGTTTATTAAACATTAAAAAAAAAAACACTGTGTTGGGCTTCCGCTTGTTGTGAAGCCATAGAGCAGCACCTTTCTGCCAGCAGTCCGGTCTTCTAGGAGCACCTATGGCATTTAAACTTTAGGCCTGGAATCCTTGATTGCAGCCCACATTAAGTTAGTGCAGCAGGAATAAAACGTAAGTCTGTTTGGTTCCTAACTGCATTGGAATGTATGAAACCTAAACTGCACATCATGCAGCATGTCAGGCAAACTGCATCCTCCCTTCCCTCTATCCCTTTCTTCATGCAAACTGGCTTCCACTACAGATGTCATAACATCTGACTTTCATGGGCTCTAGGCCATGCATTTCCAGCCACCATTGCATATGGTCTTTTTAAAGTAGCTGTAAACATGAGCCAAGCCTGTTCCTCTGTAGCAGGTGTGTCCAACCTTTTGACCACCTTGGGCCACACATAAAAAAAAACTAGAGTCCCATTCACACCTTGCAATTTTGAATTTGCAATTGTGGCAAAGCGCACCACACGTGTTTTTGGGTGCCTTTCAATTTTAATGGCACCTCCTAACAATTTTGTCGCGTGGCAAAATGCATCACTCAAAGCTGTCACCCAAAAGAAGCTCCTGGGCTACAAGCTTTGCGAGGTGCGTTTTTATTTTTTATGCAATGTCACATGATTCTGTTGCGCGACAATTTCGGCAAAATCCCTTCGTGTTTGAGGTACCATTAAGAATAAATGGCATCCAAACGCGCATGGTGTGCCACGATGCGATTTGAAATTTGCAGGCAGAATTGCAACAATTCTGCCTGCGATTTCAAATTTGCGAAGTGTGAATGGGGCCTGAGGATAGCTGATGGGCAGAAAGTTTAAATCTGATCACCTGCCTATGTGCTGTGTGTGTACAGTGCAGGGATAGGAGATGGCGAGGTACCGTGCAGTAATATGAAAAATGTGCTTGGCAATGAAAATCTAAACAGTACTTTAAAGCGACTTCCTAAATAAACTCCAGGATCTGCAGCAGTTTTAAAATTGGTTGGTTTATAACGCATTAAGACCAACGAGGTGTATGATCCCTCCCTTGTCACCTTTTTTTTCTCTTGGTGTAAGGAAAACTTGTCAGAAGTGACTCATGCTGATAGCCGAGGCATCAGACAGAAAATACACTTGGTGCTCTTAATTGAGACAAGTACACACTATAGAGGGATATGTTTTTTTCATATGAGGTTTGCAACCACTTTTAAGTTGTGCACGATTTGCTGAGTGCAGGAAGTACAGCTGTTTTAGTCCCAGTGCTTTGGCAGGAGAGGTACATCTGCTGTGACTATCTGCCTTTCCCCACTGCTGTCCATTCACAGAATAGTTAGTATTTCTCAAAACGTCTTCCAGGACAGCCCATGAGACCTAGGGCTCCTCCTACCAGGACAGGAAACACATTCCCCCCACCAGATAAAAGGGCGGTCCTCCAGGCCCCATGTCAGTTATTAGTGTTTCCTCCGGACGGGGGGTAACATGTTCCAGGAACCTGGTCCCCTAGGTCTCATGAGCAGGGGCTCTGTAAGGCTATTTGGGGGCATATCACTAACCTTCTCTTCTGCCAGAAGCAGCACACCGCTGGGGAGGTTGGTTGTGCTGCTGTCTCCTGTCTCTCTGTGCCTGGAGAGGGCCATGACCGTGGTGATGTCTGCTCCCAAGCGCCTGTAGTCTCTATGTGAGCAGCAGTTTCCTCTCCTCACCCACAGCATGGCTGAAAGGTGTGAGGAGAAACAGGAAGCAGCAGCACTTGAGGGGGCGGAGCTTCTGCACTCCAAGCTGGCCCACAGGAAGTGCCGAGTGATAGGTCACTTCCGGGGCATATGACATCATCATCGGGCGCCGGAGACACTGGTTCCAGTCTTTTTAAGCGGTGCGGATGGGAGACGCTGGTTACTGGTGTGTTTTGGTGGAAAGCAGCCAGGCTGTGGAAAGCTAAACAGGGCAGGATGGACCAGTCTGCAGTTCCTGCACAGGCAGTGGAAGCAGTGCCCAACACCAGTACCTCGCAGGTAAGCCTGAAGTGTTTTGTCACTATCTTGCTATCCCTGTGAGTGTACCCTCCCCCTCCCCTCTCTGTAGTAGTGGGTTATGGGGACACATTTCTTCCCTCCTGCACGTGGTGTTTCGGAGAGTGTCAGGGTGGCTGTGAGTCTCATTTGGGGTCGTTTTATTTTTTTTTGTCTTGCAGACCAAGACCCAGGAGAAAGCTCAGGCACAGCCACCTAAAAGGAAATGTGCGGTGTGCGCAAACAAATTGAGCTCCTCTTGGAGCAAAGCAGTTTGTCGCAGCTGTATAGAGGGCCTTGTAAAAGATGACCCGGTTACCTCTTGCCAAAAGATGCTAGCTTCTGTCAGAGATGAGCTTGCGTCCACCTTTAGTTCCTTTAGAACGCTTATTGACAAGCTCCAGACTCCAGCAGAGGGTCCGTCGTCACAGAAGACGACAGTCAGCACTCCGCAGCAGGCGGACAGTGAAGACTCTGAGGTTGAGGTCAGATCTACCCGTTCCTCTCCAGAGGAATCAGGGTCAGAGATAGAGCCCGGGGATAGAGAATCCACTCGGAGCTCGAGATTTAAGTTGTCCGTAGAAGATGTGGATGACTTATTGAAGGCCATCTATACTACCCTTGAATTGAAAGAAGAGGAGGTTCAGCTATCCAAACATGATCTCATGTATAAGGGATTGCACAAGAAAAAATCTAGAGTTTTTCCAGTCCATAGCTCATTGATTGATACTATCAAACTGGAATGGGATAATCCTGAGAGAAAACCTTTCTTCTCTAGTAACCTTAAAAGGAGGTTTCCTTTTGATGAGGACACTACGCAGCCGTGGAATAAAAATCCCAAGCTAGACGCACCCCTTTCAAAGGTTTCAAAGAACTCGGACCTAGCGTTCGATGATATGGGTACGCTTAAGGATCCGATGGACAAGAGGGGGGATATCCTTCTCCACAGAGCCTGGGACTCTGCGGTTGGGAACCTCAAACCTGCTCTGGCCTCCACTTGTGTGGCCAGAAATCTGGAGGTGTGGTTAACCCAAATTCAGACTCATCTGTTGGCAGGTACCTCCAGAGAGCAGATTTTGAAGTCTTTTCCTCTCCTCTTTCAGGCAGTAGGTTTTTTGGCAGATTCTTCCGCAGAGTCGGTGAGAATGTCGGCCAGGACCTCGGCTTTAGTGAACTCGGCCAGGAGGAGCCTTTGGCTTAAGACCTGGTCAGGGGACTCAGCCTCCAAGTTACGCCTTTGTGGGCTCCCCTTAACAGGCGATCACTTATTTGGCCCAGGGCTGCAGGAGGCCCTGGAACGCACTGCCGACAGGAAGAAGGCTTTCCCAGAGAAAAAGAGAATCCCAGCAGCCAGGAAGTTTTTTCGTGGCCAAGGCAGGCAGCAGGGTCCTAAAGGAAAGGACAGCAGGCCGAAAAAACACTGGACAGGGCACAAAGGCAGAGGCAAAGGGGGGGTCCTGTTTAACCCTCCTCAACAGCCCACCAAACCGCAGTGACTTGCGTTCCCCAGTGGGAGGAAGATTGAGGGCCTTCTTCCCACAGTGGGCAGCAGTTACTTCAAGCCCCTTTATCCTGGACCTTGTGACCAACGGGTACAGGCTGGAATTCGCCCACCAACCACCAGAGCGGTTTTTGGTCACCTTTCCTCCCCAGGATCGGGAGAAAGCGCAGGCCCTGGGTCTCCAGATCGGAGACCTGTTGGATCAGAAGGTCCTGATTCCTGTTCCCCAGTCAGATCAGGGCAAGGGATTCTATGCCCATGTATTTGTTGTCAAAAAGCCGTCAGGGAAGTTTCGACTTATCCTGAATCTCCGAGCTTTAAACAAATCAATCAGATACAAACATTTCCGGATGGAGACGGTTTTCACTATCAAAAGCCTACTCTACCCAAACTGCTACATGGCCACGTTGGACTTGAGGGATGCTTATCTTCACATCCCTATCCACTCAGCCTTCCAGAGATATTTAAGATTTGCAGTGAAGATGAGGACAGGGACCCGACACTTCCAGTTTCAGGCCCTCCCCTTTGGTCTTTCCTCAGCCCCACGCATTTTCACAAAAGTGTTGGGGGAAGCCCTAGCTCCACTCAGGCTAAAAGCGATAACTATTATCCCTTACTTAGACGACCTCCTGGTGGTAGCAGCGTCATACCAGAAGCTGTTGGAGGATCTCCAGGCTGTACGGGACTTCCTACAGTCCTTAGGCTGGTTAATAAACGTAGAAAAGTCGTCCTTAACTCCGGCCCAGAAGGTGACTTACCTGGGTTACGACTTTTGCTCAGTAGATCAAAGGGTCTTTCTTCCTCAGGAGAAGATTACCAAAATGATCCAATCTATGTCAGCATTGCAGACAAACCAGTCGGTCTCCCTAAGACAGGTTTCGAGGGCAGTGGGTCTGATGACCTCATGCTTTCCTGCAGTCCCATGGGCAAGACTTCATCAACGTCCACTACAACTGTTCCTCTTAAGAAACTGGAACGGGGATGCAAGGTCCCTGGAGTCAAGAGTCCGGCTTCCCACCAGGGTAAAGAGAAGCCTGTGGTGGTGGAGAGCAAGCCAGCACCTAGCAGGAGGTCTCCCATGGTCCATTCCCATTTCCCAAAGGATTACTACGGATGCAAGTTCCTGGGGATGGGGGGCCCATCTCAACAATGCAGTAGCACAGGGAGAGTGGTCCTCGAGGGAGGCAAGGGCTTCATCCAATCAAAGAGAGCTTCTAGCGGTTCACAGAGCCCTGCAGTCCTTTCAGATAGAGATCAGGGGCCACAATCTTCAAATTCTGTCGGACAACGTTGCGACAGTCGCATACCTCAACAAGCAGGGGGGCACGAGAAGCCGGATACTCCAGTCAATTGCCCAGGAGATTCTAGTATGGGCAGAGGGGAATCTGGCTTCAATTTCAGCGGTGCACTTGAAGGGCGCACAAAATTGGTTAGCAGACTACCTCAGCCGTCACCGGGTAGATCGAGACAACTGGTCCCTTCATCCCGAAGTCTTTGCAGACCTCACCAGCAGATGGGGATACCCAGTAGCGGATCTGTTCGCAAACAGGAACAACCGCAAGACGGAAATGTTCTTTTCCATGAACCCAGCAGACCAATCCTTGGGGATCGATGCGCTGGCAAACCCATGGCCTTGCGGCCTATGTTATGCCTTTCCACCGATCAGACTTATTCCAGAAGTCCTCCGGAAGTTTCTTCTAGAAGAAACAGACCTCATTCTAATTGCCCCATTTTGGCCCAAGAGGCCATGGTTTTCCCTGCTACAGACTCTAGTTTCAGAGCCTCCACTGAGTCTTCCAAAGAGGGAAGACTTATTGTTGCAGGGTCCAGTGTCTCACCCCCAGGTGATTTCCCTAAGATTGTCAGCTTGGTATCTGAAGAGAAGATGCTAAGCGCCCAGGGGTTCTCCGACAAAGTAGTCAGGACTCTGGTAGACTGTAGAAAACCAGTAACCAGAGCCATTTATTCCAAGGTTTGGAAAAAGTTTAATTCTTGGTTATCGGAGAATCGGAGACTAACCCACGATATTCCGGCAATTCTGGAATTTTTTCAAGAGGGGGTTGACAAGGGTCTTTCCGTTAGTACCCTAAAAGTACAAGCGGCAGCTATTAGTGTTTTCCTCCAGTTTTCTCTCCTGGAAAATCCCATTGTAGCCAGATTTTTCAAATCAATTTCAAGGGCCAGGCCAGTAGTGGTGAAAAGTTGTCCATCTTGGAACCTGTCCCTAGTACTTCAGGCTTTGGTGGAATTTCCTTTTGAGCCTCTCGAGGAAATCTCAGTTAAACTACTTACATTAAAAGTAGTTTTTCTGGTAGCTATTACCTCAGCACGTAGGGTAAGTGAGCTGCAGGCCCTGTCAGTTAGGGAGCCTTTTCTCACGATTTTTGATGATCGAGTCGTTTTAAAGACTGATCCAGGTTTTTTGCCTAAGGTGGCTAGTACATTCCACCGAACTCAGGATATTGTACTGCCATCCTTTTGTAGTTCACCGCACGGCGAACAGGAAAGAAAGTTTAGTTGCTTAGACGTAAGAAGGATCCTCCTTGCCTATCTTGAGGTCACTAAGACCTTTAGGAAAACCGATGCTTTGTTTGTCCTCTTTTCGGGGGCACACAAGGGAAACAGTGCATCTAAAGCCACACTAGCCAGGTGGATAAAGCAAGCTATCTCTGAAGCTTACAAAATTAGGGAGGTTTCTCCACCTTTTGTCACAGCACACTCAACTAGAGCCTTATCTACGTCTTGGGCTGAGAGGGCTGGTGCCTCACCGGAGCAAATTTGCAGGGCTGCCACATGGTCCAGTTACTCGACCTTCATTAAACATTATCGCCTGGATCTCCTATCAGCGCAGGAGCAGGCGTTTGGTCGTAAGGTCCTGCAGGCAGTTGTCCCTCCCTAGACTGGTAAGTTCTGGCTCATCGTCTCATGGGCTGTCCTGGAAGACGTTTTGAGAAAAGCTGAGTTAGACTTACCGGTAACTCCTTTTCTGAGAGTCTTCCAGGACAGCCGGATTCCCACCCGGTTTTGTCTAGTTATGTGTATTATGCATATGTTTTTCAGGGACGTCCTACGGTTCTTGAGTAGACTGACATGGGGCCTGGAGGACCGCCCTTTTATCTGGTGGGGGGAATGTGTTTCCTGTCCTGGTAGGAGGAGCCCTAGGTCTCATGGGCTGTCCTGGAAGACTCTCAGAAAAGGAGTTACCGGTAAGTCTAACTCAGCTTTTTGTGAATGGTTCCCATAATACAAAAACCTTCTGTGATTGGGCAAGAGAGGTAAGGGCAGCTGGACAATACTCTGCAGCTTTTGTTGCTGAGATCTGAATGTCAAGTTCCTGAAGCATAGTGATGGTTGAACTCCCGGCACTCATTAAAAATGTAAATCGCAAATAAAAGTATCAATACACTAGCTATGCCCCTCCAAGCTTGCCTTTTTCCCTTTTTGTGTCCAACTCCCTTTGGGTGCGTTCTCGGGGGTGCATCCCCACTCGGCTGTACTGTTTGTCGAGTAGAAATGAAGAGGGGTTATACACAAAATACAAGCCTGTGGCACTTCATCTAAATATCTGACTTTGCAGTGTGTGCAGGCCTGAATACACACTCCTTGTGTATTGGGCTTTAACTGTCTAAGTACCAGCCTCTAATACCCTTTTTTACCTCACCCCTTTTTTTCAGTGCTGTGATAATTTGACAATTACTCCGTAGTGCACCACTGTACCCAAATTTTATGTTTGTTTTTTTTGTGTTGTGTTTTTTATTTTTATTTTTTTAACTGATTTTCTTTTAGTATTAACCATTGGGTTTTTATTACATTTTTGAGAGTTTTCTCTCCCTGTTGAAATAAAAATGCCTCAACACAGTCTGCCATGTCCGATTATTTTCTACTTGGTAAATAAGTCCACAAGGTGTCGTATACCTCGTTTGACCTAAGCCCTTATAAGCCAGCAGCTTTTTAAAACTATTGCAATTGCTGGTGTTCTTCCCTCCCCAAAGCTTTTCTTTTTTCAGCACAATACTTGCAGTGCTGAGTGCAGATGAAGCCTTGTTAGTCATTTTTGGTGTAACTTTGATAACTTGCTATATGTCATGGAGTCAACGTCTTTATTTTCAGACCAACCCATATTGGAAGAAGCCAGTAGATTGCAGGAGTCTATGATGGAGGGAAGCAGAACTCAGCTGGATGAAACTATAATGCCACCACCACCAACTCCTCAGCCGCTGCCACCACCGCAGCAGCAGCAAGGTGTGAAGCGTGACTCTCAACAGATGGAACCAGAGCCATTGATTCCTGTAAGTCTTGCTTTACATTTGGCATATGAAGCTCATTTCAGTCCCTTTTTGTGTAGTTTCTAATTTTATATATAATTTTTTTTTTTTTTTTTTTTTCTTTTGTGCAGCAAGAACCAGAGCCTCAGATAGAGATGCCACCTGTGGAACTTCCACCAGAGGAACCTCAGACCCTTAGTGAGATGATTCCGGAGCTCAATCTTCTACCAGAGAAGGAAAAAGACAAGGAGGATGAGGAGGAAGAGGTAACTTATGAACTTTTTCCTTTTTACAATATTTTTTTTTTAAACCCTAACCCTGGGTTCACACTAGTGTGGTGCGGGAACCAGCGCCAGTTCCTGCATCGCTCCACTACCGCAGGCAGTTCATACTGCCTTGTGTGAAACTGCTGCAGGTGTCATTAACACACCCCCAGTTTAGTTCACAGATCACAGTGCGAAAATTAAGCAAACTCATGTTAAATAGGAGTCAGTACACACCTGCCATCATTTAAAGTCCCTCTGATTAAATAGTTCAGCTGCCTTTCCTCCAATCAGCTGTCGCAGTATATGCCAAGACCCCAGTCCCACAGCTGAAACGGGAAGAAAAAAAATGAACCCTTTCTAAACAGTATATAAAGCTGAAGACAGCAGATATACAAATAAAACTTATGTAGAGATTTGTACATTTTGGGTATAGATTAAAGACTAAGTTCACCTTTGAAACATCATCCAGCGCCTGCATCCTCTCCCGCCAATCCCTTCTCCCTGTAACAGTGGAGGGGGGATTCTCTCCCCACACCCGCAATTTAAAAAACAGTGGGGCTGCACCCACACTGGCACATCATTCATTCACTTAATTCTGTGAATGAACTACAACTACCGTTTGCCTCCACGGCCAGCGGCTTGTAGTTTTCAATGAACTGCGATGGCACTGGTGAGCGTCTTAGTAATTTCATTGACTCTTCATGCATTTCAGTAACTGTCTGCCTGTGTCAGAGGTACAGACAGATGTACTGCGAGTCTGCAGGATCCAGGCAATGCACCTGTCGTCTGCTGATTTAAGGATGCAATGCTTTATAGGCTCCGGTATAAAAAAATTGCTTTTTTTTTTTTTATATATCTGTATATATTTTTTTTTTTATATATATATATATATATATATGTATATATATATATATCTATATCTCTGTCACTTTTATTCTTTAAGGCTCAGGGAAAGTATGTGACAGGTACTCTTTTTATGGAGTGATCTTGGGGTCTCAAGATTTTTATAAATGGCAGTTTTTACATCCGGGTGATGTCATTGCTTCCGGGTTACTTAATCATAGAGCCAAAGGAAGCCAATCTGGTTTTTGCTGGGCTCTATGATCAGCTGCCAGAAGCGCCTCACTAACAAGCAAAGGCAGCAATAAAAACCTGACCAGTATCCTAATCCATCTCCACTCCAAAGCTAAAAAAAAAAAAAAAAAACGTTGCCTTTAGCCATTTTAAGATGTTCAAAAATCCTTCCACACAAGTTGCTTTTTTTTTTTTTTTTTTTCCCCACAAGAGGCATTGATAGACATCCATTATTTGTCACTTATACACTTTGTTCTTTTAATTGCTTTTTGATTTCTACACTTGTTTGCCTTGTTGATTATTTGCCCTCAGTCCTCCGTATTGTACAAAGTTTGGCTTCATCTGTAAACGACTGTTTAAATATATACAACACGGCTCAGATCTGGCACTGAGGTCGCTTGCTTCTGTTTGCCTTCCTGAAAGGACACAATGGTACATCGTAATTTCCCTCACCAGCCAACAAAAACATCTGTGATTTTAACATCTCAATAAAAAATCTGCTTTGCTAAATATTTTCTTAGCGCACAGACAGGAGACTCATTTGCTGTGTATCAGATGAGCAGGTAGTTTAGGATGGGATATTGAAAAATATGAATTCATTTTCCCCTTCACTTGTTATCCTATGAATATTAATCACTGCTTGCAGCTGTTTTACTAAGTGCTGTGATTGTTGCTGCAGGAGGAAGATGCCACGGGGACTGAGCAGGACCAGGAAGAGAGAAGGTGGAACAAGAGGACTCAACAGATGCTGCACGGTCTTCAGGTACTGCACCGCTTCTTTCCCCCTTTCCCCCAAACAACATTGGATCATAACTGCTTCCCTTGCTGGCGTCAGCAGTCCATTGATGATTTATCTTTAGGGAACACAGTTGATTGCCAAGTATAGAATTTGCATTAGGCTTTTTTTATTTTTTTTCTGCTCCTAGTGAAATTGCCATCTGTAAGGTTGCTTTAAAGGATACTTCAGTTTGCAAAACAAAAGACTTGATGTAAACCTGTTGAGCGGGAATAAATATCAAAAGCACACGACAGTGTCTGCATGTACTGTACCTTACCTTCTGAGTTTAGATGAATCTGAAGTTATCTTTATGTAAATAAGGCAGTTGGCTCCAAAGTAACCACTTAAGGACCAGGCTTTTTCTGGCACTTTGTTCACATCTAACAATCAGTTTTGGGTGTTTTTTCCACTGAAAATTGCTTAGAATCCTTAAGTTAGATTATTTCATTTATAGGGGAGGCCCTAGAGAATAAATTGGTGGGTTTTGCATTATTTATAATTTATTTTGTATTATGAACAGCAGTTTTTCACTTTTTTATTTTTTTTTTTTTTAAATTGTAATGTCTTTTACACAATACATAACTTTTTTTTTTTTTTTTTTTTTGTAAAACATTAAAGATGTTATGCCGAATAAATAGATGCCAAACATGTCACATTTTAAAATTGTGCAATGGAGCCAAACAATGTAAATTTTACTATCCATAGCCAACGCTTTAAAAGCCTTTACAGGTTACCACTTTTAGATTTAGAGGTGGTCTGGTGCTATAATTACTGCCCATGATCTTGCATTCGTGTGGTAATTAAATTTTTACAGTTTTTTATTTTTTTTTTTTTTTTTTTTTGAACTTCATTGTGACAAATAGGCATGTGACGGGTACTCTTTATGGAGGGAACTGGGCACTTAAATGCATTCAAAACAATAAGATCAGTGTTTTCGAATGCTTTAGAGTTTTTATTTTTTAAATGGAGCTGTTTACCTCTCGGTAACTATAGCGGAGAGCTGATCCTGGTGGGATGGCTGAGTTTGAGCAAGTTGCTGGGGGTGGCACGTATCTTCCTGCTGCTTGCAATCAAGTGGCTAATTGGCTGCTCTGACTAGTGTTGCAAGAGAGCGGACAGCCGGCTCTAAAGAAAAACTGTACCATGGTGATGGCTGCAGGCATCATCTCGGTACAATCAATTGAAGACCGGTGACGTACCAGGTAACGTGACTGGTCGGCAGATGGGTTATGTAGACAATCAGCTCCAAGTCACAACTATGACAAACCTCACTAACCAGTATAGAGGCACGCATTGCACATAGCCAGAGGTCTTGCTCTAGAACAGTTATTTGTATATTCAGCTTCCTGGTTTTGTGGGCTCTGGGGAGTCCTGGCAGGGAGAAGAAACCAGAAGAATTTTCTGAATCCACTACTTTCAAGAGTGTGGGATTCTTCTGCATTCTGTAGTTCCTTTCTGCCAACCCTGCATCACTACTGTGTCCTGTAGGGGCCTGCAAGAGGAACAGTGCACAGCAGGGGGCCAGGAAATATAAATTCTTGGAAGCTTTGGATTCTGAAGAATTTTTATTTTTTTTTTTTCCACCTGGCAGTTTTAGCTTCACTACCTCAAAGGCTGGCAGTGCAGCAGAAGTGGGTAATAAAGTATGTGACGCCACCAAGCCTTTTTTTTTTTTTTTTTCTGTTATACATGGTGCACACAGAATCTGGTGCTCCTGTGCATAGTAACCAGTTTCTAACTTCAGCTTGTTCAATTACGTTTTGACAATAAAACCTGGAACCTTTTGTACAGCTGCAGCAGACTGTGCACCAGTTTTGGATGACTTTCCCCAGGGGGAGACTCCACTTGAGGGTATAATCCTTCCCTACCTAAGTGCTTTGTGGGGGGGGGGGGGTGATTTTCCCTATTTTATCTAAACTGCGGCAGGGTTAAGAGATGTAGTTTTGTATAGTGTGGGAAAATCTTTGCTATATTGGACTAATCTAGCATGCGGTCCGATTTATTGGTACCATGAGATTTATTTTCCTCACTTTTTTTTAATTTATATTTTTACAGAGAGTCTTGGCCAGAACGGGTGCTGAATCTATTAGTTTGATTGACCTGTGCCGAAATACAAACCGCAAGCAAGCCGCAGCAAAATTCTACAGTTTCCTGGTCCTTAAAAAGCAACAAGCGATTGAGCTGACACAGGAGGAACCATACAGTGACATCATTGCCACACCAGGCCCAAGGTTTCACGTGGTCTGACTTGCTTCTCCCTCCAGCCTAAGCAAGTGACCTCACCACATGTTATGAACCTCTATGCTGGATCTTGCATGGCAGAGCCGTGTACTAGAGGCTTATCGCAACACCAAGCTGGTCAAAAAACCATGTCATGCTGGTCATCTCCCTACTGGCGTTTTATTGGGCATGGTTATTTTAATATATGTACAGTTTGTCCCTTTTTTTATTTTTCTTTAAATGTAACTTCTATATTTTTATGGGTTATAAATGTGGATTTGGGGTGGGTGGGAGAATTACTATTTTTTTTTTTTTTCTCTCCAACCAACTCATTACAACATTTCTGGAGTAAAAGAATAGAGTGAGACTATCAGGCAGTTGTGTGCAGTATTGTATTGATGAATTCGTAAAGTATGTTATATTGCCACCACCTGTAGCCAGGATTAGGTTCCTGCACTGAAGTGACAGTTGCGTTTGCCAGCTGCAGTGTGCCGCCTTTACTACTAGATCCTGGAAGGTTAAAGGAACACGTCATGAGAGAAACCTTTGGGTTGCCAGGCTGAGCTTTTTTCTTCAAAATGTACTAGTTATCTGGTTGTCATGGTTGCCCTATGCCTGCAATTCTTGAGGTTGACCATGAAACAAGTAAGCTGAAAAGGATTTCTTACAAATATATATTTATCTGGATGCTTGTTTAGGTCGGTAACCAATTTTCATTGAAAAGAAGTTGCCAGGCAACTTGCATTTTAAGCAAGTAAAAAATGACAGCCTGCCTATATTACATGACGTATGGTTAAAAGTTCTCCTCCTGTGCTTCAGGTACCCAGATCTGCCTACATGTTGGCAACAAAAGGATTATTTCTCTTCTGGATTTCTCAGCAATTTTTCTTTTAGTGCAGCAGCAGGAAGTGAGAGTAATGATAAAATGAGAGATTCGGTCTGTAACTGAAGTATCGGATTTTAAAAATCGGACTTGTTTTTCTTTGCTCCAGTCTGCAGCTAAATTATTGATCTACAATGCGTTAGAAAATTAGGGAATTCCCTTCTCCTGTTGTAATTTACCATGTACACAGCTTAGCACAACAGTAAGAATAGTTATAAATGCCTCTTTTCTATACGATTCATATGTAGAATAGAGTGTTGCTGTCCAAAAAAAAAAATCAGGATTTGGCTAGAAAAGTCAGATTTACATTTCGGCAGTGTTGGCCTTCACTATCTTGGATAACCAAATTGCAAATGTTATGTGTGAGGTTTACCCCTACACTACATAATCATTGAGTCTATATCCTTTCTGTAACATGGATAAACGATGCAGAATTAGGGTGGAAATGGTTTTGTTGACTGTTAAGGGAGTGGACTTTTTAAGGATGGCTGTAAGTTTCTAGTATGAGTGCTTTGGTCTGCAGATGTCAGGGGTGACGAGGTACTCCGCTTCCTCTGCATGCAAGTAAATAGTTTAAGTCCGTTGACTTTGCATACATGCAGCCTGTCTACCGGAAGTCTGGAGTTTAGGCTTACAGAATGGTTTCTTGCACCCTGTGTGCACAGCAGGTACAGATAAGTCTCTGACTTCTAAGCATCTGTGGTCCAGATTGAGGGTTCTTTTTACATTGGCTTTTATTCTGCTTTTTGTAGTCGTAAATGTAAAATATTTCTGTAAATACACATTTTAGTATTTTATGGCATTAAAAGAAATTTAAATAATAAACGTTGCCGTCTCATTAATAGAAAATATTTGGTATGTTTCGCTGCCCATTGGAAAGCTGACATGGGTTATATAAATCATCATTTTGTTCCAAATGGAGTTCAGTATATGGATGTAATTGAGGATGTTTAAACAGATCCTTTGTGCTCTCACGCATGTTCATCTTTTCACCCAATGGTGTGAAAAGGTTTGCTATAGTGTTTGATCCAGAGCTTGGCAAATATCTGGAATTGGCACTGCGTATAGTTCTTATGTGATTTACTACATTGCCTATATTTTTTTTATGGGCTCTTGAAAAGAGGTTTTTGAAATTTTGTAGAATGCAGCTTCTCCTTCATCCTCTTGATAGATGAACCCCAAAGTCGGTATTTGTATTCCTATAGTGGGTACACAGCTCAAGCAGAGTGACAATTGTTATGGCTTCATAATAGAAAGATCTTGCTGATCATCCGGATATCTTTCAGCCAGCAGCATATATATGCGTCTGCATTGGTGGGTGATTTTCTTTTGGGGAGTGTATGCACAATGAACGGTGGCTTATTGAAGGTTTTAATATTTAACACGTTACATCGTGATGCTTGTTTGTACCTCTTTAAGACCTGGTACTTTGTAATTAACGTTTTCTTTTAACCTGCAAACTAATCCAGTTCCTTCCCATCAATGCCTGTTGATCATTCCTAAATCATAGGGCAGTTGGTGATTGTAAAGCTTTTTTCAAATGTATACTTGCCTGCTCTGCACAGTGGTTCTGCGGAGTGGCCTTTTGTGGGGTCCCCTGCCGGTGCTTTGGTCTCTTCCTCCCTTCCAAGTGCCCTCGTGGCAAGCCACTTGCAATGAAGGCTCTTGTGTGGGTTTATTTCGAGCCGGGCTGTGTGTCTATTCGGACACAAGGTGGCTCTGTCCTCACAGGTTTTGTCTGGCAGGAGCCAATGGCTCACACTGCTTGGTCAAGTCTGGGGGGGGGGGGGGGGGCTGTTGTACTCAAGTAAGGGTTTAGGGGGGCTGGTGGGCAGCCATCATTGAAATGTTTTTTTTTTTAACATCAATGCAGAGAATGCATTAAGCCGTACAGGTGTCAAACTGGTGACCCTCCAGCTGTTCTGAAACTACAAGTCCCATGAGGCATTGCATGACTCCCACAGGCAGAGGCATGATGGGACTTGTAGTTCCTTAATGGCTAGAGGGCCGGCAATTTGACACCACTGCTAAGTTAAACATTTTACCTTTTTACAATCACTTTAATACAATTATTAAAGACCTGCTGAAATGTGACCAGATGGAAGATAACCTTTTGGCTTGATTCACACCTGTGCGTTCTTTTCCCTACTGCAATTTCAATTAAAATCAGTGGACGTGCATCAAATGTGCATTGCCACACGTTTTCTACATGCGTTGCAATGCCCGTCATGGTTTGTTTACGTGCGTATTGACACATTGACGTCTGCCATGACTCACGTTGACTAGCAGCTTAGTGCATTTTTTTTGATGCATTTCCATTAAAAAAAAATGCATCAGGAAAAAAAAAATACAAAGGTGATAATCCGGCCTCATTAATCTCTATATCCTTTATGAAAATGTAATTTACCTGTTAAAAGGAATACAAGAAACAAGTTGCACTTTGCACGAGGAGCCCCTTAGTATAGAATTGTTTATAATGCAGAGGATTGCATTAAAGCAACCCAGTCAGTGGAAAAACACTTCCAGTAATAAATGAGCCGGGGCTCCTGGAGTTAGCACGATTTTTCTTCCAGTATTACCGATTGGGCAGTCATCCAGGTCAGTTTTATTCTAGAAAGGTGATTGGCTGTTGAAGTTTTGCAGAAAGCATATTTGTTCCCAGCGAGAAAGCCATTCTAAACGCATAAACAGGACTTGGCAGAGCTGCTGAATGTTGGCAGGGAGTTGGCCTTTTCTTTTCTTTTTTTTTCTTTTGGTATGCTTTGTGCTGGAGACCAATTGTTTCGTGTATAACCACCTGCTGCCACGGGTAAAATCTGAAATAAATATCTCTCTGGACAGTGGTTACTATTGAGCCTTGGGCTAAGTGTACAGTTTTGTCCTATAAGAAATTGCTATCAAAGTTCTCGCCTTTTTGAATCAGAATGGCCTTAAAAAATTTACTTTGTGAGGCAGCTGTGCCATTTATGCTTTTTCTTTTAATTCTGGGCTATCCAAAAAGAAAAGTTAATTCTAATAAAAATTGTTATACATTTCTACACTGGTCAGTGCAACTAAATGAGCGAATCACTACTATAAGAAAATCATTCACTGGGAATATCAGACTCGCATTGACTGCTGTCTGTAAAGATGTTGTAGCACCTGGGACTTGTGATTATAAGGTAGGACCTCCTCTCTCTTTTTAGCACTTATTTTGGAGTATTTCTGCACTTGGGATGTTCTATCAGAGCAGTGGTCATTTGTTTCCACGACCAAGAAACTGAGGCATCGTTGACAACGCAAGGCTTCATGTTTTGGTGTGTGTGTGTGAAAGATCAGTGAGATTTTTTTCTTTTTGTGGCTGTAAGATCTGTTGCTAAAAACAACTGTTGTGCGAGGGCCGTACTACAAGGCATAAGATGGAATCCTTAGTCACTGAACTGGAACGTTTAGCATACAAGCAAAATAATCTATGGGTTGGTGCAAAGTTGAAGACTAGTTTTTAAAATGTTTGAGATGTTTTTAGCAGAGTATTTTAGTTCAAAGAAACCTTTCCTCCTTTTGTCACTTCGCATTTCAAAGTTTAATACTGCACACTCCTGTTTTTAAGCTTAAACTGTTGCCTAAGTCAAAGTGTTTCCAGTAAATAGGATTTTAAATGCTCACACTCTGGCTGCCTTTGCTGCTGTAATGTAGAGAAATCAGCACTAAGGCCCCTTTTCACATTAATGGACCCATCGGGTCCACATGTCAGTTTTTTTCAGGCTGGTCCGATCGGACCCTTTAGTCTCCTCTATGGAGCGATGGGTGTAAATGGACATGTCTGTCTGTTTACAGACGCCAACATCCTATCTGCTAAAAACAGACAAGGATCCGTTCCCCCCCCATCTGGGGGATCGGATGGCAGTCTGGTGTAAAATGGACAGGTGGTCTGTTTACACCCACCGCTCCATAGGGAAAGTGCAGACACGGACCAGCCATCAGTGGACAGATTCCCCCGCTGAGCAGGCGGACTACTGGTGGCGCTGCCCCATGTGGAAGGGGCTTTAGAAGTTGATACTGTTGAGTTTCTGGTCCCCCCCCTGCTACACTTAGTGGTTTTTGCCTATTTCTAAGTCATTGCTGAATCCTGTAGTGAAGTGGGTGCCGGCAGATAAAACAGCAGGGGATCCGAGATCTGTCACTCGGAGTGCAAGTGACAATTCTCTACTTTACAGAGGCATTCAGCAGTAGGTGATTATTTACGTTCTTCACAGAACCTTTTTTAATCCTACTTTAATTTTATTGAGTCTCTTTAAGCTAAAAAGTTGAGCTTTTAGTAAAGAACTGTATGTCTTTTTTTTTTTTTTTTTTTGTATTGCTGGTTTAAAAAGGCACTTTTAATGTACCAAGTTATTTTCCTTAAGAATTTTGGTGAGAGATTTATAAATGATCAATGTCCATGTATCTTCTGTTCATTTCACAGCTTCTTTAGCATTACAAATAGGATTTCTATTGCATCCTTAAAGTAGAAGTCTGAGCTAACTAGTCTTAAACATTCCCTGCCCCCTCCTAACACCTATGCTGATTAGCCTGTGTAGGAAGATGCATATACCTAACTTTTCAGCCCGATCCAGTTCCGGCATGGGATCTGGCTCTCCTGTGTCATCCAGCTGCCGCTGCAGGGGAGAGGAGGGGAGCTTTCAACAAGGAATGAGCCATGGTAAGTGGGTGACATTCACTTAAAGTTGGGCTTTACCTAGTCAGTCTTAGAAGTTAGCCCTCCCCTCTAACACCTATTCGGACTAACCTGTGTAAGAAAGATCTGTATACTTACTATTTTCTGGTCTGGCCATGCGATCTCATGTCAGTCAGCACTGGATCAGCCAGTGCTGACTGACATGAGATCGCATGGCCAGACCAGAAAATAGTAAGTATACAGATCTTTCTTACACAGGTTAGTCCGAATAGGTGTTAGAGGGGAGGGCTAACTTCTAAGACTGACTAGGTAAAGCCCAACTTTAAGTGAATGGATTTACCTATACACTTCAGGGTATATTGAAAGACTGGATTTGACATTTAAAAACAAGCTTGAGTGTTCTGTATGGGTTATAAGAAAATGAAGATCTTCGGGACTCCTCAGGCTTCCAGAGCCATCTGAATATACAATGTTCCCTCGGTCCACCGTTGCTTGAATTATGGAGAACTGCCGTCTAACAGTGGTCCCATGTAAACCATTTTTTCCCCTGTAATGGCCCTAATGCAAACAGATTTCTAGCTGTTGACTGCTGTAAAACTTTTGGTTGAGATTTGAGGAACCTCCTGAAGCAACATTGGGGCCGATTTGCTAAAGGGATATAGTCTGTGCAGTTGCTCTAGATCTGAAGGAAAAACTTCATTCTGGCTAATAATTGGACGATGGAAATCAGATCTAGAGCAAATGCACTTTATATTTGCCTTTTTTAGTAAATCAAACTCCGTGACTCAGTAAGACCAGCTAGGCCCAGAGAAATGAAAAAAGGACATTCGGTAAAAAAATCTGCAGGCTTGTGATTAAAACTCAACATACATCAAATAGGGAATAGCAAAGCTCTTGTATGGTAACATTTAGAAAGGTGCACATAATAAAAAAAATATATATATATATATATATATATATATATATATATATATATATATATATATATATATATATATATATATATATATATATATATATATATTTTTTTTTTTATTTTTTTTTTTGGTACCCGCTGTTTTAGTGGGACTTTCAGTTGTATACAGTGTCTCACATGTTCACTCTTAGCCTTTTGTTTTTCCTTTCACACAATCTGTCATTCGTGGACTCTTCAGACTCTAGAAAAACATTTCCAAATCCAGTGTGGTCCCCTAACTTAATTTATGTTTTAAAATGATGTTTCACACAATTCCTTTTATTATAATGTAAAATAAAGAAAAAAAAAAAGCTTTAAGCACGCCTTTCTGTTTTTTCTATTTGACGTGCCTCAGAAACCAGTTTTTCCCTTTTTTTGTATAAAGAGAGATTGTAGATAACATGGATGTTCTAAATTTAGAAATTAATCTGTTGTCACATTTTAGTCAGTTTTCATTGCTTCTTGAGAATAATTGTTCATGAAAATAGTTGATATGCTGTGTTATGTATAACTTTTCTAATAAAATGTCTTGATGATCTTTACCTTGTGTAATGTATAATTGGTGAGAGTGCTGGGTGTAGAGCTCTAGAGCAGTGGTCATCAACTCCTGTCCTCAGGGCCCACTAACAGGCCAGGTTTTATGTATTACCTTGGGGAGATGCAGACTAGAATGCTGAAATCGCTGAACAGCAAATGATATCACCTGTGATGTATTTCAGTTATCTTGCAAACCTGGCCTGTTAGTGGGCCCTGAGGACAGGGTTGATGACCACTGCTGTAGAGGAAAGTTTTTTATTTATTTTTTTTTTTTTTTCCCCTTTTCAAATCTCTAACCGTGAGAGCGCCTTTTAGTGTCTACAGCGCTCAGACTGTCCCGCGCTGAGCTTGAGTTTTCCAATAGGTACAGCTAATGCTTTTGCTCTAGCTCAGCATGGTGTCAGGCTGCCGTAGAAATAACTGCGGCTCACAGCAGTGGTCCTTCTCTGCAACAAATGCCAAGATACAGTATCTTCAATGTATCCGATTTTTGTTTTTAGGAAACTACCATTTGGCTAGAACATAATGGATTGGATAAAACCTAGCTCGGTGCAGGAAATACCACCTGTGTGCCTCAGGTTTGTTTTAGAATGAACATGTTTTGCTCTGTTGTTGAAGACCAACCTTTTTTTTTTTTTTTTTTTTTTCCCCTCTTGGATTACACTCTAAATCCCTGCTGGGAGGTTTGACTCTTTAATTGCAGCTGCCTGGTGCGGTCATTCTCAGCTGTATCTGTATCCTACTGGACGAGTTGCTGGGATAGTCTTGAAGTGACCTTTGGCTCCTGAGTTGCACGTAGTGAGCTTTCCAAACTCCATTCTTGTAAAAGACAGCTGCAGGTTGCTTTACAGGTTCAGAAACACTGGATTTGCCTCAGCATTTTCCCTGACTCTGAAGACTCAATGAGTAAGCTAGTTAGTCGGGGCACCACTGGGTGCCTTCACTTTTCTGCTGAATTTTCCTGTGGAAGGGTTCAACGATTTGGGACCGAGCACTGAAGTCATCTGCTGGGTGGAATGTCATGTGCTTGTTCTGTGCTCCTTCCTACCATGAAGCCTCAGGGAAGAGTCTGCAAGCAGGAGCAGCCGTTGGGAAAGAGCCATGTAGAACTCCAATCTTTGATCTGTTCCTGCAGTTACTAACTCTGGCTATCTGACACCCACCTGCTACCAGCTGTCCCATGTACCCGAGGGCTTGCCTCTTACCTTGAGCATATACATTGTAATTGAAACACATCTGATTCTAGACATGGGTCTGTACCAGGTGCCCCTAGTTCACTTTCTTATGGTGCAGTGCAAGTAACACTGAAGCCAACTGGTGGGGCTGATATCTGCATCCTGGAGCCATGTTGCCCTCATCTTTTGGAGTCTGTTTCATCTTGCGTGCGCTTTTCAGCTCTGTTGGGTGTCTGGATTCACTACCTTTTTTTGGCAGGTCTTCACTATGGTCATAAAAGATTCTATGGCCCAAGTCACCCAGTGATTTGCTGGCTGTGATCTCAGATCCCAAGCATGCTCCTGTGCATTCTCCTGCATTTTTTCTCTCTTCGCCTTTCAGGACAGCACCTTGGAGAGAGCGCAGCTCCGCCTTTACCCAGGAAACACTGCGTGACAACGCCCCTTTTTAAGATCAGCTGCTTCCACCATGCCTTCAGTTTTAGTGTTTCCTCCGCCATGGTGGAACACTGCTGGGGAACCAGGGGTGCTGCGCTCTCTTTAAGGAAAAAACGAGGGTTTTGGCAGTGCCTCATGCTTACGTTCGCAAAGACCAGCCCAGCACCTTCCCGAACGATGGGTTAGGTGTTCCGGTGTTCCCTTCCTTCGTCGGCTCACAGGAGTAATGGACTGCCGGAGGTTGATCGCCCGTGCGTTCGGGGGGCCGCGGTTGTGCTCAGAAACGAGCGTTCCATGCCAGGCCTCAGCATGGCGGCGCCGAATCCCGGACGGCGGGGGACGCCAGTTTCGGTGGGTGGAGGCCTCCGGCAGGGCGTAGCAGCAATTGGTTCCAGCTGCTGGAACGCAGGAGGAAGGGGCAGGTCCTCTGGCCGGGACTTCCGTTTGTTTGGCACGGTCGGAAAGCCATTCAAAGCGCGCGGACGGCGGCTGCTACGATCGAAATGGAGGACGAATCTTCAGCAGCTATGGCGGATGCAGGCGCCCAGGCTCCCGGCCAGTCCCAGGTAGGAGAGGTACAGAGGGACCTCTTTCCTTTACATCACTGGGTGTTTTTTGTTCATGTATTAAGTTAAACCTGCAGCTGTCTGCTTTGGTGTAAAGGTCCATTAGCAGTTCAGCAGGGATTGAGACTCTGGGCACTTAGGGTGTTTGGCGTTGGGGTCTATTTGTTGTACTCTTTAGTGGCTGCAGTTAAAGAGGACCTGCGGGTTCTTTTATTTCTGTCGTGTCAGAAAGCTACTGCTAAGTCAGAGAGAACTTCAAGAAAATGCCCCTCATGTAAAAATCCTTTAAGGGACTCTTGGCCTAAACCCCTGTGCAGATCTTGCATTGCGGGTTTAGTGAAGGAGGAGTCCTCACAGGGGTGCAAGGAACTCCTGTCTTCAGTGAGAAAAGAAATAGCAGAGGCCCTAGGGACAGTACGCTCCCTTGTGAAAAAACGTGGTCAGAGTTCCAGCCAAGAACAGAGTTCTCAATCCAGTCTCCCTCCGTCCACTTCTGTGCAAGTTGAAAGTGAGTCTGAGGAAGAAAGGGAAAGTATTCCTCCCTCAACGTTTGAGTATGATGTTGAGGAAGAGGATGTAGAAGCCAAGGCTTCTAGATATAAACTGTCACTTGAGGAAGTTGATGATTTACTCAAGGCAATTTATACTACACTGGAGATCCAGGAAGAAAAAATTCAGCTGTCAGTACATGACAAAATGTACCAGGGGCTGGAGGAGGTCAAGCATAGTCTTTCCTGTACACAAAGTGTTAACAGACTCCATTAAAGGAGTGGAAGGACAGAGAATGGACAGTCCTTTGCTAAAGCCCTTAAAAGGAGGTTCCCTTTTGAGGAGAAGGGGAGTGTGTTTGGATAGATACTGCCTTCCCTCAAGTGTACAGAAAGACGGGCTTAGCCTTTGAGGATAGGGGAATTCTCAAAGTCGCTATGGACAAAAAAGCAGATGGGCTACTGAAGAAAGCATGGACTCTTCTTTAGCCAATCTGAAACCTGCAATGGCAGCCACAGTGGTGGCCAGAAATTTGGAATGCTGGTCAAACCAACTCAAAAATCAGGTGGTGGCAGGTACCTCCAGGAAAGAATTATTAGAGTCCTTCCCTACTCTATTAAAAGCCGTCAAATTTATGACTGATGCCTAGGCAGAGTCCATCAAAATGTCTGCCAGGTCATCAGCACTGGTCAATTCCGCAAGGAGAGCCCTCTGGCTTAAAACCTGGTCAGGGGGTTCAGCCTCTAAAGCGAAACTGTGTGAAATTCCCTTTTCAGGGGATTTGTTGTTTGGTCCAGAATTAGAAGGCTGTACTTGATAGGACAGCAGACAAAAAGGAAGCTTTTCCTCAGAAAAAGGACCAAACAAAGAAAATTGGAATCCTCAGAGAGGAAATGACCAGCTCCCAGTAGGCGGGAGGCTTCAGGACTTCTGGTTTAGTTGGGAAGAAACAACAAGAAGTCCATTTGTTCTAGGGATAATCCAGCAGGGTTACCATCTAGAGTTTTTAGAAGACCCCCCAAATCGGTTCTTCATAACAAACTTGCCGAGGGATCAGGAGAAGGCTCTGGTTATGAAGTCCCTTCTTCAAGAGCTGATGCAACAGAATGTCATCTCTCAGGTCCCAGAGGGGCAAGAAGGAAAAGGGGTTTTAGTCCCATATATTCTGGGTAAAGAAACCATCGGGAAAATTCTGCCTGATCCTCAACTTAAAGCTGTTGAATCGGTCCATAAAGTACAAAAAATTCAGGATGGACACGATTTTTTCGGTGAAGAACTTGCTGACCCCCAGGTGTCACATGGCCTCCATCGATTGGAGAGATGCATAGCTCCATATCCCAATAGCACCCTAGTCCCAGAAATTTCTGCGCCTAGCAGTCAATCTGGGAAAGGGGGAGATCTGGCATCTATAGTTCAGAGCCCTGCCATTCCGTCTCTCCTTCTCACCCAGAGTATTCACGAAAGTGATGGCAGAAGCATTGGAACCCCTGAAACTGAAAGGGATCCCAATAGTGCTCTACTTGGGCTATCTGCTATTTTTCGCCGACTCAAAAAGTCAGGTGGAAGTCAATCTTCAAGTGACTCAAGCACATATAAGAGGCTTGGGTTGGCTTCTCAATATTCAGAAGTCCAACGTAAAGCCTGCCCAAAGAGTAAGGTTTCTGGGGTACGAAGATGGGTCTACCCCAAGAAAGAATAGAAACAGCTCTGAAGGCACTTCAGTCCAATTCAAGGTTCTCAGTATGGCAAGCCATGTCGGCTCTGGGTCTACTGACAGCAGCAATCCCCGCAGTACAGCGGGCCAGACTGCATGCTCGTCCGCTGCAGGCGGACATGTTGACAAATTGGTCTTTCCAGAAATCTCTGGAGGGAAAGTTCGTCATAGGGGTAAGAGCAAAAAGATGACTCTGGTGATGGAGGAACCAGAGAAACATCTCAAAAGGTCTCCACTGGTCCTTCCCAGTAACCCAAAGGCTGACTACAGATGCCAGCGCAGGGGGGGGGGAGCCCACCTGGAAGAACAAACTATTCCAGGGGGGTTGGTCCAAGCCAGAAGCGAGTAGGTCATTAAACTGGAGAGAGTTTAAGGCTATTTCATCTGAGTCTTCTGTCCTTCCAGGAACTTCTAAGAAGTCAGCATGTCCAGATTTGGTCGGACAATATGACTGCAGTGTTATACCTAACAAAACAGGGTGGCACAAAAAGCAGAACTTTGTTGGAGTTAACCTGCCAAATACTGAGATGGGCAGAGAACAATTTGGTCTCCCTATCGGCAGTTCCACTTAAAAGGGACGGAAAACGCCTTGGCAGGTCTCCTCAGCAGGAGAAAAATTAAGAGCAGCAGAGTGGTCTCTGAATCAGGATCTATTCGAGACAATAGCCAAGAGGTGGGGTTGTCCTCAGGTGGACCTGGTGACAAAACAAGAAAATGCAAAAATACCAGTGTTCTTCTCCCCCCAGAGAACAGATCAAGCTCTGGGGATAGATGCTCTGGCCCACAGATGGGGTTTCTATCTGTCCTACGCTTTTCCCCCATTTTCACTGATTCCAAGGGTATTAGCCAAATTCAGACTGAAATCCACGGAACTAATTCTGACAGCTCCTTATTGGCCAAAGAGACCATGGTTTGCAACCCTAATGAACCTCTCAGTAAAACCTCCTTGGAAGTTACCTAACAGGTCAGATCTACTGAGTCAGGGCAAGTTTTTTCATCCAGATCCAACGTTTCTCAACCCGGCAGCTTGGTTTCTGAAGAACAAATCCTAAGACAAAAGGGCCTATAAGAAAAACTCATCTCTATCCTTCTTGCAAGTAGGAAGAAGGTGACAGACATTTATTTTAAGGTCTGGAAAGTATATAATACATGGTGTTCCAGAAAGGACTTTAGTTTGTCTAGTACAATTTCAGTTATAGAATTCCCTCAAGAAGGATTGGAGAAAGGCCTAGTAGCTAGTACGCTCAAGACGCAGGTAGCGGCTTTATTAGGTTTTTTGAAAGAACCCTGGTAAGGGAGCCCCTGATAATTCGTTTTTTCAGAGCTATGGCTAAAGTAAAGCCTAGATCTGTGGTTATTTTTTCCAAATGGGATTTATCTTTGGTTCTTCAAGGACTAACAAAGCTTCCGTTTGAACCCATAGAAGGATCATCACTTAAGTTTTTAACGTTTAAAACTGTGTTGTTGGTGGCAGTAACATCAGCCTGTAGAGGCAGCGAGTTACAAGCTCTATCAATTAAGGAGCCCTTCATGAGATGCTTACCAGATAGGGTAGTTCTAAAAACAGATCCAGCCTTTCTACTGAAGGTGAGCCCTGCATTTTCACCGGGCACAGGAGTTTATTCTCCCTACATTTTGCCCCTCACCGTCGGGGCCAGGAGAAGAAGCCTTCCATACCCTGGATGTCAGGAGAGATCTTCTTAAGTATCTGGAGATAACAAGGGACTTTAGAAAATCATCCTCACCCTTTGTTCTGATGGAGGGCGCTCACAAGGGATGTAAAGCTTCCAAAAACATCCTTGGAGGATGGCTAAAGCAAGTTATTAAAGGAGCATACGCCTCTCTAGGTTTGGAGCCTCCAGAAGGAATCTTGCCCCATTCGACCAGAGCAGTAGCGGCATCATGGACAGAAAAGGCCGGAGCATCGCCTGAGCAAATTTGTAAGGCTGCCATATGGTCCAGTTTCTCAAACTTTTATAAAGCATTGCCGCATGGATCTGCTCTCAGCCTCAGACCAATCCTTCGGGAGAAAGGTTTTGCAGGCAGTGGTCCCACCCTGAAGTAAGTTTCTTGATTATCCTCTCCAAGGTGCTGTCCTGAAAGGCGAAGAGAGAAAACCTTAGTTAGACTTACCGGTGACGGTATTTCTACGAGCCTTTCAGGACAGCAGCCTACTTCCCTCCCTAGGTTATGATGTATAATGTATAATTATAGGGCATGGTAACTGTCTGCTTATATTTTCCAGCATGTCGGAGGATTTCTCGATAACAACTGAAGGCATGGTGGAAGCAGCTGATCTTAAAAAGGGGCGTTGTCACGCAGTGTTTCCTGGGTAAAGGCGGAGCTGCGCTCTCTCCAAGGTGCTGTCCTGAAAGGCTCGTAGAAATACCGTCACCGGTAAGTCTAACTAAGGTTTTTTTTTTTTTTCCCTGATATGCCTTCTAGCCTTAGTAGCTTCTCGAGTCATTGGCCACAGAGACTCTGAGTTGCTACAGTCCTTGACTGATCTTACCCCTGAAGAGTTATTACTCCTAAATTAACCACTTGCCGACCGGCGCACGACGATATACGTCGACAGAATGGCACGTACAGGCAGGAGGGTGTGTATATATGTCCCTCCTTTAGCCTGTCCGTGCCATCGGGAGCGGCGCGCTCCCGCACCGGTCGGGACCCCCGTGATTCCGATCACGGACTCGATCGCCGCGGGGACCCCCGCGATCGTCTCACGGGGCGGCTGAACGGGGAGATGCCGAAACAGCATCTCCCCGTTCTGCCTAGCAACTAGTGATGCCGATCTCTGCTCCCTGTGATTGGAGCAGAGATCAGCATTCACTAGCTGACAGCCACGCCCCCCCACAGTAAAAAACACACCCCTAGGCATACTTAACCCTTACACTGCCCCCTTGTGGTTAACCCCTTCACTGCCAGTGTCATTTATACAGAAATCAATGCATTTAAATAGCATTAATTGCTGTAAAAATGACTGGTCCCAAAAATGTGTCAAATGTCCGATGTGTCCGCCATAATGTCGCAGTCACAAAAAAAAAATCGCAGATCTCCGCCATTACTAATAAAAAAACAAAAAAATTATTAATAAAAATGCTATAAAACTATCCCATATCTTGTAAACGCTATAACTTCTGCGCAAACCGATCAATAATCGCTTATTGCGATTTTTTTTTTTTTTTTTTTTATTTTTTTTTTTTACCAAAAATATGTAGAATACGTATCGGCCTAAACTGAGGGAAAAAAATGTTTTTTTTATATATTTTTTGGGGATTTTTTTATAGCAAAAAATAAAAAGTAATGCATTTTTCAAAATTGTCGCTCTATTTTTGTTTATAGCGCAAAAAATAAAAACCGCAGGGGCGATCAAATACCACCAAAAGAAAGCTCTATTTGTGGGAAAAAAAAAAGGACGTCAATTTTGTTTGGGAGCCATGTCGCACGACCGCGCAATTGTCAGTTAAAGCGACGCAGTGCCGAATCGCAAAAAGGGGCCTGGTCCTTTGGCTGCAAATTGGTCCGGTCTGAAAGTGGTTAAAGACAACTGTTTTGACTTGTTAATGCAGTGTAGACCACTCTGAAATGAGAGAAATTACTTATTGCTTCTACTAGTGCTGTATCCAGCCTTTATTTACAACTCCTAAGACCACAAAGACTCTTTGCTCCTGCTTTTTCATCTAGTGCTCTAAGGAGTTTATAAGCATCTTTGATAAGTCAATTCCCCCCATTAAGTACTTACTAGTCTTGTATCCATTTGGTAAGAATTCTGTACAGAAGTGGTCTGTTCCCACTGTGGATCTTGCCATGCCTCATTTTACCTAAATGCTTACTAGATCAGTGAAGGATGCACCTGTTTCCAACCAATAAGTGGGAAGAAGCCTGCCTTTTTTTTTTCTTTTTAAAACTGTACTCTGGTTCCTGCCTTTCACCTGATCCACCTGCTCTTGTTCTATCTTTGCTTTTAGGGGATTTCAACCAAACCGACATGAAAAAGTAATCTAATTGCTGCTGCAGCCAGTTCCTTTCTTAAACATGTGGGGCATGTGGCTGTAGCATTAATACTTATTATTATACAATGGTTTTCTGGAAGCCTCTAATGCATGTGGTGGACTGTTTAACCTTTGCACAAAAAGCTTTTGATCTGCAGGGCCTTCGGCTGATGCCTCTTTGGACCGGCTGTTAACATCAAGATGGCAAGAGCACCCATCTTCCTCAGTGGAAGTCTTAAGGAACAGACTACAAAGTTTTCTCCCTATCTTCATGTTAAAGCGGTTCTGCACACGGGGGGGGGGGGGTTTATTTTTTTATTTTTTTTACATTTTAAAATGATTACCATTCTAACGTTATACTCACTGTTTAGATTGCTTTCCGGTATCCTATTCCGTTTTTAGTTCAAATCGGCACTTATAAACTTTCACCTGAGGTCATTTTGCTTGTGGGCATTTGAAGCCCACAAGCAATCGCTTCCTTTTTCGATTCCATTGGAACGACCAGCATTCCTTGCCGGTTCCCACGCTTGCTCACTGGCAACAGCGCCGAGCGGGGTAAACATCCATTTTGCCATAACGGGTGGCGTCTTCGGAAATCACGCGAGATTCCGCTCCTGCGAACTGACTCCTGGGATGAATTACACAAGATCCCAGGAGACAGTGCGCCGATCACTGGAAATGATGTGGATACCCGCACAAACCCCGCCCACAGCCGCAGTGACAGAACACTGATAACAATCCCGGACAACTATCTAAGGCTGGTTTCACACTGGGGCGTTGGGGCGCTGGCGGTAAAGCGGTGCTATATTTAGCGATGTTTTAGCGGCGCATTTCGGCCCCTGCGAGCGGCTGAAAAAGGGTTAATACCGACCGCAAACCGCCGCTGCAGTGGTGTTTTGCGGGCGGGTTCGGAGCGCTGCCCCATTATTTTCAATGGGAAGGGGCGCTATAGGAGCGGTAAATATACCGCTCCTACAGTGCACCAAAGATGTGGCTTGCAGGACATTTTTCAGCGTCCTGCAAGCACACCGATTCAGTGTGAAAGCCCTTGGGCTTTCACACTGAAGACACAGCAACAGCTGTTTCGGGTCGGTTTGCAGGCGCTATTTTTAGCGCAATAGCACCTGCAAACCGCCCCAGTGTGAAAGGGGCCTTTAAGGTAGGAGAAAAAAATAAATGTCCATTGAGCACTTTGCACGATTTGAAAAGCAATGAGATTAACTTAAAGTGTGTGCAGAACCGCTTTAAGTGGCCCTTTCATTTTCTTCACTCCCTCAACATCAAGACTTCCAGTGCATCTGCAGATCTGGCACTCAATCTGCCAAATCCTCAGACAACCGTTCCCTTGCATGAAGGTGTTCCCTGCTTTTCAGAAAAGGGGCATTAACCTTTTGCAAGCGTTTGGACAACCTCCATGTCCGACACTTGGGTGCCAGAGGTGGTATCCCAGGGTGCAAACTGGAGTTGTGCTCTGTGCACACTCAGTTTCACACCTCTTCCAACCTCCCCTGGCACTGTACATACCCTCTTGAGTCTTTCCGGATCAAGGTGTTATTGCTCCAGTTTTTGTGGCAGAACAGTTTCAGGGGTCCTAGGCACCATGTCTTTGTTGGGGACTTTGTCAGAGGAGTCTAATTTCCTGAGCAACAGCCTCTGTCTCTGCAGTGTTGGCTGAGCCTACTGGAGAGAGTTATCCAATCTTGATTCAATCAGACAACACAACAGAGGCACACTTAAATTATCAGGAAGGAGGCAGAAGTCTTGCCTTGACAACAGGGGTTTATTGGATCCTGTTCTAGGCAGAACTTCCCATTCCAGTCTAGTCCACCATGTACATTGTACAGGTGTCAGTTGACAAACAGCCTACCACAGCTGGGATTCCCTTAACCCAGAATAGTGGGTCCCTACACCCAATGGAGTCCCAGTACCTGTGCTGGATGTGGACCTACTAACCTTCTTCAGGTTCAACAAACTGGCTAGTTTTGCCTCCAGATGCAAGGGGTGATCTAGCTGAAAACATCTGATGCTCTGAATCCCATATATCCTGATCTATGCCTTTCTTCCTGTAAAAAAAACTTCTTTGCATCTGCTTTGCAGTATCGGGATGGAGGGCATATCTGGGATCTTCGTTGATCCAGACTGGCCCAGGAAGATGTGGTGTAAGCTCTTCTGAGCACGGCCCTCTTAATCCTCTTGTATTTTAATATAACTATATTGTCTTCCTTTATTATATTGCAAAGCGCTGAGTAAACTGTTGGTGCTATATAAATCCTGTATAATAATGTGGTGCGCTGAACTGGCAAAACGCCTGAACCTGAACTGGATATTCTGCCACAAAGACAAATTTGCCCTCCTGCCTCATGGTTACTTAAAGCGGAGTTCCACTCAAAAATGGAACTTCCACTTTAACCACTCCTCACCCCCTTACATGCCACATTTGGCATGTAATTTTTTTGGTGGGGGAGTGGGGGCTTCATTAGGAGGGGGACTTCCTGTCCCACTTCCTCCTTCCGCCCAGGAACCGCCTAGGCGACTCTTCCCTCTAGGCGATCTCCTGGGACACGTGACAGGTCCCAGGAGATCACCTATCCAGTCCCGGAGCGCAGTGCGACTCGCGTATGCGCCGTGCGTGCCCGGCTGTGAAGACTAAAGCCGTCACGGCCGGGTGCCCTTAGTGGAAATGGCGGCGCTGGCGAAGAGGAGGGGGAGAGGAGTGACACCCCGTTCGGCCGAATCGCTGGACCGTGGAACAGGTAAGTGTCTGTTTATTAAAAGTCAGCAACTACACTTTTTGTAGCTGCTGACTTTTAAAATGCCTGGAACTCCCCTTTAAGCCTGTTCCACAGACCCCAGCCTTTATCTGAGTTTGATTACCGAGATGCTATAAACTAGAAAGTCTACTTTCCTGTGAGATCCATCAGATGTACTTCACTTGATGCGAGTCTGGTGATTCCACCTCCATGGGACAAATTCTCTTCTACAACTGGATTCTTGTCCAGTGTTTGCCTCTCGGCACTATAAAGGGTCAGGTTTATGTCCTTTTTTCTATTCTCTTAAATGACTGGCCTTTGAACTCTTTAGAGTCATTGCTCGCTGCTCTTACAAAGCCTGTGCTTTACTTTGGGTGCCTTGATTTTATTGGAGGGCAACGGAATTTTAAAATAAGGGTTTGGCTTGTTTTACAAATGGGGGTGAACATTCATTTCAAATACAAAGGAAAGGTTGAGTAGGGATACGTAGGTAGTATGGTGTTCACTCTAGCCTAGTATACTCGTAAACATCAGAACTCTCACACTTTGAGCAGCAGGCAGTTCCCAGTTTTCTGGATAGGATTGTAGTGCTCTGCATAACCCCCACCCCCCTTCTGGGAGCCTTTTGAGGGACTAAGATCACGATCCTATGTGTTTATGATTGTACTATTAGTACTGCATTGCCACAAAACTGATGCATGCTAGTATTAGGAGGGGGTTATCCCGGCCTGGCCTATTTTATTTTTTGTTAATTAACAATCCTCCCATAGGTGGCAGAATAACTTGAAGGTAAAATACTTTGTGTCCCTGAATGGATTGATTACAAGAAAAGGATTTTACTGTGTGCGTAAAAAAATTTAAATAAAAAAGCAATTTGGTTTAAATGTTTGGGTTTGAATACACTTAAAAAGCACCTGAGGAGTTTGCTGGATAACATTGCTGACTGTCACATTGCCAACTCTCTACAGTCACTCCATTGCAGTCAGCACCAAAATCCACAATGTCAATGGGGGACTGTGGAAATCACGCTTTCAGTCATGTGACAATGCTTGAACCACATGATTGACTGCTAGACCTGAGCACTGTCACATGAAGGAGGTCACATGCTCGCTATACTCAGAAGTCCTGGATATTTTCACTGGTTGAAGCAGAAAGGGGGGGGGGGGGGTGGGAGAGAGATATTTTCTTTGGAAGGTGACCGTGGGTTTGTTTTTTTTGTTTAGGTCCACTAGAAGGTCAAAAAATTGCTATGTTCACATTTTTATAAAGCTGTAAATCTGACATTCAACAATTATGTACTGCGGGTTAATCTTTCCAGGTGCATATTTTAAATTTATATTGATTTATCAATAGTGAATGTTTGAGATCGCCATCACCGTTTTATACATATGCCTCTTGGTGGTTTTCCTGTGCATCTGTATGTATACGTAAGTGGAGTTCCACCCACTTTTACAACTCTTCAACATCCCTCACTAAACTGTGCACTGTAAACAAATTAAATATTTTTTTTATTTTTTTTTCAGCACAGACTGTATATCTGCTGTATTCATTTTTCACTTCCTCCTCCCTGGCCGCGGGCCATCGCATCATTTCCTGTTTGCAATGCCTCATGGGAAGGGGCAGCAACTTCCTCTCAAACTGCCGTTGCTATGGAAACCTGACCTGAAACCTATTACACTGCTTATGCTGCACTGAGCATGTACGAGATCTGCAAGGATGAGATCCAGGAAGAAATAGTCTGGCTTCAGATGCCCACACTTAAGATGGCCACGGCCTGCTGCAAGTTTATAAAATAACAAACTACTGCTAAAAACTAACAAAACAGACCTTAGTTTACAGACTAACTTTACTAGAATACATTAAGCTTGTGTATTATAGGGGTATTTTTATTTAAAAAGTATAATTTCGGCCGGAACACCACTTTATGTATTTACTTAGATTCTTCAGACAAGACTACTTGCTACTGCCAAGGTTTTTAAAAGGCCCCAAACTATAAAAAAAACTAAATGTAAACTATTGTGGACAGGGAGAATTTATTACTAAATTTTCCCTGAACATTCACAATGCTATACCGCCCAGACCCCATTTAGCAACCTAGACATGTGTAGCTTGCAAACGCTTATTTTAAAGTTGGATTATACCCTGTTTTTTTTTTTTTAATTTTTTATTTTATGTAGCAGCAGGTACCAACAACTTGGAACATTACAAAAAGGCAAAACAAAAAAAAAAAATCGTGCCTTTATATCAAGTACACAGTGAAACCTCGTAACCGTTACCAAAGTTATTCTATTTGGTATATGTTGTAACGATTGATTGTCACAGAGATCGGGAGGTTGAGGTGTAACAGCCAAGGAAAGATCTCCAAAAATCTAATACCTGATGTGGGAACTATTTTACTTGTCTCCAAAGCCAAACCATGTTGGGAATAGCATAGGGAGAGAGAATAGAGAACACATGGAAAAAGGAGGAAAACTGGGAAAGAAGATAAACAGAAAATGAGGGAAAGCAAAAAGACAAAAATAAGCTGTCGTATATTTATCCACTGACCACTGTCACAGCGGGGAGTGCTGGTGCCAGGGGGGTGTATGTATAGGAGCATGTTACACGCTAAATATGGGTGTAACATGTTTGTAAAGGTGAACTTCGTCTTTAAAGCCCAACTCTTTGCTGAAAAGCTCAATAAAGCTGGGTTTACACCTCCAACGGATGCAGCTCACAGCAGGGGTTCGGTGCGGCCCTGTCCTCTGTTTCAGGGACAAATTTGTGCCTGAATTTAGCCCTAAAACTGAGCCAAAGAGGCACAGGACCTCCTGTGCAAGCCTCAATGGAGATTTGTGAACTTGCTCCATAGAGAGTCCTGTGATGCGGAAAAACCCCACATCCAATTTGCATAGGTGTGAACCTAGCCTCAGAGAGTTTTACAGTCTGAGCTGCTTTATTTTTGTTTAACATGCTGGAGGAAAAAAAAAATATTTTTCAGTTTTTCCAAAGCCTAAGCCTTTCTTTTTAGTTTTAGATAGGGGTTCCAATATTTCCCCATTCTATCAGGTTTGTATTGCCAAGAAGAAAAAAAAAAAAGTATGCCCTAGTGAATGAAGCATCAGACCAAAGCGTGAGTCCACATTTGTTTTATTAGTTTACACTAAAAAAACCCAGCCAGTGCATTTCGGGGGCGGTAAAACCTCCCCCCTTCATCAGGGCCTCCGTTAAAATAAGAACTTTGAGGCACAGAAGGGAGTCCGATGTGTCACCGGTTCAATTCTGAATTTTTGCCTGAATTAAGACCTGAAACGGAGCCTAGGCCGCACCGGACCCTTCTGCTGTGCGCTCCACGGCCGCCCTGGAGATGTGTGAACCAGCTTCATTGAGAGCTGGTGACACTCAACTGTCATGCAAATTGGATGCGGAGAAACCCCACATCCAATTCGCGTTCAGTGTGAACCCAGCCTTAATGGACTCAAAAATAGGGCTTTCCTGTGTAGGGAAGCTAATTGCTTGATTGCTAAACAGGAGAGGGTAACTGGCAAGTAGTACTGTATCTGCATGAGCACCCAAGATGTTCTGCCTCGAGAAATATCCGAGTAAAAACTAGACTCAGGACAAGTACTCAGGAAATTCGCAGTTTAAGCACCTCAAATTTTTATTTTTTAGCAATCCCTTTACCATGAATATGGAACCAGGCTATGGGCATTCAAATATTTACAAATTCTTAACAAGCAGTAGCTTTAAAACAATTGGGCTCCATTTACGCTTCTGTGACTTTGCACACAAAATCGCATGACAAGTTGAAGCCCATGGATTTAAATGGAACCTGTTCAGATCAATCAAACATGGAAAAGGTCCTTGCACTAATTTGATGCGACTTCAGAGCGTGTAAAAGGCACACTCAAAATCGCATGACTTTGGAGTCACACAAACGGAGCCTTAGACTTGTCAGTTATCCAGAGCTCCAGGAACATGGGATGGGGTTCCAGGACGGTTGTGGAGTGGATTTACACAAGCATCACTATTGCGGGAGCGCGGTGTTTAAGTAATGTGAGCATCATTTTTTATTTTATTTTTTGTATTACACTGGTTATTATGATATCCTACACCTGGGGTAGGCAACCTTAAAGAGGTGGAGATCTACCTGAACAACATGGGAGATTTAAAAGATCACCGGGCACAATGTTGCCTCCTCACATTAAGGTGCTGTCAAGCCCCTCCCCCCCCCCACCCCCCATCGGTGTAGTGTGACTTTGGGCTCTTTTCCCTGCTCAGTCCAGCAGAGAACTCGGCGGTGCTGTGACGGAAGAAAGGCAAGCTGCGGGCTATCAGAGGTTTTCCCGGCTCGCCCCACCCATTCTCCTGTCAGGGAGAAGAGAGGGCGGCTCTCACCAGGTTCCCCACCCAGCTTCCTTCCTGCTCCGTTCCTTCCCTATTGGCCATAACTGAGGGCCATTCAAAGGCGACTAGGAGAGGCAAGCTTCATGGGACATGTAGTCCCAAAAGATTGGCGGCCCCATTTTCCACAGGGAGGAGGCTACAGCTCGATCAAGAGAGAGATTGAGAGACTGCAGCCTGGAAGAAAGCTGAGGGAGAGAGTTCCAGGACAAAGAACGAGGAGTGTGCTGGGCGGAAGCCAGAGAGAGAGCCACGCTGCCCAGCGCCACAAGAGAGCCATGCTGTCCAGCGCCACCAGAGAGAGCTAAGCTGCCCAGCACCACTAGAGAGAGAGACCGAGCCACTACCAGGGTACAGACATGCTACACTGCTGAACAGTTTCGCCCCCGGGGAACACAGAGTGAACGATCGTCCAGCCGAAGTGATCACTGCTGTAGTTTCGCTGGGTCTGGTAAGAGAGCCTGTTGGCCATTATCCATTACTTAGCCTAGGGATTGTAATACGTCTGCAGACTCTGACCATAATAATGTGATAATGACATTGTCGAAAAGGGGCGGTGCATGGGTGACCCTAAAATGATGCCCCCCCCCCCTGAAAAAAGTTCTGCGGACGCCCATGCCGGTGGGGGACCCCAGAAGAGGAGGTTCGGGGTCAGTTTGTTCAGTGCTATATACGGTATAACAAAAAAAAAAAAAAGGCTTTTATAACCACTTTAATGATGTATTATTGAATATGGAGATCAGCTTTAAGCATTATAGATCATTTGGGCCACTTTAGCTATATTTATTGTAATTTGTGTTTTTATGTTGCTAGTCTCAGGACTATTTTAGTTATCTATAAATGCATAAATGGTGCCTTCTGTATATGAAGTATTCATGGTTAATTATCATTTGTCCGGTACCAGTGAAAGTATGATGGGAATTTGCGATGATCGATGTGTTCATCACCAGTAGCAATGTTGTGATGAGGAGACGTCCTTTGCCCAGATATTTTGGTTATGTATGAACTCTGTTTCCCATTGCTGAAAATTGGGAGCCATATTCCGCTTCTGCAAATCCCCCTGAATATTGTATGTTTTAGTGTTATTTCGCACCTGTGCCATTCTAAGCTCTACACCAGAAAGTATATGAACAAGACTGGAGTGCATTAAACCCGGCATCTGCCTTTTTTTTTTTTTTTTACCGGCTCCATTCTGTGAAATCACAGCTGCCTGGCCTGCGAGTCTCTCCATTAAACAAAAGAAGGTTTTTGTTTATTAGAAATGCAGCTTTGCATAAAAGTTATTAAAGCCAGCGTGATTACCCTGTATTTACTGTCTGTATTTAATAATGGCAATAATTACTTATTCAGAAAATACGAATTGGCTTGCACAATCCATGCTTACACTTAATAATTAAAATTCCTATTTTTTTTTTTTATTTGCCTAAGTTTTTTAATAGTTTTATCATTTTTATAGCTAAAAGGAATTTAAAGAGCTTTCTACACATTAGAGTTCATCTCAGTTAATCTGGGAGTTACAGTATTTCACATAAGTGAGTACACCCCTCACATTTTTGTAAATATCTTATTATATCTTTTCATGTGACAACACTGAAGAAATGACACTTTGCTACAATGTAAAGTAGTGAGTATATAGCTTGTATAACAGTGTAAATTTGCTGTCCCCTCAAAATAACTCAACACACAGCCATTAATGTCTAAACCGCTGGCAACGAAAGTGAGTACACCCCTAAGTGAAAATGTCCAAATTGGGCCCAACTTGCCATTTTCCCTCCCCGGCGCCATGTGACTCGTTAGTGTTACAAGGTCTCAGGTGTGAATGGGGAGCAGGTGTGTTAAATTTGGTGTTATCACTCTCGCTCTCTCATACTGATCACTGGAAGTTCAACATGGCACCTCATGGCAAAGAACTCTGAGGATCTGAAAAAAAAAAAAAAAAAAGAATTGTTGCTCTACATAAAGATGGCCTCGGCTATAAGAAGATTGCTAAGACCCTGAAACGGAGCTGCAGCACGGTGGCCAAGACCATACAGTGGTTTAACGGGACAGGTTCCACTCACAACAGGCCTCGCCATGGTTGACCAAAGAAGTTAAGTGCACATACATCATATCCAGAGGTTGTCTTTGGGAAGTAGACATATGAGTGCTGCCAGCATTGCTGCAGAGGTTGAAGGGGTGGGTGGTCAGCCTGTCAGTGCTCAGACCATACGCTGCATGCTGCTTCAAATTGGTCTGCAGGGCTGTCGTCCCAGAAGGAAGTCTCTTCTAAAGATGATGCACAAGAAAGCCCACAAACAGTTTGCTGAAGACAAGCAGACTAAGGACATGGATTACTGGAACCATGCCCTGTGGTCTTATGAGACTAAGATAAACTTATTTGATTGAGATGGTGTCAAGCCTGTGTCGCGACAACCAAGTGGGGAGTACAAAGACAAATGTCTTGCCTACAGTCAAGCATGGTGGTGGGAGTGTCCTGGTCTGGGACTACATGAGTGCTGCCAGCATTGGGAGCTACAGTTCATTGAGGGAATCATGAATGCCAACATATACTGTGACAGTATTCCAATATGATAACGACCCCAAACACACTTCTAAGACAACCACTGCCTTGCTAAAGGAGCTGAGGGTAAAGGTTATGGACTGGCCAAGCATGTCTCCAGACCTAAACCCTATTGAGCATCTGTGGGGCATCCTCAAACAGAAGGTGGAGGATCGCAAGGTCTCTAACATCCACCAGCTCAGTGATGTCATCATGGAGGAGTGGAAGAGGACTCCAGTGGTAACCTGTGAAGCTCTGGTGAACTCCATGCCCAAGAGGGTTATGACAGTGCTGGAAAATAATGGTGGCCACACAAAATATTGACACTTTTGAGCCTAATTTGGACAATTTCACTTAGGGGTGTACTCACTTTTGTTGCCAGCGGTTTAGACATTAATGGATGTGTGTTGAGTTATTTTGAGGGGGCAGCAAATTGACACTGTTATACAAGCTGTACACTCACTACTTTATATTGTAGCAAAGTGTCACTTCATAAGTGTTGTCACATGAAAAGATATATAATACAATATTTACAAAAATGTAAGGGGGTGTACTCGCTTTTGTGAGATACTGTAAGTTTATCTTGGTCTCATCAGACCACAGGACATGGTTTCAGTAATCCATGTCCTTAGTCTGGTTGTCTTCAGCAAACTGTTTGCAGGCTTTCTTGTGCATCATCTTCAGAAGAGGCTTCCTTCTGGGACGACAGCCATGCAGACCTTTGGTCAACCATGGTAAGGCCTGTTCTGAGTGGAACCTGTCCTGTTAAACTGCTGTATGGTCTTGGCCACCATGCTGCAGCTCAGTTTCACGATCTTGGCAATCTTCATATAGCCTAGGCCATCTTTATGTAGAGCAACAATTCTTTTTTTTTTTTCAGGTCCGCAGAGAGCTCTTTGCCATGAGATGCCATGTTGGTTGAACTTCCAGTGATCAGTATGAGAGAGTGAGAGCGATAACACCAAATTTAACACACCTGCTCCCCATTCATATCTGAAACCCTGTAACACTAACTAGTCACATGACAGCGGTGAGGGAAAATGGCTAATTGGGCCCAATTTGGACATTTTCACTTAGGGGTGTACTCACGTTTCTTGCCAGTGGTTTAGACATTAATGGCTGTGTGTTGAGTTATTTTGAGGGGACAGGAAATTGACACTGTTATACAAGCTGTACACTCACTACTTTACATTGTAACAAAGTGTAATTTCTTCAGTGTTGTCACATGAAAAGGTATATAATAAAATATTTACAAAAATGTGAGGGGTGTACACTTTTTTGTGAGATACTGTGTGTGTGTGTGTATATATATATATATATATATATATATATATATATATATACACACACACACACACACACACACACACACACACACACACACACACACACACACACACACACACACACACACACACACACACACACACACACACACACACACACAGTGGGTATAGGAAAGAATCACCTCCCTTTTAAAATAATCACTGTTTGTTGCTTTGCAGCCTGAAATGAAGACACACAGTTTTTGTTTTATCCAAGTAAAAGATCTAACACCAACATGTCAGAAAAAAATAATACAATTTCTGCTTCAGGCTGGCCATAGATCCAAAAAGGATGGACCTCCCTATCCACACATTCATGGTGGGTGGAGGAATACTCCCTGCTGTGCTATTGTATTCTGACAGCGGGGACTCCTCCACTGCTCTAGCTGTGGAATATCCCCTGATGAAGCCACGTGACCCTGTGGCGTAATGCGCATGGGGGGGGGCTGGATGATCTCACGACGCTCTGAGTTAAAGAAATGGTGGTAATTTACACAGAGGAACGCTGTTATGAATTTCTGCTGACACTTATTATTGTTGGCAGTATCCGCTGCAATCTAGCACCACTAAAAAGTGAGTGTATGTCTGGTTTTAGAGAGAAATACATTTTTTTAAGGATTTTTGGCCAATTTTCCCCTCTATGTGTTGCTGAGCGGAGGAGAAGAGGAGCAGTTTGGAGTGGGTCTGTGAAAGGTATTACACTGCAGGATTAAGGAACATCAAAGAATCTATTGTTGGACATACTTGATGACCCTACTAAATTATAAGGTCATAGGCTCCAGATGAGAGCACGCCAGGTGCCTGTTGAACAGTAGTTAAAGGCACAGGCATGGATGGGTACCATAAGAAGTTACATATCAGAAGAAAAGTGGTTAAAAAAGACTGTGGATGTTATGGACTTTTGATTTAAAGTTGTGTAAAGCGCGGCACTGATTTGTTTATTTTAATTTGCAAGGGAACGCTGTGAAATGCCTCCATTGTTCACCTGATGTAGCACCCTGGAGTTTAGGCAGGGTTGCTCCCCAGGAGTAGTTATCCTGGTTGATTGCTAGAGATCTATTGATTTCTCGCTAAGTTTGGCCTTGTTGCACTTTTCTCTTCTACCACTAGGTGGTTGGATGCTTGGTGGTACTAGATACAAAAAGGGCAACGCAAGGTCAGTTTATGGGTATATGGGGTATCTCAGCCAATGGGCAGGGGTTTTCTTAAATCCCTTGGCCTGCTGGGAGAGCCTATATATTCGGGTGAGGTCAGGTCATCAGTGTTCCGTGCCACCTGGACGGCTGTCTGGGTGGACATATGTTGTATTGCCCGGGTTGCTAGGCCAGAGATGGGGGCTATTCGGAGCACATCTGGCTGCTAGGCTGTCTGAGGTCCTGTCCAGAAGCAAGAGAGCAGCGCAGGGTTGGGATTGCGGCTTGCAGTCCAACCAGGAGTGGTGGTTCTGTCGGCCGGAGAACCTGTCGTGGTGGGAGGTAGAGGGCAAGCGGTCGCCAGTAAGGGACTATCCGCCTTATTACCAGGGACCACAGTGAGTAACAGAAGCAAGTACCGGAGCAGCATTCTCGCCAAACAGGGATGGTGAAGAATCGGGGAAACTTCAGTGGGTATCAAGCCAGGGACCCAGCCAGCGGAGGTGACGCTTGCAGAGCAGCCTTGTGTGTCAAGCCAGGGACCGAGCAGGCCAGCAGGGGTGAAACTTGAGAGGTATCTAGAGTGGCCAAGCTAGGGACCCAGCAGAGAAGTAGGGGTGACGCTTGAGGAAGATACCACCATGAAGATTGAAGGAGCTCAAGGGATATAGTGGCAGTGAATCAGTGGGTCTAGTGAGAGCTCAGTGTGCTGAAGAACTACAATGAGCGATTGTAGTTGAATAGAAAGGAACTGTTACGTTTGTGTTAGGAACTGTTAAAGACTGTTGCCATAGGAGACAGCATTTCTACACATGTAGATATGGCATCTGCTGGGATGCCTTTCCCTGCACGGCTGTCCTCCTGTTGAAGTCTCAGAGTCTACCAATTAGTCTTGTAACTACTTAAGGGTGTCTTGGCCCTAACCCCCCCCCCTAAAAAAAAAGATTGTTAAGAGAAATAAAACTTTCTTTTGCATTCAAGAAGTGTCTGGCACCCAATAACTCTAGCAACTCTGCACCCACCATGCCTCACAACCCACCACATACAGAAGGATGTCAGCTATCCCTGGCCCTGGATCATTAGATCAAAGGAGGCCTGGGACCTTTCTACACTAAAATTGTGAGGTATTTCACTTCTTAATGTCTCCAGTCCCACATTATTCCAAAGAATAAAAATCTTAAAATCAAGCCCACAGCACTTCCCGTCTAATGGTGACAACACTGCATTTTAATTTGATTTTCAAAGTTCTTTTGTTATGCAAATTGGCCAAAAAATTTGCACGTTCGCCACTAGAAATAAAGAGAAACCTATAATGCAGTTGTTAGGCTTACCCCTAGTGTAGGTGGTCGGATACTATAGCTGGCTTCTGTGTTCTTCACCTATAGCAGCCCCCTCTCCATAAGGCCAGCAAAACCTACCGGTTGCCCCGAGAACTTGTACACAATGTGCCTGTCCACCACACCAGGGCATGCATGAAATGAGCAAAGCAAACAGATACTTGTGGTTGGCAGTCAGGCAAGGTTCAGAATAGTCAGGGTGAAATCCAAAGTTAAAAGGCAGGCAGTGTTCAGAGAATAGTCCGATATCCAATCCATGGTCTTCAACCAGGGAATCCAATCTAGCAGACAAACAGGGAACACATATTACACATGCTATCACAAGCATGAGACCGCAGGCTTGGCTGGCTTAAATCAGGTTTGGTTTCCACCCAGAGACTGACTACATCAATCACCTTGCAGGTAGACAGACAAGAAAAATTATACAACCAAAACCAAGATGTTGGAACCAGCAGCTATGATGGAGCAGAAGCGCACACGCTCCTGACAGCAGTGCACTGCCTTTGCCCTTATTCACAAGAGCCAAAATTTGAAGAAATCTAATCTGGATCTAATGATTATGCTTAGGAAGAGATACTGCTTTCTATGTTTTTGTATATTCATTTTTATTTTGGCATCGGTACATGTTCCCCAGGGCATCGCTTTCCATGGCTTGTGTTTGAAAATAGCTAATTAGCCTTACAGAAGGCCAGTACTGGATGCAATGGGGTTTGCTTCAAAGTTTGAGAACTTCAAGTAGGTTTTGCAAAACTGTTTAAAATTCAAACCCACCCACATTCCCTCATCCTTAGTGATTACATACACTATATTACCAAAAGTATTGGGACGCCTGCCTTTACACGCACATAAACTTTAATGGCGTCCCCCATCTTAGTCCGTAGGGTTTAAAATTGAGTTGGCCCACCCTTTGCAGCTATAACAGCTTCAACTCTTCTGTAAAGGTTTAGGAGTGTGTCTATGGCAATTAGGGCTGCAACTAACGATTATTTTCATAACCGATTAGTTGGCCGATTATTGTTTCGATTAATCGGTTAATAACCATAAAAAAATAAAAAGTGTGGTATAATTTAGTTAATATGTAAAGTTTAAAAAAAAAGGCCATTTACTCTTAAATATCTCTATGCAGTGGTAAATATAAACAACCAACTATATGGTTAGGGAGCAAAATATCGAATCCACTCTGAGAATAACAGACAGAAGAGATGTACTGTATATACTGTTAGAGGAGATATACTGTTTTTTGTCCAATTTGCTGCAAAAACGTTTTACATGCTTTTCTGCAGCTTCTCCATTGAAGTATATTGAACCATAAAAGCAGTTTTGCAGGTAAAAAAAAAAAAGAGTCCCTGACCCTTTCCAAATACGCAGCAGCTGAAAAAAGCATAGATGTGAACGTGTCCCATACTAAACCATGTAAATGAACTGTAGTGCGTTTCTGCACCAAAAAAAAAAACACAGATGTGAACCAGGTCTAAGACGTTTAGTAATATAATGATGTTAAAAAAAAATAAAATGAGCCCTTTATAGTACAAAAAAAAAGCAGATAATCACTACTGTAAGGGGTTAATTTTTTTTACTGTAGAACTGTGAAAGTAATATTTACAGTAGCGATTATTTGCTCTTTTTGTACTATAAAGGGCTCATTTTAGTTTTTTTTTAACCCCATTATGTTACTGGCCGATTAATCGATTATGAAAATAGTAATCGATTAATTTCATAATCGATTCCGTTGTCGATTAATCGATTAGTTGTTTCAGCCCTAATGGCAATGTCTGACCATTCTTTCAGAAGCGCATTTGTAAGGTCAGGCACTGATGTGGACGAGAAGGCCTGGCTCGCAGTAGCCACTCAAATTCATCCCAAAGGTGCTCTATCGGTTTGAGGTCAGGACAGGCCAGTAAAGTTCCTCCGCCCCAAACTCACTCATCCATGTCTTTATGGACCGTGTTAGTGTATTGGTGGTGTTCATGTTGGAACAGGAAGGGGCCATCCACAAACTGTTCCCACAAAGTTGGGAGCATGAAATTATCCAAAATGTCTTGGTATGCTGACGCCTTAAGAGTTCTCTTCACTAAAAAGAACTAAGGGGCCAAGGCCAACCCCTGAAAAACAACCCCCACCATAATCCCCCCTCCATCAAATAATTTGGACCAGTACACAAAGCCAGGTCCATAAAGACATGGATGAGCGAGTTTGGGGTGGAGGAACCTGACCGGCCTGCACAAAGTCCTAAACTAAACCCGATAGAACACCTTTGGGATGAATTAGAGTGGAGACTGTGAGCCAGGCCTTCTCGTCCACACCTTACAAAGGCGCTTCTGGAAGAATGGTCAAACATTCCCATAGACACACTCCTAAACCTTGTGGACAGCCTTCCAAGAAGAGTTGAAGCTGTTATACCTGCAAATGGTGGGCCAACTCAATATTGAACCCTACGGACTAAGACTGGGATGCCATTAAAGTTCATGTGCGTGTAAAGGCAGGTGTCCTAATACTTTTGATAATATAGTGTATATGAACTATATTAGATGATGGCGCATAAAAAGCAAAAAAAATAAAATAAATAACAATAAAACAATTGAGTCCTGTCCCTGATACATTTTTTTATTTGCACTAAAACTCACATTTTCAGGACAAGCTTTAGGCCTGGTTCACACCTATGTGTTTTTTAGTGCATTTTCAGTTTTGCAAAAAAAACTACAGTCCATCTAACATAGTTTCCTATGGGTCACGTTCACATCTATGCATTTTATGGAAAGGGCCAGGGACTTTTTTCTGGTTCTTGGTTCCATAGACTTCAACTGATGAAAAATGTGTATTGAAAAATGCAAAATGCGCCTGGAATATGCAAACTGCAACCTGCATCAGTGTGAACCAGGCCTTAGGGGTGTACCCCATTCTTGAAGGTCCAAGTGGTGCTGCCTGGACCTTGAAGAAGGGGGTACACCCTGAATGCTTGTCCAGAGAATTTGGAAAATAGTGCAAATAACAAAAAGTATCATGGACAGTATCCTGTCTGTTTTTGTTGCAAGTGCACTAATGCGGTAACAATCACGTCAAGCTTAAAAATAAATAAGCCTCCATTGGCTGAAACTGCTGCCCCTCCACGCCGACCCCGAAGCTGATATCAAGACGGTTTAAGTAGTCATGTTAGCTGCATGTAAAGATACAAAGAAATATATTTTAATGCATACCTTTTGTTTTTTGGAATCACATTCACACCAAAGGTTGGATGTTTACCAAACTTTAGATATCCAAAGCTAACCCCGGTCACCCGTGTACTATGTAGATATGGAAGTTACTGCGCTAGCTTTAAGTAAAAAGAAAAGAAAAAAGCTGCTACCTAAACAATGTGACAAACATATGAAATATGGATGGTAGATATAGTAGCGCTAGTAGCACAGCATTTTTTCTTTACATAACCACCTGGATGAGAGTTGCCTTGTGGTCCAGCCGGTCTTTCCACACCTAAGGGCCAGCCCTGGTGTTCCTTCCATCGGAGGTTCGGTTGGGTAGTTACCCACAACCAGTGGCGGTGCGTCCATAAAGGGCGCAGGAGCGCCGCCCCCCTCTCTCCTGGCACCGCTCTATCAGCATAGATAGATTCATGCATTGCATGAATCTGTCTATGGTCGCCGCTGACACCACCTATTCAGGTGTCCGGCCCCTTTTCGGCGGCGCCGGGCATCTAAATTACAGCGGCAGGGGTGTTTTTTGGAAGCACCTGAATAGGCGCCCAAAAAGGTGAACAGCGGGCGCAACACTTTGCTTTCGCTGTTCACTTAGCTGTGTGTTAGCAAAGCGAAGGAATTTGCTTTTCTAACACTGAACCTGTTCCCTGATTGGCTGAAACGTCAGGTGCTGTGATTGGATGCCTGAGAGAAAGGAAGGAAGAAGACATTGAGGAGCGTGCAGGACACACTGGCAGCATTTGATGGTGCACAGTAGCAGCAATTTATGGGCACACTGGTAGCATTTGATGGGGCACAGTAGCAGCATTTGATGGGCACACTGGCAGCATTTGATGGGGCACAGTAGCAGCAATTGATGGGCACACTGGCAGCATTTTATGGGGCACAGTAGCGGCAATTAATGGGCACACTGGCAGCAATTGATGGGCACAGTAGCTGCGTTTGGCACAGTGGCTGCGCTTGATGGGCACAGTGGCTGCATTTGATGGGCACAGTGGCTGCGTTTGATGGGCACAGTGGCTGCACTCGATGGGCACAGTGGCTGCACTCGATGGGCACAGTGGCTGCGTTTGATGGGCACAGTAGCTGCAATTGATGTTTTTTTTTTTTTCAGTTTGTTTGCGCCCCCCCCCCCCCAAAATATTTGGAGCACCAGCCGCCACTGCCCACAACACCCCTTGAGTCATGCTTGGAGGTCCTGGATCCCTTGGAGTCTTGTTTATACACCGATTTCAGCACCCTTGCCTTTATGACTCGTTGTTGCTGACACTGGAGTCCATCTGTTCCGGTAAGAGTGTATATACTTCTCTTTTTGGTTGAAGATGTACCATCCTTGATGCTTCCCATGCCGGACAGTGCCAGCTTATTCCATCTTTGATTCATTATCAATTGGTGGTTGACGCATACGTCCTTTTTTAACCTGTAGCCGACCGCCCACTGTCTACTGACGGGGGAGCGGTGCGGCTCTTGTGGCGGGACGCCGTCATATGACGGCGTCTACATTTTGGCCACTAGGGGGCGTGCGCGCGTGCCCGCCGCGGCGCTGGGGACCCGATGCGCGTGCCCAGTAACTGAGCAGGACGTGGATCTGTGTATGTAAACACACAGATCCACGCCCTGTCACTGGAGAGGAGACCGATGGTGTGTCCCTTGTACATAAGGACACCGATCGGTCCCCTCCCCCAGTCAGTCCACTCCCCCCACAGTTAGAATCACTAACATAGAGAACATATTAACCCCTGCAGCGCCCCCTAGTGTTAACCCCTTCCCTGCCAGTCACATTTATACAGTAATCAATGCATTTTTATAGCACGGAACGCTGTATAAATGTGAATGGTCCCAAAAATGTGTCAAAAGTGTCCGATATGTCTGCCGCAATGTCGCAGTCATGATAAAAATCGCAGATCGCCGCCATTACTAGTAAAAAAAAAATAATAAAAATGCTATAAATCTATCCCCTATTTTGTAGACGCTATAACTTTTGCGCAAACCAATCAATATACGCTTATTGCGATTTTTTTTTTACCAAAAATATGTAGAAGAATACGTATTGGCCTAAACTGAGGAAAAAAATTTGTTTAAAAAAAAAAAAAAAATTGGATATTTATTATAATAAAAAGTAAAAAATATTATGTTTTTTCAAACTTGTCGCTCTTCTTTTGTTTATAGCGCAAGAAATAAAAACCGCAGAGGTGATCAAATACTACTAAAATAAAGCTCTATCTGTGGAGAAAAAATGATAAAAATTTTATTTGGGTACAGCATTGCTTGACCGCGCAATTGTCATTCAAAATGCGACAGCGATGAAAGCTGAAAAATGGCCTGGTCAGGAAGGAGGTGTTCGTGCCTGGTAGGCAAGTGGTTAAAGACTTCCACATTTCTTGCACTTTTTCACATTTCCATTTATGTCACTTTTGCATATTTCATTTTTGCACTTATATATCGATATATGTGTTTACTTGTTAGCGCTACTATATCTACCATACCCGTGTACTGTGGATACCATAGCGAAGGAAGACGCCGCTGACTGTCCGTGACATGCACCTAAAAATATCTATTTACTTGTCAGAGGGAAAGCGACTGCGGCAGTGATGTGAATACTGACAGGAACCTTATGACTCACAAATCTATAGGACATAGAGAGTCGGACGCATAGCAAGCCAGGGATAAATCACAGGCAACTCCTGCCCATGGAGATTGACAGAGACTCTGACAGAAGCTGGCAAGAGGCTTTGAAGATGTCTGAATTATGGTAAAATCAAGAGACCAAGGGATAGTTCCAATATCTCAGCCTGTCAGATACTGTAACATGGACTGATAAATAACTGCTGTGCAGACTGAGCACTGCAAAGATTGCTGCTGACACTGAGACAGAGGAAGACAAAAAGACGAGATGTGAAGAGGTACTGAGGCTGCATCTGCTCGTTAGCTGCCATTCCTGGGCATCATCACTGCGCTCTGATTACAGATAGACGCTGACTTATACTGAAAGTGCCGAGCTGCAGCCGGAATGAAATGTACAATGTGCGGGCATGGGCATAGCAAGAGGTCAATGAAAACTTTCCCTTTTGAAGAAGAACTTCCACTGTAAAGAAGGTCTTTACTGCGGTAAAAACAGGTGGCTGTACCGCTTTATTACCACCTGCCCCCCTAAACTGCAAAGACAGCCAGATGGGGTCATACACATGCCACGGTAGGGGAACCACTGCTCCAGGATAATCCACACAACTGAGGTTTGCAGCTTCTCCTAAGATAGAGAGACCCAGGTGAAGGCACGGCACATACTAATGACAATAGATTGAAAGACTCTGGACGGCTGCACTCCAAAATAAATTTCAATGCCTTTTATTTGTGAAACAAAATCACACAAATGTGGGTCACAGCAAAGCAAAAATCTCTAATGCGTTTCACACTACCAGGAGTGCTTACTCATAGCTTGAGTAAGCACTCCTGGTAGTGTGAAACGCGTTAGAGATTTTTGCTTTGCTGTGACCCACATTTGTGTGATTTTGTTTCACAAATAAAAGGCATTGGAATTTATTTTGGAGTGCGGCCGTCCAGAGTCTTTCAATCTATCGTCACACATGCCACGGTGCAGCAAAAATGAACCTCCCGTCATGATTAGTGGACAGTACCACATGAAAGGAGGCTGCGGCATTGCAGTGCAGGCTTTTCGGGGTTAAAACAGGTGATGATGAGGTTATATATCGCCTCCACGGATTGCTCTTCAGAGGCAATACTTGTGTAAATGAGCCCTTATACCATAGCTCCCAACTGTCCCTGATTTTGAGGGACTGTCCCTGATTTGGAGCAATGTCCCTCTGTCCCTCTTTCCTCCTCATTTGTCCCTCATTTTGGTCTGATCTATATATTTGTTTATAAAATGCACTTTTTATCTATCAAAAAGTGTTTTCCAGCGCTAAAACTTTCATATGATTTCTGAATTGCTGCATTTGTAAATTCCAAAAGACAATATAAAGGAATAGTAGTGGTAAAAAAAAGAACTTGTGGGTTTAACCAATCTTGTTTTTTTTGTACAATTCTCCTTTAACCACTACAATACTGGGCACTTTCGCCCCCTTCCTTCCCAGACCAATTTTCAGCTTTCATCGCTCTCGCTCTTTCAATGACAATTGCGCGGTCATGCAATGCTGTACCCAAATGACATTTTTTTCATTTTGTTCGCACAAATAGAGCTTTAGTTTGGTGGTATTTATTCACGACTCCGTTTTTTATTTTTTGCGATATAAGCGAAAAAATAGCGGAAATTTTTGAAAAAAAACAATATTTTCTCCTTTCTTTTTTAAACTAAATCCAATAAAATCAAATTTTGTCATAAATTTAAGCCAAAATGTATTCTGCTACATGTTTTTAGTAAAAAAAAATCTGTTAAGTGTATAATAATTGGTTCGCGTGATCACGGACATATGTACGCAAATGATCATGTACAGATGTGTGCAGGTGATCACGGACATATGTGTGCAGATAATCATTGGCACATGCGATTTTACTGGGACATATGTGGGGGACATGTGTTTTTATTATTTAGGGACATGTGTTTTTATTTGGGGACATGTGTGTTTTTTGGACATGTGTGTTTTGGGGACATGTGTGGGGACATGTGTGTTTTACTGTGTTGGTACACTGTTGTGGACACTAGACTGGTGATCAGTGAGTAAAAAAACATCTAATACTCACTGATCACCAGCCGGCTGCAGCGATCCGCTCTCCTCTCCTCACCGACAACTTCCGTGTGAGGAGAGGAGAGCCGATTGCCTAGCAACCGGCTGTTTGCTTACATCACATGACGGCTGTGATTGAACACGGCTGTCATGTGATCAGGAGGGCCAATCACAGAGCCCTCCTGCCGATCCGAGATGTGCCGTGTCCGGGTGACACGAGCGCATCGGGATCGCGCCGCTGCGCGAGCACGCGCGCGCACGCGATCCCCCTACTTCTGATGGACGTTCAGGAACGTCCGATCAGAAGTAGGCGGCTCCCACCCGGCCGTATATATACAGTGGCTGGGTGGGAAGTAGTTAAGGGGGCGTGGCAAGGGGTGTGTCCTATGCCTGCATAATTTTGCTGATAGGTGTCCTTCATTCCAATCTCAAAAAGTTGGGAGGTATGCCTTATACACTCAATGACATTCATTTATAGGGTGTTTCTAAATGCATGTAATGATTTTCAGGGATCATGCACATTGTTTTCACAGGTTCCTGGCATTTTCCACACATTGGCCTCCTGGTGTGTTGCAGTAATGTGATTTTTTTGTACGCATTAATGTGCATTGCATTAAAGTGTTCTTGGGCGATAAAAACTGTTTCCAAAATTTGCTCATTGTTTACAAGGACGCACCCTCTACCCCTAATTATCATAGATGCTTGGATTGAATAATTTGCTCAGTGTACATGGGTGCCACAAAAAATGCATATAAGTGGATGTAAGCCCTCTCCTATACCCAGTGAAGTGAACACAGGGATGAAACAAATCTCCCTAGATAAGTTTTACATGCATATCTGCTGTCTTCAGCTTTATATATTCTTTAGAATTCTTACATCGTGTGCAAATTTTTACTTCCTCATTCAGCAGCTGGAGTGGATTCTTGGCATACACTGTGTGACAGCTGATTGGAGGAAAGGCACAGCCACCCACTCCTCATAGGCAGAGACTTGCAGAGCTGTGCTGTGACAAGACAAGCTTACTGTTAATCTATTTATAGCACCCTCCCCGACACAAGTTTCAGGCTGGTTTTATCTCAGTTGACGGAGAACTTGTCAGAAGTTATCATGCTGATAACTGAGAAACAAAACCGCAGAAAGACACAGGACTTAGAGCTTTGGAGAAAGAGATACGTAAACACTACAGATATATGTGCCCAGCTCAAATTTCATGCATCGGGTTTACATCCACTTTAAGGCAGCCCATTCAAATTAATGGGCTGCCAATGCAACACAATGTCACAAAAAAATAGAAATGCAGCATTTTTTGCAATGTAGGGTACCACAGGGCAGGGTAGTGCACTACCTTGGGTTGCAGCACGTTTGCATTTCTTGAAGTGCCAGTGTATGGTACTGCACCCTGATGACACATGCGATGTGCATTTCTGCATGCGTTACCTTGACACAACAGCGTGAATACACCTTTACAGCTTGCTGTTCTACATTTTAATTATTGTTTACATATACAGATTTGTAACAGTTTTTTATGGCACCCATGTACACTGAGCAAATTATTCAATCCGAGCATCTCTGGTGATAATTAGGGGTGGAGGGTGCGTCCTTGTAAACAATGAGCAAATGTTGGAAGCCATTTTTATCGCCCATGAACTTGCTGCACACTGTTAGCATTGAAAAGCTTCACAGGAACCAAGGAAGGCAAAATTTAGGGATGGGAACATGGGTATCCGCAGGTAGGGGTAAGGGGGGGCGGGCAAGTGCCCCCCCCTGGAATCAGGGATCAGATTAGGAGTGATGACCCCATCACCCCTCTCTGTCACCCCCCTCTCTCTCACCCCTCTGTCTCTCTCTGTCACCCCCCCTGTCTCTGTCACCCCCCTCTGTCTCTCTCTGTCACCCCCCCCCCCCCACATGTATGCAGTTTCTGACAGTCTCTTGTGCCATGTCCGCAGTCTCTTGAGCCATTTATGCAGTTTCTGACAGTCTCTTGGGCCATGTATGCAGTCTCTGGTCATCTCTTGTGCCATGTCCACAGTCTCTTGAGCCATGTATGCAGTCACTGACAGTCTCTTGGGCCATGTATGCAGTCTCTGACAGTCTCTTGTGCAATGTCTGCAGTCTCTGACCATCACCTATACTATGTCTACAGTCTATGACCGTGATAATGTGATAATGACATTGTCGAAAAGGGTCAGACCATGGGTGACCATAAAATGATGCCCCCCCCCCTGAAAAAAGTTCTGCAGATGCCCATGGATGGGAAGGGGATTTTAGTGACTAATGCTGCGTACACACAAACTGAATTTTCGTCGGAAAAATCTTGGATGGTTTTTCCGACGGAATTCCGCTCCAGCTTGGCTTGCATACACACAGTCACACAAAAGTTCTCTGAACTTTCGACCGTCAAGAACGCAGTGATGTACAACACTACGACGAGCCGAGAAAATTAAGTTCAGTGCTTCGGAGCATGCGTCAAATTGTTTCCGAGCATGCGTAGGAGTTTTTTGCCTGTCGGAATTGGTACAGACGATCTGAATTTCCGATCTGAACTTTTTCCGACCGAAAAATTGAGAACATGCTCTCAATCTTTTGCTGGCTGGAATTCCACCAGCAAAAGTCCGATGGAGCATACACACGGTCGCATTTTTGGACCAAAAGCTCTCATCAGACTTTTTCTCGCGGAATTTTCGCTCATGTGTACGGGCATTAGAATGTGGCATGGTTGTTGGTGGCAGACTGGCTGGTCAGAGTATTTTAAAAACTACTGATCTACTGGGATTTTCATGCACAACCATCTCTCGGGTTTACAGAGAATGGTCTGAAAAAGAGAAACTATCCAGTGAGCGGCGATTGAGTAGACGAAAATGCCTTGATGATGTCAGAGGAGAATAGGCAGACTGGTTTGAGAAGCTAGAAAGGCAACAGTAACTCAAATAACCACATGTTACAACCAAGGTATGCAGAATATCATCTCTGAACGCACAACACATTGAACCTTGAAGCAGATGGGTTACAGCAGCAGAAGACCACACCGGGTGCCACTTCTGTCAGCTAAGAACAGGAAACTGAGGCTACAATTCGCACAGGCTCACCAAAATTGGACAATAGAAGATTGCCTGGTCTGATGAGTCTTGATTTCAGCTGTGACATTCAAATGGTAGGTCAGAATTTGGTGTAAACAATATGAAAACATGGATCCATCCTGTCTTGTATCCACAGTTTAGGCTGGTGGTGGTGATGTAATGGTGTGGGGTACATTTTCTTGGCACACTTTGGGTCCCTTAGTATAAGGTGACCAGATTTTTTAAATGAAATCCGGGGACATATTTTTTATTACTAGTAATGGCGGCAATCAGCGACTCTCTGGCCGTTGCTGCCCGCCTCACAGCCTGTTAAGTCTCACTCTCCGGGCTCGGGCTACTACTGGGTGGGGCGCAGAAGAAGATCACTCCACCAGGGAAGGCAAGGGGATAAGCAGGTAGGTGGCTGGCCGGGACATGAGCCAAGGCAGAAGAACATGGACCCGATACTGAAAAAATATTCCCTCCGCTCCGACCAGCACAGGATCATCAGAAAGGGGCACAGATATAGGAAAAATACACCCCCCCTTAGCTAGTAGGAGCGGGGGTGTGTAATTCAGAATTTTTATAAAAAATTATTTTATATTTTTGAAATTGCCCCAGTCTCTGTTCAAATCCAATCCGGGGACAAAACTGGGGACAGACTTGGTCCGGGACAGTGTCCTCAATCAGGGGACTGTCCCCAGAAACCGGGGATGTCTGGTCACCCTACCTTAGTACCAATTGAGCATTGTTTGCCACAGCTAGGGATGAGCCGAACACCCCCGGGTACGGTTCGCACCAGAACCTTCGAACGGACCGAAAGTTTGCGCAAATTTTTGAACCCTATACGTTACAATGGACGCGAACGTTCGAAATCAAAATTGCTAATTATAACGGGCAATATGCATGTTAATGTCATAAAACAGGTTTGGGGACCCGTGTCCTGCCCCAGGGGACATATATCAATGCAAAAAGAACTTTTAAAAACTAACGTTTTTTCGGGAGCAGTCATTTTAATGATTCATAAAGTGAAAAAAAAAAGTGAAATATTCCTTTAAATATGGTACCTGGGGGGTGTCTAAAGTATGCCTGTGAAGTGGCATGTGTTTCCCGTGTTTAGAACTGTCAACACACTATAACTCCTATGTGTGCTGACAACACACTATAACTCCTATGTGTGCTGACACAAACACACTATAGCTCCTATGTGTGCTGACAACACACTATAGCTCCTATGTGTGCTGACACAAACACACTATAGCTCCTATGTGTGCTGACAACACACTATAGCTCCTATGTGTACTGACAACACACTATAGCTCCTATGTGTGCTGACAACACACTATAGCTCCTATGTGTGCTGACAACACACTATAGCTCCTATGTGTGCTGACACAAACACACTATAGCTCCTATGTGTGCTGACAACACACTATAACTCCTATGTGTGCTGACAACACACTATAGCTCCTATGTGTGCTGACACAAACACACTATAGCTCCTATGTGTGCTGACACAAACACACTATAGCTCCTATGTGTGCTGACAACACACTATAGCTCCTATGTGTGCTGACACAAACACACTATAGCTCCTATGTGTGCTGACAACACACTATAGCTCCTATGTGTGCTGACAACACACTATAGCTCCTATGTGTGCTGACAACACACTATAGCTCCTATGTGTACTGACAACACACTATAGATCCTATGTGTGCTGACAACACACTATAGCTCCTATGTGTGCTGACAACACACTATAGCTCCTATGTGTGCTGACACACACACACTAGCTCCTATAAATCCCTGCCTGCCTGCCTGCCTGGGATGGGACAGAAGGTTGGGACAGAAAGTTAGGGTGCAATGCTGTACTAACAGCACTGCAATGGGTGCTACTACAATGCTGTACTAACAGCACACACACACCAGACTAATCCCCAGCAGCAGATAATGTCACACTCAGCAGTGCAATCAGCAGAAATGATCAGTATTCAATGAATCAGCAATGGTTTAGCAATGAATGAATCAATCAGCAGTCTGCCTATTCACTCTATCAAAGCCGGAACACATGTGCACTGGGCCGACGGCGCGGCGGCCTTTTATACAGTGGGGCGTGTACTAAAGCCCCTGAGCTTTAATTGGCTACAGGCGTCCTGCCTGTAGCCAATTATTGCTATCCTCGCTGCCGGCGCTGTGATTGGCCAAGCATGCGGGGTCACAGTGCATGCTTGGCCAATCATCAGCCAGCAATGCACTGCGCCGGCCGCAATGCATTGCGGTCCGCTCGCATCACACGAATGTGATGCGAACGGCCCAAATAGTTCTGGGCTCGCTGAGTGGGCGAACGCCCGGTGCTCGATTCGAACGTGGGTTCGAATCAAACACCGGGCCCTGACTAGGGATGGGCCCGGTGCTCGATGCGAACCCACGTTCGCATCGAGCACCGGGCGTTCGCTCGCTCGGCGAGCCCAGAACTATTTTGGCCGCTCGCATCACGTTCGTGTGATGCGAGCGGCCCCGCAATGCATTGCGGCCGGCGCGGCCGACGCAGTGCATTGCTGGCTGATGATTGGCCAAGCATGCACTGTGACCCCGCATGCTTGGCCAATCACAGCCCCGGAAACTCGAAGAGCCATAATTGGCTACAGGCAGGACGCCTGTAGCCAATTACAGCTCAGGGGCTGTAGTACACGCCCCCCCCTATAAAAGGCCGCCACGCCGTCTGCGCCGGTCACATGCTGTTCCGGCGCAGATTGAGCAGGCTGATTCTGTGACACTCTGCTCGATTTAGTTAGGTAGAGAGATTCACTTACAGAAATTGAGTTAGATAGATTCAGTTACAAAGATTGATTGAGAAAGAGGGGCTTGTAGTGTGTTCGTGGCAGGCAGGCAGAGCTCCTATATTTTGTTACCAGAAGCACCTATAGGACTTGTAGTGTGTTCGTGGCAGGCAGGCAGAGCTCCTATATTTTGTTACCAGAAGCACCTATAGGACTTGTAGTGTGTTCGTGGCAGGCAGGCAGAGCTCCTATATTTTGTTACCAGAAGCACCTATAGGACTTGTAGTGTGTTCGTGGCAGGCAGGCAGAGCTCCTATATTTTGTTCCCAGAAGCACCTATAGGACTTGAAGTGTGTTCGTCCCATCACACACACAGAGCTATATTTTGTTCCCAGAAGCACCTATAGGACTTGAAGTGTGTTAGTCCCATCACACACACAGAGCTATATTTTCTTCCCAGAAGCACCTATAGGACTTGAAGTGTGTTAGTCCCATCACACACACAGAGCTATATTTTGTTCCCAGAGGCACCTATAGGACTTGAAGTGTGTTAGTCCCATCACACACACAGAGCTATATTTTGTTCCCAGAGGCACCTATAGGACTTGAAGTGTGTTAGTCCCATTACACACACAGAGCTATATTTTCTTCCCAGAAGCACCTATAGGACTTGAAGTGTGTTAGTCCCATCACACACACAGAGCTATATTTTGTTCCCAGAAGCACCTATAGGACTTGAAGTGTGTTAGTCCCATTACACACACAGAGCTATATTTTCTTCCCAGAAGCACCTATAGGACTTGAAGTGTGTTAGTCCCATTACACACACAGAGCTATATTTTTTCTTCCCAGAAGCACCTATAGGACTTGAAGTGTGTTAGTCCCATCACACACACAGAGCTATATTTTGTTCCCAGAAGCACCTATAGGACTTGAAGTGTGTTAGTCCCATCACACACACAGAGCTATATTTTGTTCACAGAAGCACCTATAGGACTTGAAGTGTGTTAGTCCCATCACACACACAGAGCTATATTTTGTTCCCAGAAGCACCTATAGGACTTGAAGTGTGTTAGTCCCATCACACACACAGAGCTATATTTTGTTCCCAGAAGCACCTATAGGACTTGAAGTGTGTTAGTCCCATCACACACACAGAGCTATATTTTGTTCCCAGAAGCACCTATAGGACTTGAAGTGTGTTAGTCCCATCACACACACAGAGCTATATTTTGTTCCCAGAAGCACCTATAGGACTTGAAGTGTGTTAGTCCCATCACACACACAGAGCTATATTTTGTTCCCAGAAGCACCTATAGGACTTGAAGTGTGTTAGTCCCATCACACACACAGAGCTATATTTTCTTCCCAGAAGCACCTATAGGACTTGAAGTGTGTTAGTCCCATCACACACACAGAGCTATATTTTGTTCCCAGAAGCACCTATAGGACTTGAAGTGTGTTAGTCCCATCACACACACAGAGCTATATTTTGTTCCCAGAAGCACCTATAGGACTTGAAGTGTGTTAGTCCCATCACACACACAGAGCTATATTTTGTTCCCAGAAGCACCTATAGGACTTGAAGTGTGTTAGTCCCATCACACACACAGAGCTATATTTTGTTCCCAGAAGCACCTATAGGACTTGAAGTGTGTTAGTCCCATCACACACACAGAGCTATATTTTGTTCCCAGAAGCACCTATATGACTTGAAGTGTGTTAGTCCCATCACACACACAGAGCTATATTTTGTTCCCAGAAGCACCTATAGGACTTGAAGTGTGTTAGTCCCATCACACACACAGAGCTATATTTTGTTCCCAGAGCACCTATAGGACTTGAAGTGTGTTAGTCCCATCACACACACAGAGCTATATTTTGTTCCCAGAAGCACCTATAGGACTTGAAGTGTGTTAGTCCCATCACACACACAGAGCTATATTTTGTTCCCAGAAGCACCTATAGGACTTGAAGTGTGTTAGTCCCATCACACACACAGAGCTATATTTTGTTCCCAGAAGCACCTATAGGACTTGAAGTGTGTTAGTCCCATCACACACACAGAGCTATATTTTGTTCCCAGAAGCACCTATAGGACTTGAAGTGTGTTAGTCCCATCACACACACAGAGCTATATTTTGTTCCCAGAAGCACCTATAGGACTTGAAGTGTGTTAGTCCCATCACACACACAGAGCTATATTTTCTTCCCAGAAGCACCTATAGGACTTGAAGTGTGTTAGTCCCATCACACACACAGAGCTATATTTTGTTCCCAGAAGCACCTATAGGACTTGAAGTGTGTTAGTCCCATCACACACACAGAGCTATATTTTCTTCCCAGAAGCACCTATAGGACTTGAAGTGTGTTAGTCCCATCACACACAAAGAGCTATATTTTGTTCCCAGAAGCACCTATAGGACTTGAAGTGTGTTAGTCCCATCACACACACAGAGCTATATTTTGTTCCCAGAAGCACCTATAGGACTTGAAGTGTGTTAGTCCCATCACACACACAGAGCTATATTTTGTTCCCAGAAGCACCTATAGGACTTGAAGTGTGTTAGTCCCATCACACACACAGAGCTATATTTTGTTCCCAGAAGCACCTATAGGACTTGAAGTGTGTTAGTCCCATCACACACACAGAGAGCTATATTTTCTTCCCAGAAGCACCTATAGGACTTGAAGTGTGTTAGTCCCATCACACACACAGAGCTATATTTTGTTCCCAGAAGCACCTATAGGACTTGAAGTGTGTTAGTCCCATCACACACACAGAGCTATATTTTGTTCCCAGAAGCACCTATAGGACTTGAAGTGTGTTAGTCCCATCACACACACAGAGCTATATTTTGTTCCCAGAAGCACCTATAGGACTTGAAGTGTGTTAGTCCCATCACACACACAGAGCTCCTCTATTTTGTTCCCAGAAGCACCTATAGGACTTCTAGTGTGTTAGTCCCATCACACACACAGAGCTATATTTTCTTCCCAGAAGCACCTATAGGACTTGAAGTGTGTTAGTCCCATCCCACACACAGAGCTATATTTTGTTCCAGAAGCACCTATAGGACTTGAAGTGTGTTAGTCCCATCACACACACAGAGCTATATTTTCTTCCCAGAAGCACCATAGGACTTCTAGTGTGTGTTAGTCCCATCACACACACAGAGCTATATTTTGTTCCCAGAAGCACCTATAGGACTTGAAGTGTGTTAGTGGCATCACACAGAGATCCTATATTTTCTTCCCAGAAGCAACTATAGGACTTCTAGTGTGTTAGTCCCATCACACAGACCTCTATTTTCTTCCCAGAAGCACCCATAGGACTTCTAGTGTGTTAGTGGCATCACACAGAGCTCCTCTATTTTCTTTGCAGAAGCACCCATAGGACTTCTAGTGTGTTAGTGGCATCACACAGAGCTCCTATATTTCTTCTCAGCAGCACCCACAGGACTTCTAGTGTGTTAGTGGCATCACACAGAGCTCCTCTATTTTCTTTGCAGAAGCACCCATAGGACTTCTAGTGTGTTAGTGGCATCACACAGAGCTCCTCTATTTTCTTTGCAGAAGCACCCATAGGACTTCTAGTGTGTTAGTGGCATCACACAGAGCTCCTATATATTCTTCTCAGCAGCACCCACAGGACTTCTAGTGTGTTAGTGGCATCACACAGAGCTCCTCTATTTTCTTTGCAGAAGCACCCACAGGACTTCTAGTGTGTTAGTGGCATCACACAGAGCTCCTCTATTTTCTTTGCATAAGCACCCACAGGACTTCTAGTGTGTTAGTGGCATCACACAGAGCTCCTCTATTTTCTTTGCAGAAGCACCCATAGGACTTCTAGTGTGTTAGTGGAATCACACAGAGCTCCTATATTTTCTTCTCAGCAGCACCCACAGGACTACCGACTACAATGGCTGGAAGACCGCCAAGGGGAGGCAGAGCGTGCGGAGCCAAGAACACAGGGCAGGCAGGCTCTGTTTCTAGTGGACGTGGCCGTGGACGTGGACGTGGTCGTGCATCGTCATCAGCACGTGGCCATGGGACACGCGCGTCTTTGTTTTCGGCAGCTGGACATGTGGAGCCGCATCATGCTGAAGGCTTGGTAGAATGGATGACCAAGCCCTCCTCATCCTCCTCATCCTCTCTCACCCAGGCTCAGGGTACTGACAGAGCATCATCAGCCACCCCTTCCCTAGACCCACCATGTCCTCCTGAGGAGTCCCCCGAACTCTTTGAGCACAGTGTTGGGTACATGCTCCAGGAGGATGCCCAACGATTCGAAGGCTCGGATGACGATACCCAGCTTGAGGAATCTGGCAGTACTGTTCCACCAGCTGCAGCTTACTGCCAGGTTTGCTCTAGTGGTGAAGAGGGAGGGGATGATGAGGTCACTGACTCCACGTGGGTGCCTCAAGGGAGAGAGGATGAGGAGGAGGACGAGGAGGAGGAGGATGCGGCGTCACATGTCCAACGAGGCAGGATGCCCCCTGGAGGCCAGGTAGAGGCCAGCACAGCAACTGTACAACACCGCAGAGCTCCGCCTGTGCAGGGCGCTGCCTCTGCACGTTATCAGAAAAGTTCTTTGGTGTGGGCCTTTTTTGAGACGAGTGCAGCAGATCGCACCACTGCTATTTGCAATATTTGTCTCAAGCGTATCTCGCGTGGCCAAAACATCAGCCGCTTGGGCACGACAAGCATGACCAGACATATGGCGACCTGCCATGCAGCTCGTTGGCAGGCACACATAAAAGACCCACACCAAAGAACAAAGCGGACCTCTCCTTGCTCCTCCTCAGCTGGGATCTCCATCCCCACTACACCTTCAGTCCTCTCTGAAAGCTGCTCTGAGAGGACTGAAGGTGTAGAATTCGGTGTGTCACAACCAAGTACTTGCAGTACACCGACGTCCGATTGCAGCAGGCAAATTTCCCTGCCCCAGCTGCTGGACCGTAGAAAGAAGTACACTCCCAGCCATCCACATGCCCAGCGGTTGAATGCTAGCCTTGCTAAATTGCTAGCACTTCAACTGCTGCCTTTTCAGTTGGTAGACTCGGCCCCCTTCCGTGAGTTTGTTCAATGTGCGGTTCCTCAGTGGCAGGTTCCCAAACGCCACTTTTTCTCGCGGAAGGCGATTCCGTCTCTCTACCGGCATGTGGAGGGCAATGTCCATGCCTCGCTGGACAGGGCGGTCAGCGGTAAGGTGCATATTACCGCTGACTCATGGTCCAGCAGGCATGGACAGGGACGGTACCTTTCTTTCACGGCCCATTGGGTCACTCTATTGGCAGCTGGGAGGGATGCAGGACAAGGTGCAGTAGTGTTGGAGGTTGTTCCGCCACCACGCCTCCAAAACGCGACTACTGCTACTGGTTGTGACACACCTCTCTCCTCCACCCTCTCCTCTTCTTCTTCCTCCAGTGCTCTGTCCTTGGAACCAGCGGTGCTCCGTAGGCGTACAAGGGGCTACGCAAGTACGCAGGCAAAAAGATGCCATGCCGTGCTTGCGCTGGTGTGTTTGGGGGACAGGAGCCACACTGGGCCAGAGGTTCTGGCAGCTCTGCAGGGGCAGGCCGAGAGGTGGTTGACGCCACGTCAGCTTAAGCCAGGAATGGTCGTTTCTGACAATGGCACCAACCTCCTCTCCGCCCTGCGACAGGGGCAGCTCACCCATGTGCCCTGCATGGCTCACGTCCTCAACCTGGTGGTGCAGCGGTTCTTGGGCAGGTTCCCAGGCTTACAGGATGTCCTGAGGCAGGCCAGGAAAGTCTGTGTGCATTTCCGCCGATCTTATAATGCCAGTGCTCGGCTGACTGAGCTGCAAAAGGAGCTGAACCTGCCCAAGAACCGCCTAATATCTGACATGCCCACCAGGTGGAACTCAACGTTGGCCATGCTGCAGCGACTGCACACGCAGCAGAGGGCCATCAATGAGTACCTTTGCGACTACGGCACCAGGACAGGGTCAGGGGAGCTTGGTTTTTTTTCCCCACGTCAGTGGAGCATGATCAGGGATGCATGCACTGTCCTCTCACCATTTGAGGAGGCCACGAGGATGGTGAGCAGTGACAGTGCATGCATCAGTGACACTGTCCCTCTTGTCCACCTGTTGGAGCATACGCTGCGTGGGATAATGGACAGGGCACTTGAGGCAGAACAGAGGCAGGAAGAGGAGGACTTCCTTGCCTCTCAAGGCCCCCTTTATCCGGACAGTGTTCCTTCTGTCCCACCCATCACACAGGAAGAGGATGAGGAGGAGGAGGAGGAGGAGGAGGAGGAGGATTGTGTGAGCATGGAGGTGGAGCCTGGCACTCAGCATCAGCAGCAGCAGTCTTTTAGGGATGATGTACAGTCCCAACAAGCCAGTGGACTTGTACGTGGCTGGGAGGAGGTGGCTGGCGATCATGTCATCCTCAGTGACCCAGAAGACTCCGGACCGAATGCCTCAGCTAACCTACGCTGCATGGCCTCCCTGATCCTGCAAAGCCTGCGGAAGGATCCTCGTGTTCTTCGGATCAAGGAGAGGGACCATTACTGGCTGGCCACTCTCCTTGATCCGCGGTACAAGGGTAAGGTTGCGGACCTTATCTTGCCGTCGCAGAGGGAGCAGAGGATGAGACATCTCAGGGAGGCCTTGCAGAAAGGTCTGTGCAACGCGTTCCCAGAAACTGGGAGGCTACAAACTCCTGGTCCTGGGCGACGAGTTGCTGAGGCTTCGGTCAGTGGCAGAAGGAGCGGTGGGGAAGGTGGACGTCTGACCGATGCGTTCAGACAATTTTTTAGTCCGCAGCCCCAAGGTATGATCGGTTCCAGCAACCATCGCCAGCGTCTGATATACATGGTGCAGGAATACCTTGGGGCAAGGTCAGACTTGGACACCTTTCCCACCGAAAATCCTCTGGCTTACTGGGTCCTGAGGATGGATCACTGGCCAGAGCTTGCACAGTATGCAATTGAGCTACTGGCCTGTCCTGCCTCCAGCGTTCTTTCCGAACGCACATTCAGTGCTGCTGGAGGATTTGTGACTGATCATAGGGTGCGCCTGTCCACCGCCTCGGTTGATCGACTGACATTCATAAAAATGAATCAGTCTTGGATCACCACCAGCTACCAGGCACCTGAGGCGGATATAACCGAATAATTTTTAATGTCACATCCCTTCAAGACTGCCTATGCTGATGCTGAGTGACTGTCCTCTTATGTTCACTGACTATCCTCTTCCTCCTCCTCAATGATCCATGCCACCACACCAGTGCCTAAGGCACAATTTTTCAGCCCCTGTTTAACAGGGGCGTGTACTTCCAATTTTTTAAAAAAATGCTTCGCAACACGTGTGACTGCTGTGCTCCAAGTACAGTCTCTGTGAGGGGTTGCAGTGTTGTGGCACCAGCACCAGTGCCTAAGGCACAATTTTTCAGCCCCTGTTTAACAGGGGCGGGTACTTACAATTTTTTAAAAAAATGCTTCGCAACACGTGTGACTGCTGTGCTCCAAGTACAGTATCTGTGAGGGCCGGGTTGCAGTGTTGTGGCACCAGCACCAGTGCCTAAGGCACAATTTTTCAGCCCCTGTTTAACAGGGGCGGGTACTTACAATTTTTTAAAAAAATGCTTCGCAACACGTGTGACTGCTGTGCTCCAAGTACAGTATCTGTGAGGGCCGGGTTGCAGTGTTGTGGCACCAGCACCAGTGCCTAAGGCACAATTTTTCAGCCCCTGTTTAACAGGGGCGGGTACTTACAATTTTTTAAAAAAATGCTTCGCAACACGTGTGACTGCTGTGCTCCAAGTACAGTATCTGTGAGGGCCGGGTTGCAGTGTTGTGGCACCAGCACCAGTGCCTAAGGCACAATTTTTCTGCCCCTGTTTAACAGGGGCGGGTACTTACAATTTTTAAAAAAATGCTTCGCAACACGTGTGACTGCTGTGCTCCAAGTACAGTATCTGTGAGGGCCGGGTTGCAGTGTTGTGGCACCAGCACCAGTGCCTAAGGCACAATTTTTCTGCCCCTGTTTAACAGGGGCGGGTACTTACAATTTTTTAAAAAAATGCTTCGCAACACGTGTGACTGCTGTGCTCCAAGTACAGTATCTGTGAGGGCCGGGTTGCAGTGTTGTGGCACCAGCACCAGTGCCTAAGGCACAATTTTTCAGCCCCTGTTTAACAGGGGCGGGTACTTACAATTTTTTAAAAACATGCTTCGCAACACGTGTGACTGCTGTGCTCCAAGTACAGTATCTGTGAGGGCCGGGTTGCAGTGTTGTGGCACCAGCACCAGTGCCTAAGGCACAATTTTTCAGCCCCTGTTTAACAGGGGCGGGTAATTACAAATCTTGATCTAATAGTTCACAGCAGGGCCCATTCCTGCGCCCACCAAGAGTAACTATGAGGGCCTGCAGTCTTGTGGCAACACCGTCCACCACCACCGCCAAAGGCCCAATTTTTCTGCCCTGTTCATCAGGTGCTTGCAATTACAAATCTTGATCTAATAACTCACAACAGGGCCCATTCCTGCGCCCACCAAGAGTAACTGTGAGGGCCTACAGTCTTGTGGCAACACCGTCCACCACCACCGCCAAAGGCCCAATTTTTCTGCCCTGTTCATCAGGTGCTTGCAATTACAAATCTTGATCTAATAACTCACAGCAGGGCCCATTCCTGCGCCCACCAAGAGTAACTGTGAGAGCTTACAGTCTTGTGGCAACACCGTCCACCACCACCACCACCCCCAATTTTTCTGCCCTGTTCAACAGGTGCATGCAATTACAAATCTTGATCTATTAACTCATAGCAGGGCCCATTCCTGTGCCCACCAGTCTTGTGGCTACACCAACATCTAATAGGGCAAATTTCTGCAGAGTATATACGCCAGGCCCCTACTTTCAAACATCCAACTTACAAACGACTCCTACTTGCAAATGGAAAGAGAAAACAGGAAGTGAGAGGAAATCTACCCCTAGGAAGGGAAATTCTATCCTGTTAGATTTAATTTGGGAAAAAGGTATCTCCTCTCTACTGATACTTTATCACCAATCCTTGTTTCAATTAAAACCCCACTTTTCCAAAAACATTTGTCATTGGGACGGAAAGTGAGGTGACATGTTCTGAACAGATGTGCAAAGACAGCAAATGTTACAGGGGTGATAACCCCTCCCTATGTTCTCCAAAAAGCTTAAAAATAGATTTTTTTGGGATGGAGCTACACTTCATAATGTACCTGTTCAGATTCTACTTAAGAACAAACCTAAAGCCGCAAGTGGTTTTAAATGGCTTCTTTTTTTCCTTTACAAATGTCATTTTGTGCAAGGACAGTTCTAAACACGGGAAACACATGCCACTTCACAGGCATACTTTAGACACCCCCCAGGTACCATATTTAAAGGAAAATTTCACTTTTTTTTTTTCACTTTATGCATCATTAAAATGACTGCTCCCGAAAAAACGTTAGTTTTTAAAAGTTCTTTTTGCATTGATATATGTCCCCTGGGGCAGGACCCGGGTCCCCAAACCTGTTTTATGACATTAACATGCATATTGGCCGTTGTAATTAGCACTTTTGATTTCGAACGTTCGCGTCCATTATAACGTATAGGGTTCGAAAATTCGCGCGAACTTTCGGTCCGTTCGAAGGTTCTGGTTCGAACCGAACCCGGGGGTGTTCGGCTCATCCCTAGTCCTGACTGACAGGACAGTCTGGATTTGAAAAGTGTATAAGAATTAGATTATGTTCAGATCAGATTTATGTATTTGAACTGTGAATTTAGCCAGCTGTCTTCCAGTCCATTTTACAACAGAACTCCAGCTAGATATAAAAGACACGTATAGGGAGGGATTTACTAAAACTGGAGCACTCAGAATCTTGCAGAGCTGTGCATGGTAGCCAATCAGCTTCTAACTTCAGCTTCTTCAATTAAGCTTTACAATAAAACCTGGAAGCTGATTGGTTTTTATGCAGAGCTGCACCAGATTTTGCAAGATCCAGTTTTAGTAAGTCAACCCCATAATGTTGCTCTGTGTGCATTAATACATTAATAAATAGTTTATTAAATTATAAGTACCTGGATTTGACTTGGTATCAGCCTCATGCAATCCCCTATAAAGCAGCACTCAGCCTGGAAGGGGGAGGAGCGAGACTTTGAGCCAATGAGGTGTAATGCATATGTAGCACCCTCTAGTTAGGTAGGTGCTAGAGTGAGAATTTTTGTTGGCAGAGTAGGTACATTTAGGAAGGCTTGGCTGGCTGCTAGGCCTGTTTGTTTTTATTCTGGGCTGGGAGTGGCTCAGTGTAGCAGCTGGTGACTCACATGCCGCATCACTTCACTGTCACCTTCTTTCTAGAAAGTGGAGAGGAGGGGAAGAGAGGTGGCGCTGTCTGGGGTATCTTAAGGAGCCTTGAACAATCCCCAACTTGGATTGGCAGGAGGCAGGCCTACTAAAATACCAGGGGTCAGCCCAGCTTGGGAGGAGTTGTCAGGTGGAAGAGCTGGAGTGAGAGGGTGTGGAGGCTGTCGGGGGGCCCACGGAGAGCAGTCTGGGGGGGGGTGAACCTGGGCTGGGGCTCGAGTGCATCCAGGAGGAGTGACAAAATCCTGGAAGGAGAGGCACATGAGAGAGCAAGTAAAGGACAGCATAGTTGCCAACAGTCCCGATTTTGGGACCCTCGTCCCGATTGGAGGCCGTCCCGATTTGGGATTTTGCCCTTTTTGCCCAGGGAAATCGGGAATGTTTGCTTTTGCACTTTCGGAGCAGCTGCTTCAACAAAATGGCCGCCGACACCACTGCTAGATCGTTCCCCTTGTGTTCAGTGGAGAGAGGAAGGGGGCTCAATCCGTGCAGCCAATGAATATGCTTCTCTTTTCACAATACTGAAGGCGGGGGTTAGCTGCACGGATTGGCCCCTCCCCTCTCCCCTGAACACACGGCACCGGCCGCTCATGGAGTTCCTTCTGCTTTTGTCTCAGTGTAAAGCCCAGGCAGCAATTTAACTTTAATGTACAGGAGGGGGTTAACAGTTAACCCCCCTCCTCCTGTATATAGTTATTAACTATATACAAGAGGAGGGTGGTTAACTATTTACAGGAGGGGAGTTAACTATATACAGTAGGGGGGTTACTATATACAGGAGGGGGGTTACTATATACAGGAGGGGGGTTAACTATATACAGGAGGGGGGGTTGGGGGTTAACTATGTACAGGAGGGGGGTTAACTACAGGAGGGGGGTTAACTACAGGAGGGGGTTAACTTTTTACAAGAGGGGGGATTAACTATGTACAGGAGGGGTTACTATGTACAGGGGGGTAACAATGAACGGGGGGGTTACTATATACAGGGGGGTAACTATGCACAGGAGGGTAACTATGTACAGGGGGGTAACTAGGGGGAGAGGGGTAACTATGTACAGGGGGAGGGGGTTACTATGGCTCTGCCTTGGAAACTGATGTAAGGACTGAGGCTGGGAACACTGGTGTAAGGACTGACTCTGCTGGGGGCACCTGATGCTAGGACGGACTCTGCTGGGGGCACCTGATGCAAGGACGGACTCTGCTGGGGGCACCTGATGCAAGGGCGGACTCTGCTGGGGGCAACTGATGCAAGGACGGACTCTGCTGGGGGCAACTGATGCAAGGGCGGACTCTGCTGGGGGCACCTGATGCAAGGACGGACTCTGCCGGGGGCACCAGATGCAAGGAAGGACTCTGCTGGTGGCAGGCAACGTGACAGGTGACACGCTCAGGGATCCCACTGATTCAGCATTATGGTGAGTTGAATGATTTAATTTTATATTACAATGTAATAATATAAATAATGCACTTCAGTCATCCTGACACCATAACAATCATGGTCATAGCTCCCAACTGTCTCTGATTTGGAGGGACTGTCCCTCATTTTTGTCTGATCTATATAGTATGTATATAAAATGCACTTTTTATCTATCAAAAAGTGTTTTCCAGCGCTAAACCTTTCATCTGATTTCTAAATTGCTTCATTTGTAAATTCTAAAAGCCAATATAAAGGAATATTAGTGGTAAACAAAAAGCACTTGTGTGTTAAACCAATCTTGTTTTTTTGTACAATTCTTCTTTTAGGGGGCATAGCAAGGGGTGTGGCCTAGCCTGCATATTTTTTCTGATAGGTGTCCCTCATTCCCATCTCAAAAAGTTGGGAGGTATGCATGGTGCCGGCATGATTGAAGCGCTAACACCAGGTGTTTGGAGTATCTTTATCTGCTGATTGTTAAACTTTCTAGAATACACATATTTCTATTGTTGTGTAGGATCTGGGCCTGCTGTCCCTTCATTCCTTACGTATGCGTACAGGACCAACGTGTGCGTTCGCCTTTGCACACGAGCACGGGGGATGGGGGCACTTTAAATGTTTTATTTAATTATTGGTGGGGCACTGACAGATATGTTTGTGCACTTGTACACTATAACAGATGTTGATCAGCCACCGGCGGACACAGACAGATGTGGATGTCACAATGGTGCACTATTGCAGATGTTTTGTGCACTGGTAACGATGTGATGGGACACTGACAGATGTTTTGTGCACTGGTACCGATGTGATTGGACACTGACAGATGTTTTGTGCACTGGTACAGATGTGATGGGACACTAACAGATGTTTTGTGCACTGGTACCGATGTGATGGGACACTGACAGATGTTTTGTGCACTGGTACCGATGTGATGGGACACTGACAGATGTTTTGTGCACTGGTACCGATGTGATTGGACACTGACAGATGTTTTGTGCACTGGTACAGATGTGATGGGACACTGACAGATGTTTTTGTGCACTGGTACCGATGTGATGGGACACTAACAGATGTTTTGTGCACTGGTACTGATGTGATGGGACACTAACAGATGGTTTGTGCACTGGTACAGATGTGATGGGACACTAACAGATGTTTTGTGCACTGGTACCGATGTGATGGGACACTGACAGATGTTTTGTGCACTGGTACCAATGTGATGGGACACTGACAGATGTTTTGTGCACTGGTACCAATGTGATGGGACACTGACAGATGTTTTGTGCACTGGTACCGATGTGATGGGACACTGACAGATGTTTTGTGCACTGGTACCGATGTGATGGGACACTGACAGATGTTTTGTACACTGGTACAGATGTGATGGGACACTGACAGATGTTTTGTGCACTAGTACTGATGTGATGGGACACTGACAGATGTTTTGTGCACTGGTACCGATGTGATGGGACACTGACAGATGTTTTGTGCACTGGTACCGATGTGATGGGACACTGACAGATGTTTTGTGCACTGGTACCGATGTGATGGGACACTAACAGATGTTTTGTGCACTGGTACAGATGTGATGGGACACTAACAGATGTTTTGTGCACTGGTACCGATGTGATGGGACACTGACAGATGTTTTGTGCACTGGTACCGATGTGATGGGACACTGACAGATGTTTTGTGCACTGGTACCGATGTGATGGGACACTGACAGATGTTTTGTGCACTGGTACCGATGTGATGGGACACTGACAGATGTTTTGTGCACTGGTACCGATGTGATGGGACACTGACAGATGTTTTGTGCACTGGTACCGATGTGATGGGACACTGACAGATGTTTTGTGCACTGGTACCGATGTGATGGGACACTGACAGATGTTTTGTGCACTGGTACAGATGTGATGGGACACTGACAGATGTTTTTGTGCACTGGTACAGATGTGATGGGACACTGACAGATGTTTTGTGCACTGGTACAGATGTGATGGGACACTGACAGATGTTTTGTGCACTGGTACCGATGTGATGGGACACTAACAGATGTTTTGTGCACTGGTTCAGATGTGATGGGACACTGACAGATGTTTTGTGCACTGGTACCGATGTGATGGGACACTAACAGATGTTTTGTGCACTGGTTCAGATGTGATGGGACACTGACAGATGTTTTGTGCACTGGTACAGATGTGATGGGACACTAACAGATGTTTTGTGCACTGGTACCGATGTGATGGGACACTAACAGATGTTTTGTGCACTGGTACAGATGTGATGGGACACTAACAGATGTTTTGTGCACTGGTACAGATGTGATGGGACACTGACAGATGTTTTGTGCACTGGTACAGATGTGATGGGACACTAACAGATGTTTTGTGCACTGGTTCAGATGTGATGGGACACTGACAGATGTTTTGTGCACTGGTTCAGATGTGATGGGACACTGACAGATGTTTTGTGCACTGGTACCGATGTGATGGGACACTGACAGATGTTTTGTGCACTGGTACCGATGTGATGGGACACTGACAGATGTTTTGTGCACTGGTACAGATGTGATGGGACACTGACAGATGTTTTGTGCACTGGTACAGATGGCTGCAATGACACTGGACAAGGCTGCAAAGACACTGGGCAAGGCTGCAATGACACTAGGCAAGGCTGCAAAGACACTGGGCAAGGCTGCAAAGACACTGGGCAAGGCTGCAAAGACACTGGGCAAGGCCGCAAAGACACCGGGCAAGGCCGCAAAGACACCGGGCAAGGCCGCAAAGACACCGGGCAAGGCCGCAATGACACCGGGCAAGGCCGCAATGACACCGGGCAAGGCCGCAATGACACTGGGCAAGGCCGCAATGACACTGGACAAGGCCGCAATGACACTGGGCAAGGCCGCAATGACACTGGGCAAGGCCGCAAAGACACTGGGCAAGGCTGCAAAGACACTGGGCAAGGCTGCATTTGGACACTGATCATTCTGCAATGATGGACAAGGCTGAAGATGGACACTGATAAGGCTGCATTGATGGGCATTTAAATGTAAGTTTTTTTCCTTAAACTTCCCTCCTAAACTTGGGGTGTGTGTTATACACCGCGCCGGTGTTATACGCCGATAAATACGGTAAGTTGCAATATATTTTTGTTTTGGGCTAAGTTATCCTTTAACTGCGGCATCCACCTGCCTGAGCTGTGTAAATCTCAGGACTGAATAGGCAGAAATACAAACCATTTGGCTGGTAAAACATCTCCCTTATATATTTCATTTGTGTATTCAGCTGTTTGCCTGGAGTTCAGCTGTAAAGACAATGGGACTCCAAAACAAGCAGCATTACATCAGGTTCATATTATTGTCACTTTTGATGCGTAGGACCTTGACAGTGGTAGCAGATAATACTGAGGCTGGTTGCCATGGTGACATGCAGTTTACAGTGGAGAATTATGCTGGTTGCTAGGGGAGCAAGGATTACCAATGACACTGACAGAAAGGTTCGCACTCTCAGGCTTCCCTCGCCATCTTTTACTGACACTAGTATAATAATAATACATTTTCTGACCCCTAAAGATGGAAATATATATTCTAGAGATAACAAAGACTGCTATAAACCTTTTTATTGAAAACAAAGACCAGCAGACAGTGCAATACATTACTTATATATTATATAGTTCCCTAAAGAAGCTCATAATTCAATGTTCAGACATAACATGTCAGCTATAAGAATAATAATAATAAAAAAATAAAAATAAAATGATATAAACATAAGCTTTATACATCAAATATAAGCTACACATAGGCGTTTATTTTATAAAGCAAATCCACTTTGCGCTATAAAGTGCAGTCGCTGTAGATCTGAGGGGGACATGCAAGGAAAATAAAAAAACAGCATTTTTGCTTGCATTTGATTAGATGGTAAAATCAGCAGAGCTTCCCTCATTTCAGATCTACCCCTCGGATCTAAAGCGACTGCACTTCCAAATGCACTTTCTTCTAGTGCAAAATGGATTTGCCTTTAGTAACTCAACCCCATAGTTCCTAATCAGCTAATACATATACATAATAATCTAAAATATTATAAATAGAAATAAAGAAATAAAATATATATATATACACACACACACAGTGGGTATAGAAAATAACCCCCCCCCCCCCCCCCCCCCCCCTTTTAAAATAATCACATTTTGTTGCTTCGCAGCCTGAAATGAAGACAGACAGTGCAAATTATACCATTCAAGTGAAAGATATAACACCAACATGTCCGAATTCAAAAAGTTGGAAAAAGGATCACCCCCCTTGTGTCAGTATTTTGTTGGACCACCATTTGCTTTAATTCCAGCCTTTAGTCTGTTGGGATTTGTCTCTGCTAACTTTGCATGTCTAGACGTTGCCCACTCTTCTTAGCAGAACTGCTCAAGTTCAGTTAAATCTGATGGTAACCATTTGTGGACTGCAGTCTTCAAGTCATTCCACAGATTTTCAATGGGGTTTTAGTCTGGGCTCTCTACATGCAAGTAACAATACGTGAACTGTATAACAAAATAAAATAACGGTGCTAAAATTGACTCCAATTTAAACAAAGTACTATAGTCCATATAGTGATAACATTGTAGTATAAGTCCTTCTGGTCCACTCAATGAAGGCAGATTAAAATGTATACTTGACTGATGTCAGAATAAGGCGTGGGTACGCTTACCGGAAGTGTTGGATGTGACTACCATACGGCAGACACATCAGACAGGCTTAAAGATGGAAGGTCTTGCATCTGTGGGAAACCGCCAAGAACTGGAACTCCAACGATTTCCGGTGCTGTGTACTGGATCGGTCCGCAGGGTGGGTATACTCAACATGCAATCATCCGATGGTCACAGAAATGATGATGGAGACCGGGGAAGGGAATAAGAAATGGAGACCACTCCAATGGTGCAGGTCAAAAAGCAACGATTTATTCACATATGCATGTGAACATAAAAGAATAAAATAAAAATCTCGAGACAATATATATAAAAATTTGGCAATATGAGGGGCGTAGGATAGCTGGCCCGACGCGTTTCGACTAAAGTCTTCCACAGGGGCATATCTCTGGCCCCCCCATATTGCCTCCAACTATTTATAGACATATAACTAGACTGGAGCCGCCCCCTTGATCAAGGCAGGAAGTGGACGCCTCCAGCCTAAACCAGATACAATGTGGGGGATAGGTTCCGAATTGTCTAAACATAATGAGTGAAACTTTAAAAATATTAGACATATTGCAAAACAGGCAGACATATCCATAAGCATCCTGGTTATGAAATGGGTGCTTTGGGAATTATGTGGCTATAAATCCTATCTCGCAATGAATCTAATATAGGAACCCCCGTTAATGGGCCGGTCCAAACCAAAGATCGCAATAGCCAATCCAAGTCCGTGGACAACTATTCCCGCCAAATGGATATCCAATCCCTGTCTTATACCGGCCGGATATCCGGGTGAACGTACTGAGGATGGCCGGCGGGCTGATGCGCGATGACGTCAGTATAATGCGCCGAGACGCAACGAGCGGCGGCGCGCAAGAAATGCGCGACGACGCAATTGCGTTCGGAGCATGGACGTAACGACCTGAGCCGTCCACTTCCGGCCAAACGACCGGAAGTGAGTGTACTCCGGAAGGCGTCCAAAGCGGAACCAAGTCCAAGGCATCCGCTAGGAGGATGAAAGGGGAGGGCAGTGCACAGGCGCCTACGAATTAGTGCGCATGGTGAACGTGATAACCTCATACTTAGACGACCTAAACACAGACATGGACGTTATGTGCCGGCCTTCTAGTGTCACCAGAGTATATGATGACAGTGTTTGTGTACATGTAAAAAACGACACGCAAAAACGTTTCAAAAGGCATATGAGCGGCTAACTATTAACATCGTGATCTGATGATAAACATGAGAAAGTTGAATATTATAAAAATAACCAATGTAACGCATGAAACCCATGCACGATGTACCAAAGGTCCCAACTCATATTAACGCTCATGGGCCCTCCAATGGCACCAACCTTTGTCGATGTGCATAAATTCATCAGAAAGTTGAATATTCAGCGACATTTTTTAACAGTTCCCTCCACCACGACAGGCTGTGGTATTCCCTCCTTTAGTGCACATTCTGGTTTATCCAACCCATCACTTTTTAATCCACCCAACACTACGTCTCATTCTATTAACGTATTCAAGAACCTGGTCCTTAACGACTTGGAAACTCTTCCCACCAAAAAGGTACACCAAGATCCAGCTATATCCCAGGGATTAAAATCCCTATGTAAAAATAAAAATATCATTATCCGCCCCGCGGATAAGGGGGGTGGGATCGTGGTACTGGATCGAGAGGACTACAATAGGGAGATGCTAAGACAACTAGATGATCGATCCACATACATCATTCTTAGTGGAGACCCCACCGTAAAATACAAAAAGGCCTTGATCGAATTGATCGAGGAAGGTTTTTCTCTTAGCATACTCAATCGTAAGGAGAGGGAATTTCTTGTTCCCCTAGCTCCCCGAATTCCCATCATATATTACCTCCCTAAGGTACACAAGTGTCCTACCGATCCTCCAGGTCGCCCCATCGTTAGTGGCATCGATTCGGTGACCTCGAGGATTGGTAGGTACATTGATTTTTATCTGCAGCCACTAGTCAGACAAATCCCCTCGTATCTTAAGGATACTAAGGATGTGATTCGGCTGCTTGAATCTGTAGAACATCATGAGGGTTTGATCATGGTGACAGCCGATGTCGCCGCGCTATACACTTGCATCTCCCATTCTTTAGGTATAGGTGCGGTGGAGTTCTACCTATCCAGTCTTTCAACTCTTTCTTCCATACAAAAGAATTTCATTTTAGATTTACTGCGATTTGCTACCAAACACAACTATTTTTGGTTTCAGGGCACTTTTTATTCCCAAATCAAGGGAGTGGCCATGGGGGCAAAATATGCCCCCAGTGTGGCCAATCTTTTCATGGCCCAGTGGGAGGAGGACGTCGTCTATGCCCTCCGGCGTCCGGAACTAGTCCTATGGACTAGGTACATAGACGACGTCCTCCTCCTATGGAAGGGGGATATGCCGTCCCTGGATGAGTTCATGACTACTCTCAACCTCAATGATCGGGGGATAGTTTTGAGCTATGAGGCCAGCCTCACCAATATACACTTTCTCGATCTAGAGATAGAGTCTACCACACGAGGCTTTGAGTTCAAAACCTATTTTAAGCCCACCGACAGGAATGGATATATTCCTGTCGGGAGCTGTCATCACGACCGCTGGCTTAAATCAGTGCCAAGAGGACAGTTCCTTCGAATGAGGAGGAACTGCACGAATGACTCTATTTTCTTCCAACAGTGTCAGACCTTAAAACAAAGGTTCATAGAAAAGGGCTATCAACCAGACACCCTGGACGCAGATATAAAATCTGTAGCCACTGTTGATAGGAAGTCTTTATTGGTTGACCGGCCTAAGACCCCCAGAGACAACAAATTTAGGTGGTCTTTCCTCACCTCATATTCCACCCAACATAAGGAGGTCAAGAGGATCATAGCCAGACACTGGAAGGTCTTACGCAGCGATCGTATTTTGGGACCCTCTCTCCCTGAACGGGCGGGCATCATCTTCAGAGGTGCCCAGTCCGTTCAGGGCGACATCGCTCCCAATGTTGTCGACCCCCCCAGGACGACTTCATTCTTCCAACATTGCAAGGGATATTTCCCTTGCAAAAAATGTAATGTCTGTTTACACAACGTACTAGGCAGACGCATGACAGATACCTTTTGTTCCACTGTCACTGCACGCACTTATGCCATGAAACATTTTACCACATGTGCCACCAAATTTATAGTCTACTTGATCACGTGTCCGTGCAAATTGCAATATGTCGGACGCACTATTCGTGCGTTCTCCATACGTGTAAACGAACATTTGGCCAAGATCCGTAAAGGATGTATCAAACATAGTGTTCCCCGTCATTATCGGGAACACCACAATAGAGATCCATCAGGGACCAAGTTCCAGATAATTGACAAATTTGTCCCACACTGGCGGGGCGAGTCCAATCTACGAGGGGTCTCGAGATTGGAAACCTACTGGATCCATGAGTTGAAGTGCTACTCACCCCTTGGTATGAACGTTGAATGGGATATCAATTGTTTCATCAACCGAGGGTGAGTGGCACTTCACTCATATTGCCAATTCTACACGTATCCAGTTAGGGTACCCGCCACTTTCTTTCCTCTCTTTGGTTGCCCTCTTATATATGCTGTTAATATCATATGACTTATATGTTCTCCAAGACAAACTGGATGTGAGATGGCTACTTTGGGTTAATTTCTCTTCCAGTATAACATACACTTATACATAAATTAGATCACTTTATTCGGTTTTTTGTCACCTTACATGGATTCATCTTTCCCTTAATAAGTTCATGTTGGCAGATCGTTCAGACGATCAAGGTCACTCCCTTCCAATGTTTTTATACGTATTTTCCTAGCGATAGTTGCTATGGGGATACTACACATAGATTCCCCGTGTACACCTAGCCTCACTGTTTAATACCACCCGTCACATCACTATGTTACTAGTCAGAGCTACGTATCCCCCCGAGACGTTGTATCACCTCTCGCTTTATACATTTATAGATTACCACACTATTGTCACCGTCTTATTGAATACCTCGGTAACGCGCCTGTCATTGGCGTTTTATGAGGATATGACGTTTTTTGTACAATAATCTCATCATATTATGTACATACACAGCCACTTTTCCCTTCCCCATTACGTTATCCAGGTGGTGCCATTGGAGGGCCCATGAGCGTTAATATGAGTTGGGACCTTTGGTACATCGTGCATGGGTTTCATGCGTTACATTGGTTATTTTTATAATATTCAACTTTCTCATGTTTATCATCAGATCACGATGTTAATAGTTAGCCGCTCATATGCCTTTTGAAACGTTTTTGCGTGTCGTTTTTTACATGTACACAAACACTGTCATCATATACTCTGGTGACACTAGAAGGCCGGCACATAACGTCCATGTCTGTGTTTAGGTCGTCTAAGTATGAGGTTATCACGTTCACCATGCGCACTAATTCGTAGGCGCCTGTGCACTGCCCTCCCCCTTTCATCCTCCTAGCGGATGCCTTGGACTTGGTTCCGCTTTGGACGCCTTCCGGAGTACACTCACTTCCGGTCGTTTGGCCGGAAGTGGACGGCTCAGGTCGTTACGTCCATGCTCCGAACGCAATTGCGTCGTCGCGCATTTCTTGCGCGCCGCCGCTCGTTGCGTCTCGGCGCATTATACTGACGTCATCGCGCATCAGCCTGCCGGCCATCCTCAGTACGTTCACCCGGATATCCGGCCGGTATAAGACCGGGATTGGATATCCATTTGGCGGGAATAGTTGTCCACGGACTTGGATTGGCTATTGCGATCTTTGGTTTGGACCGGCCCATTAACGGGGGTTCCTATATTAGATTCATTGCGAGATAGGATTTATAGCCACATAATTCCCAAAGCACCCATTTCATAACCAGGATGCTTATGGATATGTCTGCCTGTTTTGCAATATGTCTAATATTTTTAAAGTTTCACTCATTATGTTTAGACAATTCGGAACCTATCCCCCACATTGTATCTGGTTTAGGCTGGAGGCGTCCACTTCCTGCCTTGATCAAGGGGGCGGCTCCAGTCTAGTTATATGTCTATAAATAGTTGGAGGCAATATGGGGGGGCCAGAGATATGCCCCTGTGGAAGACTTTAGTCGAAACGCGTCGGGCCAGCTATCCTACGCCCCTCATATTGCCAAATTTTTATATATATTGTCTCGAGATTTTTATTTTATTCTTTTATGTTCACATGCATATGTGAATAAATCGTTGCTTTTTGACCTGCACCATTGGAGTGGTCTCCATTTCTTATTCCCTTCCCCGGTCTCCATCATCATTTCTGTGACCATCGGATGATTGCATGTTGAGTATACCCACCCTGCGGACCGATCCAGTACACAGCACCGGAAATCGTTGGAGTTCCAGTTCTTGGCGGTTTCCCACAGATGCAAGACCTTCCATCTTTAAGCCTGTCTGATGTGTATGCCGTATGGTAGTCACATCCAACACTTCCGGTAAGCGTACCCACGCCTTATTCTGACATCAGTCAAGTATACATTTTAATCTGCCTTCATTGAGTGGACCAGAAGGACTTATACTACAATGTTATCACTATATGGACTATAGTACTTTGTTTAAATTGGAGTCAATTTTAGCACCGTTATTTTATTTTGTTATACAGTTCACGTATTGTTTCTTCCTGAGTGTTGTGATACACACACACTTTTGCCCATGCATTAGCGCTACAATTTTGGATCCACACGTATTTTGACTTTGTTTGTTTTGTTTGTTGGCGGCTTTTGTATGGCCCTAATTGATTAGCGCGGTTGTTTTCCCATATTTACTCTCTACATGCAAGGACATTCACCTTTTTCTCCTTCAACCACTGTGGTCATTTTTGCTGCGTGTTTTGGGTCATTGTCATGTTGGAAGGTAAACCTTCTTCCCATTGACACATTTCTGGCAGAGGGCAGCAGATTTTCCTCAAGAATTTGATAGTATTTTGCCTCCTCCATTTTTCTTCTATCCTGACAAGTACTCCAGTCCCTGCTGCAAAGAAAAAGTTGTTTTGGTCAGATGAGACTAAAATGTAATGATTTATTGCACTATAGTTACATTTATATATATATATATATTTATAGAGCGAGTAAAATAAGTATGAACCCGTCAAGGTCAGTAACAACCCATGCAATCCATACATACAAAGAAACCAAAACAAATAAGTTCAGAGATTAAGTTATGTCTAATAAAATGGAATGACACAGGGAAAAAGTATTGAACACACTACCTGAAATTTATTTATTACAATAATACAATTTATTTAATACAAAATCCTTTGTTGGTGATGACAGTTTCAAGACGCCCCCTACTGTTTGGAGAAACTAGTCGCACGCATTGCTTTAAAAAATCTTCAACATGCTTTTTCTTCAGCAATGGAGTCTTGCATGGTGAGTGTGCATACAGGCCATGGCGGTTGAGTGCATTACTTATTATTTTCTTTGAAACAATTGTACTTGCTAATTCCAGGTCTTTCTGAAGCTCTCCACAAGTGGTCCTTGGCTTTTGGACAACTCTTCTCATAATTCTTTTCACTCCTCTGTCAGAAATCTTGTGAGGAGCACCTGGTCGTGGCCGGTTTATGGTGAAATGATGTCAACTTCCGGATTATGGCCCCAACAGTCCTCACTGAAACATTCAGAAGTTTAGAAATCCTTCTGTAACCAATGCCATCAGTATGTTTTGCCACAATAAGGTTGCAAAGGTCTTGAGAGAGCTCTTTGCTTTTACCCATCATGAGATGTTTCTTGTGTGACGCCTTGGTAATGAGACACCTTTTTATAGGCCATCAGTTGAGACTGAGCCAGCTGATATTAATGTGCACTGACAAGGGGCAGGATTGCTTTCTAACTACTAACAGATTTCAGCTGGTGTCTTGGATTTCCATGCCTTTTTGCACCTCCCTTTCTTCATGTGTTCAATACCTTTTCAGTGTGTCATTCCTTTTTATTTTATATATATATATATATATATATATATATATATATATATATATATATATATATATATATATATATATATATATATATATATATATATATATATATATATATATATATATATATATATATATATATATATATATATATATATATATATATATATATATATATTCACACACATATATATATATATATATATATATTAGTGTGTGTAAACAAATAAACATAAACATAAATATATACATGATATATAAGGTATGCATATTCCCTAATCAGCTCTGAGGTTGACTAGCATGAAAGTTAATAAGCTAAACTGAAGTGGAGCTGTGCTGTCGTGAGGCTCATTACACTAGGCTATTAATGAACATTTGTCCTAACAACCATAATTTTCCCTAATACTAACTAAAAATAACAATCGGTTGAATTATTTGCGTCATAGTTTCCTTAATTGAGCCTAAAGTGGAGCTCCTCAGAATTATACATGCTGGGCTTTCATTCTGGCCATGTAGAGCAGTAGAACACTAGAAGTTCTACTCATTGGGGGTTATTTATTAAAGGAAAATCCACTTTGCACTGCAAGTGCACTTGGGAGTAAAGTTGATGTAGATCCGAGGGGGACATGCAAGAAAAATAAAAAACAGCATTTTAGCTTGCACATGATTGGATGATAAAATCAGCAGAGCTTCCACTCATTTCAGATCTACCCCTTAGATTTAGAGCGACTGCACTTTCAAGTGCACTTGCAGTGCAAAGTGGATTTGCCTTTCGTAAATAACCCCCATTGAGTTATATCAATCATTATTTGTATCGACAGCTATTTTCAGCAATAAGAGCTGCAAATCACATTGGCCAAGTCACATGGCTGGAAAAAAAGACATGTATCAGTGAGTTGAGCCCACGATGTCAGAACCGTTGGTGTCTAAAGCTAGTCATACACAATTGGAATTTCAAATGACCATTTGTACATATTTCTGAAAAATTGTTCATCAAAGCATTTCATCAACTCAGAAATTTCATTTGAAAACTCTAAAAAGTTTGTCCAATTGCCATGCCGATGTTTCGAATTTTAACATTCCATTTAGGAATGCATGTTTGTGTATGAATGCAATCGTATTAGCCACTACTGTACTACTGTATTTAGGTGCACAAAACCAACATTTTGTTATGGTAGTCTTTAAAATCTAATATCTAATGGTGAATTATTTGGATGACACCAAGACATCTGCCGCTCTGATGATAGGTGCTTTGGCCATCGGAAGAGAAATAAAACCCAAGGAAGGATGTGGAGAAAGGAGTGGTTGAAGAACTATGATAAACTTTTACTCAGTGGCAGCTGGTGCTCAAAATTTTTTGGGGGGGGGGCGCAAATAAAATTCTGAAAAAAAAGCCCATCAAATGCAGCCACTGTACCAAACGCAGCCACTGTGCCCATTAAAACGCAGCCACTGTGCCCATTAAAACGCAGCCACTGTGCCCATCAAAACGCAGCCACTGTGCCCATCAAAACGCAGCCACTTTGCCCATCAAAACACAGCCACTTTGCCATCAAAACAGTCCCTGCAAAGTAGGCTTCTGCAAAGAAGCTGCCACTGTGCCCCCCCCCCCCGCCCTGCCCTGCACTTACCTTGCCTCGGGTGACGGCGGCATCGTGTCCTCTCCTGCCCACTCCTCCTCTGATCCTCTGCTATGATTGGACACCTGATAGGCACCCAATCACAGCGCCTGTCGTTTCAGCCAATCAGGGCACAGGTAACACAGACCTGTGCTCCTGATTGGCTAAGGGGCAGTACAATGTTAGCAAACCGAATTCCTTCGGTTTGCTAACATCAGTGCTGAGTGACAAGGAACGCACAGCGTTGCGCACGCTTGTCACCTTTTTGGACGCCTATCAGCGCCTACGGCTCTAATCAGGTGTTTCCAAAAAACACCCCCACCGCTGTAATTCAGGCGCCCGGTGACCGAAAAGGGGCCGGACACCTGAATAGGGGGTGTCAGCAGCGACCATAGATAGATTCATGCAATGCATGAATCTATCTATGGTATATAGAGAGTGACAGGAGAGGGGGGGCGGCGCTCCTGCGCCCTTTATGGACGCACCGCCCCTGCTTTTACTTCTGGATGAAAGTTTTCCTAGCCCACGTGCATTACAATGACTTTGCTTTTTCAGGACATGAGGACCACATTTTCGATTTTCATTTGTTTATAAGAAGAAATTAGAAATTTTTTCCACCTTTCTCATTTGATTTTTCATCTCACTATGGTTGAAAACAATTGTCAATTTATACCCATCAGCTGATAGAAAATCAAGCAAAACTTTTTGAATCAATCTTTTTCAAGTGAAATTCTAATTGCGTATGGCTAACTTAAAGCAGAGGTTCACCCAAAAATTGAACCTCCGCTTTTCGGAACCCTCCCCCCCTCCGGTGTCACATTTGGCACCTTTCAGGTGGGTGCAGATACCTGTCTAAGATAGGTATTTGCACCCACTTCCGGGCATAGACTCCCACGGGAGTCTACGCCTCTTCCTGTCCCGCCGCGCTGTCTACTGGGACACACACGGGGCATTCCGACAGCGCAAATGCCCCGTTTGACAGCGGGCATGGCCACGAAGGGGGAGGAGCTAGATGAGACACCTGCTGCAGACACCATGGAGCCGCATCAGAGAGAACGTGAGTGGGGCCACCTGTAATGTGGATAGTCACAGAGACAGCACGGAGCATTCCGATTGCGCGACTTGCACATGCGTAGTAGGGAACCGGGAAGTGAAGCCGCAAGGCTTCATTTCCTGATTCCCATACCCAGGATGGCAGCGGCCGCATCCGAGGACCAAGGGACAGTTCGGCCTCGGGGGCCGACATCGCGGGACCCTGGGACAGGTGAGTGTCATTATTTTAAAAGTCAGCAGCTGCAGTATTTGTAACTGCTGACTTTGAAAAAAAAATTCTGTGGGACTCCCTCTTTAACAGAAGGCCTGTTTTCAGTACACATGGCAGTTCGGAGGCTGCATTTGGCCTGCTTTGTGTTAGGCTGCATCTCTTTGGATAGAGCATGAGCTGTTGAGGTTCCTGCTGAAAGTTTTTTAGCTGAACAGTGGCTGCATCCAATCAGATGCAGGGCTAGCTATAAAATAAAGTAGCCACACTGTATAGCATGAAGAATCTGTTAATATTTTTTGTTCAGCACATAGGCATGAAAAAAACAATTAGTGTATGGCCAGCTTTAAATAGATTTCCCATCACTTCTTGTTAGGACATTACTTTATCTTAGGGTAAATTCCCCAATACTGCCATAGCAATAAAAAAAAAAAAAAATAACAGAGGCTCTAACCTAGCCTTTCCCAACCTTTTCCTTAAAACTGACATAGCACTAAAAGCTGACAGAGATTCTAACCCACACTTTCTCCACCTTTTTACCCTCACATAACCCTTGCAATAATATTTAGGCCTAATGCTGCATACACACGATCGGAAATTCCACCAGCAAAAATCTGATGAGAGCCTTTGGTCAGAAAATGCGACCGTGTGTATGCTCCATCAGACTTTTGCATGCAGAATTCCAGCCAGCAAAAGATTGAGAGCAGGTTCTCAATTTTTCGCGCAAAATTCCTACGCACGCTCGGAAACAATTCGACGCATGCTCGGAAGCATTGAACTTCATTTTCTCGGCTAATCGTAGTATTGTACGTCACCGCGTTCTTGGTGGTCGAAAGTTCAGCGAACCTTTGTGTGACCGTGTGTATGCAAGCAAAGCTTGAGCGGAATTCCATCTAAAAAAACATTCAAGATTCTTCCAACGGGAAAATCTGCTCGTGTGTACGCGGCATAAGGGAATCCCTGCTAAAACAAATTTATCAGAGATCAGTGGTGAAAAAAACCCTTACGTTTGTGGCAAGTACCCCATTTTAGTGCAAAGTGGATTTGACTTTCGTAAATAACCCCCATTGAGTTATATCAATCATTATTTGTATCAACAGCTATTTTCAGTGCCATCATGCAGCTGGCTCTTTTAAGTGGCGTTGGCCCCCTAGTTCTGCAGGTACCATCAAATGAAAGGACAATCAGCTGCAGTTTGAGGAACCCCTAGCAACCTCTGGAGAAACCCTAGGGTTGCACTGAACTCTGCTTGAGAATGGTTTCTCTAATTCGTTCCCACTCTTTCTAAAACACAATAAAATGTTGGTTGAAGTTGAGCTTTAAGCCAAAAATAAACCTAGGGTGCTCCACACCCTGCCCCTATCCCATATGTGGCCCTCACACCTATCCTGCAGCTGTGGCACCCCTCTGTTACCACCCACTCCTTTTCTCAGTAGTTGGCAGCATAGAGTAGGAAAGAACCCCTCCACTAGATCCTGTGCTTCTCTGTGCAGCCACAGCACCCCCTCGTCTCCACCTCCCCTGGTCTCAGCATTCAGCAGACTCCAGCAGCTGACTCCAGCCCTCTTTCAGACCCTGCACTTTCTGCTTCCCAGCTCTGCTCCCAGCTTCTTCCCGGCAGCAGCACAAGTTAAGGGGGGTGCACTGTGATGTTAGGGATTGTGATGTTAGGGGACTCTTGGCTTCTGATGGTGGAGGGGCTCTTGACATCTGATGTATGGGGGAGTGGGGTGCTCTGGACATCTAGTCTTATAGATATAAATGTCCCTTTGAGGACAACCATAATACTGATGTTGCCCACGATGAAATTGAGTTTGACAACCCTGCCCTATCCAATGAAAGTGCCCTGGCAGCCAGATAGCGCAAGGACGCATGGGTGGGATCTTATAATGACAGTGTGCTCGGGGTCACCAGAAGGCACATAAAAGAAGGTTTTCTGCTAGCTTCTAGAACAGGTTCACTTAAATCACAATGCTGACCATTAGACATGTGCACACTGAAATATTTCGTTTCAGAATTTCGTTTTCGTCCAAAAAATAAATTTATTTAGCTACTCCCGAAATTCGTTTTTATTTATTTAGTTTTTCGTTAAGAATTGCATTCGTCCGAAAATCCAAATGAATTAAGGTCGAATTTGTCATTGAAGGCTTATGGTGTCTGTCAAATGTTCAAAAAAGATTCGACGGAGAAGCTAAACTGTATGACTCTGTATAGTTTAGCTGCAATTCCACCCAATTCCAGCAGCAATCTTTTCTCTCTACGTCGAATCTTCTCTCTACGCCAAATCTTTCCTCTCTACGTTGAATCTTTTCTCTCTATGTAGAATAATCTTGGACTAATAGAGTTAAGGTTAGGCACATTCGACCGAAGGTTCAATGGACACAGATTGTTATTGTCAGCGTCGACTCTCCTATCTATATCGAACTGTTGTCACAACGAAAATAAAGCATTTGTTTATGTCGGATCTTTCGTTTTTCGGATTCTGCACTTTCGTTATCGTTTGTTAAAACGATAACGAAAATACCTGAAATTCGGACGAAAATGCATTTGGACGAAAACGAATGCACATGTCTACTGACCATACAGTATATACATATCAGGGGATAATGATCAAAAGAGTTACAAAAACATGCAAACGTAACCTTTGAACAACCTATTTAAAACTTCTACTATTTCATTTGTGATCTAGCCAACCAAGTACCCCTCTTCCTTGAACATCAACAGTGGCCAACACACAAGGATCAATTGTCATCTGAGGAAGTCTACAAAACAACTTACCAAAATCTGCCCACAATTTGTCAGCTTTATTCAAAGAAATAATAAACGATACATAGAAAAAAAAAAAAAATCTATAGAGAGATTAGCAGCAGAAACATTCCAAGCTAATAAATTCTTTGGAAAAATAAAGACATGACAAGCCAATCAGCATACTACAATGCAAATCCCCAATAGGCCCATTGACCTTGTTATTACTTCTGAAGTTGGCAAGGTTAACTCATTCCCAATAACAGCGGTTTGATTAGTGCTGGACATTATACAGCGTCCAACACTAAATCTTCCCTTTACCGCTTTATCAATCGGGACACACATAATATTCCCATTAATGAGAAACAAGACCGGTGAACTGTTTAATGTACATATCTCGGATATAATTGTATACTTGCTGGTGTCAGTTATGTGTTTTATGTTCAATAAACTCATTTAGTCCATTACCTTATCTACTATTCCCGGCTCTCGGAAAGTGCTATTAAAATTCAATACAAAACAAACTAATTTGTGGGAGCATGTAAGCCTCCCATTACAACTGACTTTTTGTTTAATTTAAAGAAAATATTCACCAAAATGGATGGGGTAGGTCTGGCTCCAGTCTGTGTTGTTATGTAGAAGGCCCTGGGATGAGATCTTTGTTTTCTGGCCGCTCTGTGCTCTTTCGTAGATTTCTAGGGAATAATAACTTGTCTGACATGTCCATTTGCACAGTGACAATTTTACAATTTTTACTTGCAGCATCACATGTGTAGAGCTACCCCCGCAGGAGCTGCTGGTTAAGTCGGGTCTTCTGCTCCTGTTACGCACTATTCAAGGTCTTAACCTCACTGACACCACCAGCTATACCTTGATACTTTATGCACTTTAAGAGGTACACAAGAATTAGACTTGCAACGCTATGGTAAGCAGCTAACTGTATTGAAGGTCAGTTAATACAAAGCATAACACAACCAGGTACACAATGTATACAGGGTTCCTTGCAGTCATTTTAAATCCCAGCATGTACTGTAACTCCACCAGCATAAACTGTAGCAAGTGACAGACAGATAACAATTATGGATCAAGACTAAGTCACTTGGGAGCTCTCGCAATGAGGGGCTAAGCCT
>CM053030.1:59771857-59784357 GCA_028564925.1 Lithobates sylvaticus
AAATGGCACGATTTTAGTTTGTGAAGAGTCATGTGGGAAGCTCCCAAAATGTATGGAGGAAGGTGCTCTGGTCTGATGAGACTAAAATAGAACTTTTTACCCATCAAAGAAAAAAACTATGTCTGGTGCAAACCCAACACATCACCCAAAGAACACCATCCACAGTGACCACATAGTGGTGGCAGTATTATGCTGTGGGGATGTTTTTCAGCAGTCGGGACTGGGAAACTGGTCAGAGTTGAGGGATGGAGAAGATGGATGATGCTAAATACAGGGATATTTCTTGAGAAAAACCTGTACCACTCTGTGTGTGATTTGAGGCTAGGATGGAGGTTCACCTTCCAGCAGAACAATGACCCCAAAACACACTGCTAAAGCAACACTTGAGTGGTTTAAAGTGGAAGTAAACCCTCCTATCGTTTTCAGCCAAGGAAGCTGCCATCTTGGCCTCTGTTCAATCTTCAACTGCCATGATGCTGCACATGTGATCAGTTATGACACCAGCCATTGGATGGTTTGACCGTTTGGTTGAAAGCATAGTCAATGTGACAGGTAGCATTTCCGTCATGACATTTTTTTTATAACTATTTAAATCAAAGGGTTTACTTCCGCTTTAAGGGGAAACATGTAAATGTGTTGGATTGACCTAGTCAAAGCCCAGACCTCAATCCAATAGAAAATCTGTGGTCAGACTTAAAGATTGCTGTTCACAAGCGCAAACCATCCAACCTGAAGGAGCTGGAGCAGTTTTGTAAGGAGGAATGGGCAAAAATCCCAGTGGTAAGATGTGGCAAGACTCAGACTTATCCAAAGCGACATGGAGCCGTGATAGCCGCAAAAGGTGGCTCTACAAAGTATTAACTTTAGGGGGGTGAATAGTTATGCACATTGACATTTTCTGTTATTTTGTCTTATTTGTTGTTTACTTCACGATTAAAAAAAAAAAAACACCGTCTTCAAAGTTGTGGGCATGTTCTTTAAATGAAATGATGCCAGATGGGTACTATGCACCATATTTGGTGACAATGTCCACTAGTAACCAGGTTTTGGATAAGGATCTTTAATTTGATCAATTCAGTAACAGGCATCAATATCCGTCGGTCCCCAGGGAGCGCACTTTTCCATAAACTACCCGACGGGATTCCCCAAAAAAAAATCAACAAACCTCATTATCTATATTTTGTTGGCGGCGAGAACAACAATTGCAAGGAACTGGAAACAGTCAAGAATACCCTTAGGCTGCATTCACACCTGAGCGTAGCTTTTCAGGCAGAAAATTACGCAAATTTGCGGCGGTTTTTACCGTGATTTGCGGCGTTTTTTACCGCGTTTCGCCGCAAATTTTATGCAGAGCAAAAGGTCACCAATGTAAAAAGAATAAAAACGCCCAAATCTGCCCCATTCGCGCGAAGCTATGCCGACCGGGCCATAGCTGAAAGACGGCTACAGAGCGGTCGGCTTATCCTGAGTGGACGTCCTGCCAGAAACTTGCTCCCGCGCGCCCCCTGGGGCGCACACTCGGGAACATCCGTGACCGCCGGGTCCCGAGGACCCGGCGCATCACGGATCACGGTAAACAACCACTGAGAGCGGCCATTTACCACGTGATCACTCCGTCAAATGACGGCGCGATCACATGTACACAAACCGGCGTCAGGTCATGACGCCAGTTCCTCCCTCCCCTCTCTGTACCGATTGGTACAGTGAGAGGGGAGAAGCGGAAAGGGGGAGAGACGGGACCAGCGCTGTGGGCTGGATGTGTAGTGCCCACAGCGCTGGTCAGTGCCTGCCAATACTCTTTAATAGAAACTGAATTTTCAGTATTTGATTTATAGCGCGCAAAAAATAAAAAACCCAGCTGTGATTAAATACCACCAAAAGAAAGCTCTATATGTGTGAAAAAAGGACACAAAATTAATTTGGGTACAGTGTTGCATGACTGAGTAATTGTCATTCAAAGTGTGAGAGCAGGGCAAAGGGGGTTTAAGTGCCCAGTGGGTAAGTGGTTAACAAGATCTGAGATCCATGGATCGAAAATATCTCCACCTAATGAGGAACTCCATGACCCTCTCTCTCTCCCTCTCCTCTCTTTCTTCTGCTCTTTTCCTCTCTCATTCGTTCTCCCTTTTATTTTGGTGATATACCTTTTGTACAATTTGGTTATTTTTACCTTTTGTACAATTTGGTTATCGATATACCTAAATAAAACGTTACTGGTAAGGCAGAAAGCCTTATATTAGGGATCTACGACTAACTCCGAAAATTTCAATCAGGGTTCACTGAAGCCCTGGACCCTCTATCTCCCCCCCTGGTATTGTTATATTCTAATGCTACTTGTTTGTATATTTGCACACATACCATGCCCTGCTTGAGTAGCTTCTATGAAGATGTTATGCAAATGCCTCTTACCTCCTGATAGGTATTGAGCTGTATAGAAAAACATTGTCAAAACGTTTACATGAATGCAACATGGTTATTTGTTCATTCCTTTTTTTTTACCTCAATAAAAATATTGAAATATAAATGAAATGATGCAAATCCTCAAACAATCCATGTTAATTCCAGGCTGTGAGGCAACAAAACATGAAAAATGCCAAGGGGGGTGAATACTTTTGCAAGGCAGTGTGTTTGTCTATAAAAAAAATGTTTAATATGCAGAACTTTGGCTTCTACATTTTCCAGGCTCTCGTTGCTGCAAAGATTGTTTACAGAACTCAATAGCTCAAGGAAGTTTCAAATACAAGTGAATTACTCAATGTTTATGGGAGATCTCAATCTGAAGTCTTAAAGCATGCAGCTACTGCTGTCACTTCGACAGCCTTTGTCATGTTAAGTGTTGATTTGCAAAACCAAAGCTTATATGCTGGAAGTGTTAAAAAAAAAAAACACCCACACAAAACCAAAACACACCACCGTATACCAAAACTAAAAGTGCACATGAAATCAAGTCATGCAAGAACTGTAGCAATACACCAGACCATGGCAGACCTAAACCAAATCCCTAAAATCTCATAAGCTTAACCATGTTGGGGGGGGGGGGGGGGGGGGGGGGGGGGGGGGGGACACACAAGTGCTTATAACAGTACCCCCCCCCCCCCAACAGCACTTGAAGATCACAGCTGTGGGGGTATCAGAGGAATACAAATTTCCAGGAACAAAGCAGCCACCAGCACATGGGGCACTTGTCATTCATGCAAGTACCATCCCTGGTGCTGAAAAAGAAAAATTAAAAATAAGTTTGCAAAAAAAAAGTAACTAAAAAAAAAAAAAAAAAAAAAAATGCACAGTGAGCAGAGACAGACCTGTCATGCACCGGCTTGGCAGGGATCAAAGGAGCGATCTCCCGCTGAGCTGCGTGAAAGGGGCATTAAACGTCAGCTTAATAAAAAACAAACACCACACACTACATTTAAAAAAAATAAAAAAAAAAACACTAAAACTTGCAATGGATTATGAAACAAAACTGCTTTATCAAACTGAAATAGTCACCCAGTAGAAAAAAAAAAAAAAAAAAAAAGTACCTAAACCCCAAAGTTTAAAGGGGTTGTAAACACTAAACGTATCTGCACTGTGCAATGGTATTCCACAGAGCAGACCTGATCCTATTGTGGGGTGCCCCGATCTCCCCTATGAGCTACTCACTCAAAATAACCACTCGATACAACCAAGGTATGCAGAATACCATCTCTGAATGCACAACACATAATCTGTGGAAGCAGATGGGCTACAGCAGCAGATGACCACACCGGGTGCCACTCCTGCCAGCTAAGAACAGGAAACTGAGGCTACAATTCACACAGACTCACCAAAATTGGACAATAGAAAACTGGAAAAATGTTGCCTGGTCCGATGAATTGCGATTAGGGTTGCAACATTCAGACGGTCGGGTCAGAATTTGTCATGAAAACATGAAAGCCATGGATCCATCCTGCCTTGTATCAACAGGTCAGGCTGGTGGTGGTGGAGGAGGTGTAATGGTGAGGGGGATATTTTCTTGGCACACTTTGGGCCCCTTAGTACCAACTGAGCTTCGTGTAAACACCAGGGCCTGAAATAAGGCATGACCGGCCTACAAGACCCCAGATCTTTCCTCTACCATAAAAAGCATGAGAATTTACATCTGCACTGACCGGAAATTTCATGTCACTTCCGGCCTCCTACACCAATGTTCCCTCCAGTACCCCCTACAAGTCATGTTTTCAGCAATTATTTTGCACAGGTCATTTGATCAGTTTCACTGCCTTAGTAATGGCCACAGCCATTTCATCGGAGGGACATCCTGAAAACACGACCTGTTAGGGGGTACTTGAGGTAAAAAAACATTGTCCTACATGGGGGTCTTCAAACTATGGCCCTCCAGTTGTTCAGGAACTACAATTCCCATCATGCCTAGACATGTCTGAGAATGTCAGAGTTGTACAATGCCTCATGGGACGTGTAGTTCTGCAACAGCTGGAGGGCTGTAGTTTGGGGATTCCTGTGACCGAGATCATACAGATAGCTCGGGACCTGCCAGTCCTCAGCCAAACTCTAGGATAACCCGGCAGCACTGCCAGATTGGATACCGGGCTCCCTGACCTCAAAGTGAGTAGCTGTAAAGGCAATCTAGCAGCCAATTACCGCTAGAAATGCTTTAGATAAAAATGCATCGCCTGACGAAAAAAAAAAAAAAATAATAAAAAAAAAAACAAGGTTATGGCATCCATACAGACAGCTACAGCCATAAAACCCGGGTATAAGCCCTTTGAACACAATGCATACATCAGGGCTTGACAAATTTGCTTGGAATCTAGGAGCCCAGCTAAAAAAGTTAGGAGCCAGTTTTTTTTTTTTTTTAACTTATTGAGATCCGCGCTGTAGCCGTCGTTCTGCTTTGCCGGGACGACGTCCTATGACGTGTCCCCTGTACGAGCGGCCTGCGCGCCCCCCTGCTCTGTGATCAGCGAGTCTGTGAGACTCGCTGGATCAACAGATCCGAGTAAGGGGATCGATCCCGACCCCTTACCTTACACGTGATCAGCTGTCAGCCAATGACAGCTTGATAACGTGATGTCAACACAGCCGGTAATCGCTATTTTTTTTTCCTCGCCCTGACAGCACGAGGAGAAAAAAAAAGCCGATTGATAACGACCGACAATGGTTAATTTTTTTTATATTGAAAAAAGCTATCATTAAAATTTACACAGACGACTACAACCAAAGCATACATACCATAAATACTCATATATAACTAATATATAATAATATATATAATATATATATATATATATATATATATAAATATAATAAATATATATATATATAATATCTATATATATATATATATATAATATATATATTATGAAATATAAATATATAATTCTATATAGATATAAAAATATAGACTCAGAAAATATATATATATAAATATATATATATATAATAAAATAAAATAAATATGTGTGTGTATTTTTGGTTCTATTTTCGCCTGTGTAAATGGAGGCAGCAGGCAGGGCTCCATTAGCATTGCTGGATGTCATACCAACGGCCACCACTAGAAGGCGCCAAGATCTTAAAAGGAAGCATAGGCTTGCAGAAGGCCGCAAAGCCGCGGCCATTTTCGATTACCGGTCCGGCGCGGCCCGACGCAATCGCGGGCCGAGGATGGGGGTTGTCCGCTACCGAGACATGGAAACCCCGGAAGCATGGGCTGCCCCGGGCGCCAGGTCACTAATTCTAGTCGCCATGGGCGCCCTGGCGCCTGGGATTGTCGAGCCCTGGCATACATGATCCGCGGCAAGTGGTTAAGGCCCCTTTCACACTTAAACGACTTGTCATGCGAACTTTGAAGTCCCCAAAATCAGGGAACAAAGTCATACCCCCCTGATTTCCAATGACAGCCATTCATATTAGTACGACTTCAAAGTAGTCCTGCACAACTATGGTCCGGATTTATGCCACTTTACACGAGGCAAGTCATTGAAATAGCGGCAAAAAATCGCAGTGACTTTGAAGTTGCACAAGTGTAAAAGGGGCCTAAAGGAGAAGTCAAAAGCCACAGCTTATTTGTCTGTCCTTCTCCTGGGGATCACAGGAGAGCAGTCTGTCCTCCACTCCTGTGACACGGTTTCAGCTGACAGCAGTTTGAAGCCCGATGTCGGCTGACATCACAGAGCCCAGACAGGCTCCAGAAGGATCGCGGAAATGAAGTCAGGAGCCACCCGCACTGGGCATGTGCAGCCTGACACCAAAAGCTCGGTCTTATCTGGATATGTCCAGAGGGACAGTGCAGGGAGCAAATAAGAGAAGACAGGATCAAACAGCCTTTATAAACAATGCAGGGGATTTTTTTTTTTTTTTTTTTTTTTTTTTTTTTTTTTTTTTTTTTTTTTTTTTTTTTTTTTTTTTTTTTTTTTTTTTTTTTTTTTTTTTTTTTTTTTTTTTTTTTTTTTTTTTTTTTTTTTTTAATTAACCCCCTCAGGTTCCAGAGAGCATGAAGCATGCTTTACTGCATATACAGAATTTTACTGTTGTGGGTTTAGTTATACTTTAAAGAGGTTGTAAACCTAGTTACAGCACTTTTAATCACAGGTAAGCCTATAATAGACATTTACCAGATACGCTTGCGCACTGAAGAAAGGGCACGATCGTGACGTTTTTAAGGGGCTCGTGCCGTGTCCGGCGGCTCCTGTGCATGCTTCGGCCAGTCACAGAGCCGGAGTCCGCAGCCCCCGGAAGCAAGAGAGGTGAAGATGGGTGCGGCCACCAGCAGGAACATCGCAGGCTTCGTTTGCAGTCAAGTGCACCATAATGGGCTAGTATGCAATGCACACTACTCCATTATGCTTTTACTTTGCGGGGCGAGAGGAAGTAAAACCCACCAGGGGTGTGGCTCTGGGAAAAATGTCAGTACTATTAGCGGTAACCCCCGAGCCACACTCGGAATTGCATCTCAGAATCATGGTGAAGTTTACTTATCTTGTCCCCAGGATCCTGCAATATGCCCCCCCACTCGTGTCTGGGGTCTCTGCCCTCGCCCAATGCCTCTGTGTGCCAGACTCTGTTCCATGCTAGCGTCGCATGGGGCGAGCCAAGCAGCAAATACAAAACGTTCAAAATTCATAAAAATACAGTACACGTAAATCTTACAGATTACATTCCGTATGATATAATTTCAACCTCCATTTTATTTAACAACTGTCTTTTAGAGAGTATAATATACACACACACACACACACACATTTATATATATATAAATAATCTATATATATATATATAATATATATATATATATATAATAAATATACACATAACATACGCTTATAGCTTCTTATCTCTTTCTGCTGAACCTTGAGCGTGTCATGGCAACCGAAAAATCGCTTCCCTATACATCAAAAATAAGATAATAACACTTAGACAGACTTGCAGAATTAGAGCTGATAGTGAAATCTTGGGTGGAACTACATTTTTATTATATTTTATAGTTATTATAATTTATGATTTTGTGTGTTCTCAACCCTACATCATACCCCGAGCGGATGTATACATAGACTCTTGTTCGGGATACAGATTTAGAGGCGATTTAATTCTAATTCCAGGCCTACCAATATAAAAACCACCAAAATTCCAAGCAAAACAATTGTTACCGCTTTGAGAACGCAAAATCTGACATAAACATAACCGCCAGGGTCGGTCTGCGGCTGCTATTCACAAGACACGATCGAGTGGGCGAAACCCGCACTCAATTCACAAACACGTCGGCAGGCCGCGTTGGCAATGCACGCTTACTTCTACACGTCACCCCAATTTGCGCCCCACGCTCTGTAGCTGACAAATGGACCACGAGCTTCTTTTTTTGGCTGGCGACAGTTACTATTCACGCGCGTGACAAACCGTAGCAATTGCTGGTGTCATTAGAAGTAACGGGCATTTGCCAGACGGGCCCTGCTTTTTTTTTGCGTGCCTATGTGAAGTTGCGGCATTCCGCACCCGATCATGTTGGAATTGCATGCCTTAGTACACAAGTAAAGACAACTACAAGAAACACTTTTTTGTTTTTGGAGTGATGTATAAGAGCCCCTGTCTGGTGTATCTCGCTCTCACTGTGATGCTCGTTGGGGAGAGAGCTCTCTGTAACACGTTATCACTGAAATGTTGGGCTCTGTCACCAAAGTCAAAGAAATAGCGGGGCGGGAAATCTTACAACGGGGGACACTAGTTCTGGTGATCAACCAGAGGCATTGCCTCCCAATTGCGAGGGATCCGTCATCACTTCCTGGTTGTTTTTTGGCCTACTCATAGGGACAGGAAGCGAAGGGAAATAATCTCCCCAATGGCGGGTCACAGAGGACCAAACTCAACACCATAGAGAGGGGTTATACGCCTTCTCCTTACCCGAAAAATACATAAAGTTTGCTACTTTAAAATATTCTGCATGGACATAGGTCCTATAGAAGGTGCATCCCCCGAGATAGAAGTCCATTCCTTGGGGAGTACGAGCGCCACACGCTGGGGGGTGATGTCAGTGGTGGGGGGAGGATCAGCAGGTTGCAGGTTGTGGGCACTCTGCGGGCAGCATGGCGGGATGGGCTCCCAATACTACACACACCGATCCATCTACCGGAGACAATAACTCATATGGAGGAGAAAGAAAAAAAAAAAAAGAAAAAATTAAAAAATAAATAAAAAAATTATTAGAAATTTTAAAAAGAAAAAAATAAGAAATTAAAAAAAATAAGAAAAAAAAAAAATTGATTTAAAATTTAATAGAAAAAGATTAAATAAAGAAAATATGTTTTTAATTTAAAAATTATTATAAAAAAAATTAAAATTATTTAAAAAAAAAAAATAAAAAGTGACTGTGATGAAAAAAAAAAAAAAAAAAAAAAAAAAAAAGAAAAAAAAAATAAAAAAAAAAAAAAAAAAAAGAAAAAAAATAAATTTTAATTTTAGAAATAAAAAAAAAAAAAGAAAAAAAAATCAAAAAAAAAAAAAAAAAAAAAAAAAAAAAAAATTTTTTAAAAATAAAAAATTAAAAAATAAAAAAAAAAAAAAAAAAAAAAAAAAGCAAAAAAAAAAAAAAAAAAAAAAAAAAAAAAACAAAAAAAAAACAATATAATTTTAAAAAAAAAAAAAAAAAAAATATCATATGACACGAAAAAAAAGAACGACATACACATAACTAAATCATCCCCACCTTGCTCCGCCCCCCACAATAGCCCCCACCACCCCCCTCCCACTCGCCCCACCCCCCCACCCCCCCCCCCCCACCCCCCCACGTCCCCCCCCCCCCCCCCCCCACCCCCCCAACCCCCCCCCCCCCCCCCCCCCCCCCGCCCCCCCCCCCCCCCCCCCCCCCCCCACCCCCCCCACCCCCCCCCCCGCCCCCCCCCCCTCCCCCCCGCCCCCCCCCCCCCCCCCCCCCCCCCCGCCCCCCCCCCCCCCCCCCCCCACCCCCCCCCCCCCCCCCCCCCCCCCCCCCCCCCCCCCCCCCTCCCCCCCCCCCACCCCCCCCCCCCCCCCCCCCCCCCACAAGCCTGCCTCCACCACAACCAACCAACCCCACCACCCCCCCCTATTCAAACCCCTGTACAAAGCAAGCGCGGGTACAACCGGGGCGCACATGATACCACCCAGCCGGGAATACCACCCCCAGACACCCTAGTCACAGTTAAAAGCCAACTTGACTCCCACATAACCGTCCACTCCCACGGCCCAGGCCCCGGTGTCGAACTGCCTCAAGGACAGGCCGAGGGATCGCCGAGCGGGCCTGCCAAACCGCCATAATTTTGCGGCGGTGGCGCTCGGGTTGAGAAGCCCGGGCCCCGGTCCTCTTCCCATCCCACTCCCGCCTTCCCTCCACCACCACTCCTCCCTCTCCTTCCTCCGCCGCCCCCTACCCTCCGACCACTCACCAGCCGCGTGCTGCTGGCGCCCGGCCGTTCCGCTGAGGCCGCTCCGTGTCTCCCACCTACCTTCCCTCGGGCTCAGGCCCGCTGCCCCTTCCACTCAAACAACAAACAAGATGGCGTCCTCGCCCCTTCCTGCCCGCCCAAATTCGCGCGTTTCCAAACTCCGCAGGATGTTTTACTGATGAAATACCACACAGGGGGCGTCACCACCGCGACTGTAGGTCACGGGGAGAGAGGGAGAGGGGAGAGCGCGGTGAGGCGCTGCGTCAAGCGTCAACGGGGCTGGGCGGGGCGGTACTGCCCCATTCTCTGTCCAGATCATGTGATGTCATTTATGACCATTCACTTAACCTGTAGTGTATGTGGTGAGTGTACCCTCTGATTGTCCAGACTCAGAGCCTGGATAAACACAGAGATAAATGAATGGTCATCAATTACCTTCACATCATCTGTACATACAGAGTTCTAGGGGGCCTGTCCATCTTATAACAGATTGTTTTAATTGAGTAGTATTGTATATTTTAGTAGATGACAACAATAGCTTTTTTTTATTATAGACATCACTATCTGACACTTCTCAGCCCCACTACCCCCCCCCCAGCTTACATCACCACCCCCCCCCTTACATCACCCCCCCCCACTCCGACCACTATCACAGACATCACTCCAAGCTGCTTCCTACCTCCCAGCTAAGGAACATCATTCCACAGTCACCCCACAGACACTGCAAGAAATCCATCCCCATACTGCCCCCATCATACCCTCCGCACTCCTCTCCTGTACATACTGCCCCCATCATACCCTCCACACTCCTCTCCTGTACATACTGCCCCCATCATACCCTCCACACACCTCTCCTGTACATACTGCCCCCATCATACCCTCCGCACTCCTCTCCTATACATACTGCCCCCATCATACCCTCCGCACTCCTCTCCTATACATACTGCCCCCATCATACCCTCCACACTCCTCTCCTGTACATACTGCCCCCTTCATACCCTCCACACTCCTCTCCTGTACATACTGCCCCCATCATACCCTCCGCACTCCTCTCCTGTTCATACTGCCCCCATCATACCCTCCACACTCCTCTCCTGTACATACTGCCCCCATCATACCCTCCGCACACCTCTCCTGTACATACTGCCCCCATCATACCCTCCGCACTCCTCTCCTGTACATACTGACCCCATCATACCCTCCACACTCCTCTCCTGTACATACTGCCCCATCATACCCGCCACACACCTCTCCTGTACATACTGCCCCCATCATACCCTCCGCACTCCTCTCCTGTACATACTGCCCCCATCATACCCTTCGCACTCCTCTCCTATACATACTGCCCCCATCATACCCTCCGCACTCCTCTCCTGTACATACTGCCCCATCATACCCTCCACACTCCTCTCCTGTACATACTGCCCCCATCATACCCTCCGCACTCCTCTCCTGTACATACTGCCCCCATCATACCCTCCGCACTCCTCTCCTGTACATACTGCCCCATCATACCCTCCGCACTCCTCTCCTGTACATACTGCCCCCATCATACCCTCCGCACACCTCTCCTTTACATACTTCCCCCATCATACCCTCCGCACTCCTCTCCTGTACATACTGCCCCCATCATACCCTCCGCACTCCTCTCCTGTACATACTGCCCCCATCATACCCTCCGCACTCCTCTCCTGTACATACTGCCCCCATCATACCCTCCACTCACCTCTCCTATACATACTGGCCCCCTCATACCCTCCGCACTCCTCTCCTGTACATACTGCCCCATCATAACCTCCGCACTCCTCTCCTGTACATACTGCCCCCATCATACCCTCCGCACTCCTCTCCTGTACATACTGCCCCCATCATACCCTCCGCACTCCTCTCCTGTACATACTGCCCCCATCATACCCTCCGCACTCCTCTCCTGTACATACTGCCCCCATCATACCCTCCGCACTCCTCTCCTGTACATACTGCCCTCATCATACCCTCCGCACACCTCTCCTATACTTACTGCCCCATCATACCCTCCGCACTCCTCTCCTGTACATACTGCCCCCATCATACCCTCCGCACTCCTCTCCTGTACATACTGCCCCCATCATACCCTCTGCACTCCTCCTATACATACTGCCCCCATCATACCCTCCGCACACCTCTCCTGTACATACTGCCCCATCATACCCTCCGCACTCCTCTCCTGTACATACTGCCCCCAACATACCCTCCGCACTCCTCTCCTGTACATACTGCCCCCATCATACCCTCCGCACTCCTCTCCTGTACATACTGCCCCCATCATACCCTCCGCACTCCTCTCCTGTACATACTGCCCCCATAATACCCTCCGCACTCATCTCCTGTACATACTGCCCCCATCATACCCTCCGCACTCCTCTCCTGTACATACTGCCCCCATCATACCCTCCTCACTCCTCTCCTGTACATACTACCCCATCATACCCTCCGCACTCCTCTCCTGTACATACTGCCCCCATCATACCCTCCGCACTCCTCTCCTGTACATACTGCCCCATCATACCCTCCGCACTCCTCTCCTGTACATACTGCCCCCGATCATACCCTCCGCACTCCTCTCCT